>JAZKJV010007901.1:0-413339 GCA_037367405.1 Ottelia alismoides | reverse complement strand
TAGATGATTGCTGTAAGTTAACCATGATCGAGCAGATCCACAAGAGGGTCACTGACCTTGAGTCTCTCTCAACGTCTACCGAAACAAGTGGAGGAACTTACTGAGAAGGTAGCTAAGATGAAGCTACCTGCCCCTTCTGCACCACCTGCACCTGTACATCGAGTCCATCTTGTACAGGAACAGGCACCGGGGCCTCAGAGTGGCTGGGTAGAGGATCAGACTTACACCCAGCAGGACCAGCATGCGCCCCCACACGTGGAGACCGGATATGAGGAGCCTCCGCAGGTGTTCGAGATCAACGGGTTGTGGTACAGCCGTGACCCCGTCAGTAGACAGTCGGGGATGGGGAATGGTCAGCCTCACCGACCTTCCCTAGCTTACCAAGGAACCAGCTCCGTCCCCGCACCGCGCTTTCAGTCCAGGCCAGAACAAGGGTACCAGCCTCAGCAGCACCAGCAGCAACAGCGCACATATCAGCAGGGCCCAGCACCGTCCCACCACCGTCCCACCACCAGCAGCAGTATCGGCATGGCCAGCAGGGCCAATACAGAACCTCGTCCGCGAATCAGCCAGCCCAGCCCACCGAATTGGAGTCCCTCACCTTGGCGATCCAGGCCCTGTCTGATAGGATCCAACAAATGCAGAACGACTATCTGGACATGAGAACCGATATTAATCGTGTCTCTCGTACCCAGGACAAACAGATGGCGCTAAAGACCCCAATTCCCCGTACAGGTTCAGGCCAATCCTAACAGCTTAAACCATGGCCAGAACCGACCTCGAGATCAGGTATATTATTCGGATAATTACTTATCTGAACATGAGATCCTTTCGTATGATAATGTGAATCATATGTCCTCAGGAGAGGAAGGACCGTGACCATGCCTGATCGGGCACGGGCACAGAAGGAAGGAGCCGCCAAGTCTCTGCCTGAGGAGAACTTGGAGGAAGAGGAGGAGCATCATCACCACCATCACTGGCAGAAGAAGAGGACATCTGAGTCCCCGAAGCAGCAGTCTCGCATCAGCATAGAGTCCAACGAACCGATGAGGAGCCCGCACCTCCATCTGAGGAGGATCGTCCGGAAGTCCCGGAAGATGCATCACCGGTTTCGCCTCAGCATTTTTCTTTCAGTCAGAGTCAGAGTCAGAGTTTGTTTCAGAGTCCGAGTCATGTACAGAACTCAGTTCCCAAATCTTAATGAAAATCTTTCAGTTTCTGAACATGAGTTGGAGTTAATAATCCCTTTCCTCCGAGTTCTCAAGGGTGGAAAGAAGAAAACTAAAAAAATTCCAAAAGATGACCATGAGATGGCAGAGTTCTGCAACAAACACATCAAGGTCACAATCCCCTTTGACAAGTATGTGGAAGATAACCCCTGCATTCCAAAAATACCTTAAGGTGAGATGCACACCTACTAGGGTTAGCAAGAAGGTCAAAAACCGTGTTGAGAAACACGTTCTATCAGTAGCCACGACTTGTGCAATAAAGAACTCGTTTCTCAGGAAACGAAGAGACATGGGTACACACTATGCAGTGAGTCATGTTGATGACATCGCGTTTGCACGCACTCTCCTGGACAATAGTTCCTCAATCAACTTAATGCCTACAGCCCTCTATGAGCGGCTTAATCTCGGACCTCTTAGGAAATCTAGAGCCCTCCTACAGTTTGCTGATAAATCAACCAAGAGGTTCCAAGGAGAATTGAGGAATGTTGTGATCAAAGTCGAGGGGCAGGAATACATGGTGGACTTCACTGTCCTAGATATGGAAACCCCTCGTAATTGGAGAGACTCCCAGATCATCTTAGGCAGGCCCTTCCTCAGAACAGCAGGGGCCTTGTTTGATTATAAGATCGGGAAGATCCAGTTCCAAACTCCAGGCGGAGATGAGGAACTCGAGATGAAGCAGACAAGATGGCAGAGACCGGATTCAGAATCCAGCACCGACTACTCTTCAACCGAAAAAGACTGCGATCATGTAGACGTAATTGGGCCATGGAGACAGAACCCAGCCAGCACCGATGAGTCCATCCCCTCCGGAGATGATCCAGTGCATGAGTCAGTTTGCGAGGTCCTCAGGAACGAGTACAGCTCTGAACCTGCATCGCCCTACATCTTCGATGGCTTAGAGGCCCAGTTGGGCCTGTCAGTCCTTCCCTCTTTAGGACAATCAGAAGATGAGGATGACAAGTCGGACGAGGCTTTTGCCGATTGTATGGAGACCTTTGACGATCCGACTCCAGAGCCGAACAACTTGGTGGCAGCTATCACACAGAAAGATCCAGCCACTTCCAACACCGAACCAGATCAGATTGAGCCAAACTTCTTAGACGATCACATTATTCCTGAGCTCAAACATTTACCCACAACATTAAAATACGCCTTCCTTGCGGGTCAGGACAAGAAATTTCCGGTCATCATCAGTTCGCGATTGACCGAGGAGCACGAATCTTGCTTGCTAGAGATCCTGGAGAAAAACCGCAAGGCGATAGGCTGGAGCATTTCCCATCTCCATGAGATAAATCCCGCTCTGTGTTCGCACCATATTTACTTGGAAAACGAAGCCAAACCCTCTCGTGAATTCCAACGCCGTTTGAATCCAAACTTAAGAGAGGTTGTGAAAAAGGAGATAGAGAAATAGTGCAACGCGGGTTTCATTTACCCAATCTCCGACTCTAAATGGGTGGCCCCAAACCATGTTGTCCCGAAAAAGTCGGGAATTCAGACGACCACCAACGAGGACGGAGAGGAGATCGTGACGCGAGTGCCCACGTCGTGGCGCGTCTGTGTGGATTACAGACGCTTGAATGCCGCGACGAAGAAGGATCATTTCCCCCTGTCGTTCATTGATCAGATCTTGGAGAGACTAGCGGGGAAAGAATTCTTCTGCTTCTTAGATGGGTTCTCGGGCTACAATCAAGTAGCCATAGCTCCAGAAGACCAGAAAAGACCACATTCACATTCCCCTTTGGTACCTATGCTTTCAGGCGCATGCCCTTTGGTTATGCAATGCTCCAGGTACTTTCCAAAGGTGCATGATTGCTGTATTCGCCGAAATGGTTGGCGAATTCCTAGAAGTCTTCATGGACGACTTCTCGGTCCACGGCGATTCCTTCGATTCCTGTCTTAGGAATCTGGACCGAGTCCTCAAAAGATGTTGTGAGGTTAATCTGGTGCTCTCCTGGGAAGAAAAGTCACTTCATGGTGATGGAGGGCATTGTGTTGGGGCACGTCATCTCCAAAAGAGGAATGGAGGTTGACCCTGCCAAGGTGGATGTGATCAGACGACTCCAGCCACCAACCAACGTCAACAGTTACGGTCGTTCCTCGGGCATGTTGGATTTTATCGGAGATTCATTAAGGATTTTTCTAAGATTGCCCGACCGCTAACTGAGCTTTTAGGCAAAGACATGGAGTTTGTTGTTGATCACAAATGTCTCGAAGCCTTTAAGCTATTGCAAGGAATGATAATGGACGCACCTATCCTACAAGCCCCAGATTGGTCTCTACCTTTTGATATCATGACGGATGCCTCAGACTTTGCTGTTGGGGCTGTGTTAGGACAAAGAAGAGATGGCGTCCCGTTCGCAATCCACTACGCAAGCAAAGTGCTTGACACCGCTCAGCGTAACTATACAGTTACGGAAAAGGAAATGCTTGCGGTAGTGTTTGCCTTGGACAAGTTCAGATCTCACTTAATTGGATCTAAGGTAATTGTGTTCACTGACCACATGGCGCTGCGATATTTGATGGAGAAGAAGGACGCGAAGGCGCGTCTTCTTCGATGGATTTTACTTATCTAGGAGTTTGATTTGGACATCCGTGATAAACCTGGAAAGAAAAACGTAGTGGCCGATCATCTTTCTCGTCTCGAAGATCTTAATACTTCCGAGAATTCACCAATTCGAGACTCCTTCCCCGACGAGTCGATTTTTGTTGTCGACTCACTCCCATGGTACGCCAATATCGTGAACTATCTTGTCCCCAAGAAAGTTCCCGAAGATTGGCCCAAGAGCCACATCGACCGACTGAAGTCGGACGCTAGACATTACCATTGGGAGGATCCGATCCTTTTCTTCGAAGGATCGGATTGTGTCTGGAGATGGTGTATTCCTCAGGAGGAATACCAGAGTGTCCTTTCTTTATGTCACAGCTTGGAGGCAGGAGGACACCACTCCGGGAAGAGGACTGCATGGAAGATACTTCAGTGTGGCTTTTACTGGCCGACTCTGTTTCGCGATGCCACCGCCTTCGCGAAGTCGTGCCCGGTATGCCAGAGAATGGGAGGAACCGTTGGTTCCAAGGATGAGATGTCGATGCAGCATGTCATCATTTGTGATGTCTTTGACGCCTGGGCATCGATTTCATGGGCACATTCCCTGTTAGTCATGGATTTGAGTACATCCTTCTTGCGGTAGATTATCTATCCAGATGGGTGGAGGCTATCCCGACCCGAATCGCAGACAGCAGGACTGTCTGTAAATTCATCAGAGAGCACATCATCTCTAGGTTCGGGATCCCCAAAATGATGATATTCGACGGGGGTAGCCATTTTGTGAATCGGGAGGTGAAGAAACTCCTGAAGGACTACGGCATCGAACACCGTGTCGCTAGCCCTTACCACCCACAGACCAATGGTATGGCTGAGGTGTCAAATAGGGAGGTGAAAACTATATGCAAAAGCTTGTCCGCCCGGACAGGAAGGACTGGTCTTAGATCTTGGATCAAGTCCTCTGGGCGTATAGGACAGCTTACAAGACACCATTAGGAACCTCCCCCTTCCGAATGGTATTCGGAAAGCCGTGCCATTTGCCCGCAGAGTTAGTGCACAAATCAGAATGGGCAATCAAGAAGGTCAATTGGAACACACACCTTGGGCAGAAGCAGAGAGAATTGGATCTGAATGAGCTTGTGGAAGTCAGAAACCATGCATATGACAACAGTTTGGTGTACAAGGACAAGGTGAAGCGTTGGCATGATAGATATATCAGACGAAAGATCTTTGTTCCTGGACAGAAGGTATGGTTGTTCAATGCTAGGCTGAAGATCTTCCAAGGCAAGTTGAAGTCCAAGTGGACAGGCCCATTTGTCGTCCGTACGGTGTATGATAGTGGATGTGTCGAGATCTCAGATCTCGCAAATGACGCACCGACATTCCTAGTGAATGGACAACTGTTGAAGCACTTCGTCGAATCCAATGAGCAGTTAGTCCATGTTGAGGAGATTGTATTCATGCGCGAGACAGATTCAGCAGGTACACCTCGAGCCGCGTATGAGCCTTGCAGCAGTGAGCTCCAGCCATTCGCAGCATCTCGAAAGATCAGACCGACTCATTTGTATATATCATCGTTCTTATACATCCTATCCTTTCTCCCCCCGCGACTCTAGTAACCCATCCCCACCTCATCAAATCACTATCTAGACTATACTTAGGATGACCAGATGCTAAGTATAGGGAGGATGAGTCACCTGAGTCGGTTCACTGTACATTCTCCAGATCACATTGGTCCTCATACTCACTTCCGTCCTATACTTAGGCTGACCTGAGCCTAAGTATAGGGGGACCGATGCCCGCATTGTATATTCATCCACTTCTCTTCTTGACCTCGTCTGCCCCACTTTTTGACTTTCTTCTACACTTAGGCTGCCAGAGCCTAAGTATAGGGGGCCGGTCGATTTCTATACATTTTTCCTTCTCTTTAGCTCTCCTACGCTTAGCCCGAGCTATGTCTTTTTCCTCGCTTTTCGTGCTCTGAGGACATAGCACACGCTAAGTATAGGGGGGCGTGTATATATTACATATATACTTTACCCATAACTCGTACTTTCATGTATTTTCGCGTACTTTTTGTATATATTTTGCAATAATTACGGGTGGGTAAAAATTGAAAAAAAATTTGTATACTTGTTGTATAATACTTGTAAAACTTTTATAAAAAAAATCTTGTAAAATACTTGTATAACACGTGTATAATTTGTATAATTCTTATAAAACTCTTGTAAATTGTTGTAACATAGGAGGTATACAAAATTTTGAAAAAAAAACAAAACACAAAAAAAACACAAAAAAAAACAAAAGAAAATAGACTTCTTATTTACTCTTGCATATCATCATGTGACGTACTTCCTTAGGGTCATCATAAGACTATTGATTCCCGGCAAACTCTAATCCCAAGAAATACCTTAGAGTTCCAAGATCCTTGGTGACAAATTTACATCCCAGAAACTCCTTTGCTATTTTTATCCCTTGTACATCATCTCCTGTGACAAGTATGTCATCAACATAGACCATAATAATGATTGTACCAGTAGATGTTCTCTAAACAAATAGTGAATGGTATGCATTTGACCTTCTAAATCCTACTTCTCAAATAAATCTGAGACTTCTGAAACCATGCCCTCGGACTCTGCTTCAGGCCATAAATTGCCTTGTGAAGTCTACAAACATGTTGGCATTTACCTCGGCAGCAAACGTCGGAGGCTGCAGTATGTAGACTTCTTTTTGAAGATCACCATACAAGAATTTATTCTTAATATCAAGCTGAAATAAAGGCCAATCACATACCACAACAACTGATAGAAGAATCCGTATAGTAGAATGGTGAGCGACAGGTGAAAAGTGTCCATATAATCCACGCCATACGTCTGAGTAAAGCCCTGTGCAACCAATCTAGCCTTGTAACGATCAATGCTACCATCTGCATTGTGTTTTACTGTAAATACCCATTTGCAACTGACATGCCCCAGTTGGAACAGGGACCAAGCTCCAAGTACCACGGGACTGCATGGCAGTCATCTCCTCTTCCATAGCTAGACGTCACCGACTGTCTTTCAATGCCTCCTGATAATTCTGTGGTATAACCACGACAGATAGAGTAGCAGCAAACTACTTGAAATCCCCTATTATTCGATCAAATGAAACCTGGGAAGCTTGCGGATATGTGACACATGTACGTTTATGTTTCCTAATAGCAATTGGAACATCTAGGTCAACAGGTGACTCCTCAGATGGAATAACATTTTCCTACGTAGATGCCTGCTCAGACACACATCCAAAACCATCATTAGAAAAAATTGTAATCAGTGCATACCTAAGGCATGTTGGATGACGGGTGTTGACCATGAGCAGAAGATGGTCGGCGAGTATAGAAATGAGGGAATGGTGGAACAATAGGCACCAGCAGAGGTAGAGGAGAGGGTGACGTAGGTGGAGGAGGTGGTGGTAGTGGCTGACTTGGAATAACCAGTATAGACTGGGCTGGTGGTGGGCTCATAGGAGGAGGTGGCATGTAAACATCATCATCTGAAGCTGATGATGTTAACCTATCACTTGTAGGAGAAAAATACATAACCGACTCAAAAAATGTAACATCGGCACTCACATAATATTTCATGCTCAATGGATCATGGCATTGATATCCCTTCTGTGTCCTGGAATACCCAACAAATTAACATTTGGACGGCTCTAAGAGAGAGCTTGTTTGTACCTGGAGACAACTGGTGGACAAAAGCAATCGAACCAAACACACGAGGAGTGAGTGGGAACAATTCCTTCTCGGAAATGCAAGAGAGAAAGGAATTTTCTCAACCTAGAATAGAGGAGGGCATGTGATTCACAAGATAACATATCGTAAGAACAGCATCACCCCAGAACGAATGTGGGGCATGACTCTAAAATCAGAAAGGTATAGGTGACATCGAGTAAGTGGCGATGCTTTCTCTCCGTAACACCATTCTGTTGAGAAGTGTAGGCACACGATGTTTGATGAATAATACTACGGGATGAGAAGAACTTTGAGAGAGCATGTGCATAGAATTCCAAAGCATTATCAGTTCTTATAAATTTTACGGACAAAGAGAAAATATTCTGCACTTTATTAATAAAAGTTTTGATAACATCTCCTGCTTCAGAATTATTCTTTAAAAGAAACACACATGACAAACGAGAGAAATCATCAACTGCGATAAGATAAAACATGTGTCTCTGGTGATCGAGAACACGACTTAGACCCCAAATGTCAATATGTAACAACTCAAAAAGGGGGCGACTGCTCCAACTCCGATGACTAGGAAAAATAGATCGGTGATGCTTTCCCAACTGACAAGCCCTCACACTTAAAGGAAGAGATGGGAGATCTGAGGAAAAACATAACACATCTTCTGGAGTGGAAGATGATGAAAGCGCAGGTGCCACGTGAAAGGAGAGACTGATCCAAGAGACTGAGAGGATAGGCTAGCATAGGGTGTTCAGACCAGTCAATAGAGGCCACCCTGCTCACGGCCACAGCCAATCACCCTGCTCGTGAGTATGTCCTGAAAAACAAGAGACGATGGATCAAAAATAGCACGATAATGTAGATCCTCTGTAACCTGACTAATAAATATCGAATTCATAGAAAAGTCAGGTGCATGCAACACATTCTGGCATTCTGCAAATGCATTGACGGTGTCAAGCTGATCTCTCCCTGTCCTATGATTGGGGAATGAGTCCTATCTACTATGACAACAGTTTTTCTAGGAGGTACATGTCTGTAACCTACAAGTTGATCTCGATCGCCACATATGTGATATGTCGACCCAGAGTCCATAATCCATTCTGTAAGATCGGAGTCATGATAAGTAGTGAGAGCATAGGTGCTACCTGAGGTACTGGAGGAGGCAGAAACTGCAATATCTGAATGGCCTCCTGAAGTAGGCAAGAGTCAAGGGAACTCCCCGAAGGCATAATGTCCCTTAGTCGAGCAACGAGGTCATCATACCTCTGATCCGAACCAGTAGTGGCACACAAATCTGCGTGCTCTGCTACACGAGCCGATGTCAGAAAACCATGCCTAGTGTAGCATGTATCGTCCATGTAACCAATACGATGACAATAAGTGCACTGTTGTCGAATACAACCTCCTCCACCATGAGGTCTACATCCATAGAACTGAGAAGAGCCCCCTCTACCACGGGAGGCTGCCATCGCAGAAGAAGTCTGACTCGAGGTAGTAGATGGAACAATGATCCTGCTGAGTCTTCTGAAAGCTTCCTCCATAGAGGAATAGTGGCATCGGCCAGAATCTGTGAATGAGTTGCCTCATATTCAGGGTCTAGTACCGCAAGGAAGAAACCAACCATAGTAGCATTTCTATACGTCTTCTGCTGCTCAGGAGTAGATGTGAGCGACATAAAACTGTATAACTTCTCAAACATCCCACGCAAGGACGTGTATAGAGAATGGAGGGACCGTCCGTTCTGCTTGATGGTAAATATATCATGTTGTAGCTGCAGTAATTTGGTCTCATTCCTTGCCTGGGAACAAGTTGCGGTGAGGATATCCCACATCGCCTTGGCAGTGAGCTGATGTAACACATCTGTTAAAAAAAACAATAGATTCTGATATTGTAGCCCATAGGGGTATTTATGTATTTTCTATTTTCTTGTACTCTGTAGGGTTTAGTCATATATAAGGACCCCCAGACCTCTGGAATAAACAAGTCATTGGTTTTTCTTTTATTTTCTTTTCTCCACATGGTATCAGAGCAGCGGTGCTAGATCGGTGTTCTGTCCTAACTCCCGCCGCCACCTCAAGCCCTAATCTCGTGCAACCCTAGCACGTGACCTAGCATACCGCCAGGCCCCCTCCACGGATCCCCAATGTCGTTGCCGGGCGCCGCTCTGCGAGGCGCGGCCCTCATAGCGCCGCTTTAAGGCACCGCCGACCCTCTAGCGGCGCCACCACGCACCAGCGGGCCTCTCGTGCGCCTCTTGCACCGTCGTTGGGTCTCGCAAGGGCATCTAGGCCCTCCCAGCACCGCTCCTAGGTGTCGCCTCGGCCCTAGTGCAGCCCTAGCAGCGTCGCCAAACACCAGCGAGCCTCCTGCTCGCCTCCAGTGTAGTCGTTGGGTCACACAAGGGCTTCTAGGCTCTCCCAACGCCGCTCCTAGGAGACGCCTCGACCCCAGTGCCGCTCCTAGGCGTTGCCTCGGCCCCAGCGATCCCCTAACGGTGTATTCAGGCACCAGCAGGCCTCCTCCAAGCCTCCAATGCAGTCGTTCGCCCTCCAAGCGCCACCTCTACGCATCGCCTCAACTCCTGTAGGTCCCTTGTGGCGCCATCTAGCCCTACATCGATTCTTTGATCTGTGGTCAGATCGTCGTGATGCGTGTTTAAACAAGAAAAGTCTTGCTTATCATATCTCTTTTGGTCTAGGTTCTTTTTCTTGACCTAGAGATCCATCATGGTGACAAGGGAGAACAAGCCTACGTATCCTACTTCTTCTTTGATGGTACAGGGAACAACTATCAAATTAAAAGGGTCAGAAAACTATGTTCTATGGTCTTGTTCCTTCAAGGTGTTCATCAGTGGACAATGCAAAGGCTATATTCTGATAAAGGTTCCTCCTTCAGAAATAGACACGGGCTATGAAACCTGGTTTATTGACAATTGTCAGGTCATCACTTGGTTGACCAATAGCGTCGATCCAACCATTGCTGCCAATCTCCCATATAAAGACACGACAAAGGCCATGTGTGAGAATCTAGAGAGAACGTACTCCTCAGAAGACAACCAAATCTCATCTATCTGAGATTTATACCAAAATCAGGTCTACTACTCAAGGAGAATCAAGCCTCATCGAGTACTACAGACTGCTTACTAGCCTCTTTGAGGAATTACTCATTTTCCAGCCAGTCTGTTGTGACAAACAGGTGGGAGAGCATGGTGAATGGCAAGTGTACAGGTTTCTCTGGACTACATCTACGCTATAAGCCAGTCAAAGATCAGTTCCTAATGGTTGCAACTCTACCTACTATTGAAACCATCTTTGGGAGATTACAGGAACTAGAATCTCCAGTTGAGACTACTACAGCAGAAACAACGGCTCGTTATACCGCTTTCGGATGCAGAGGTCGTCCGAATCATCAAGGAGGTCGTAGACGAGACGTAGTCATGAGTTTGGATGTGGTCGAGACTCTGGACGAGGCCGTGACTTTGGATGAGGACGTGGGTGTGACTCTTCCAACGCTCGCTATCCAGCATATGTGCAGTGTGGACGTTGGAATCATTCTTCGGATCGTTGTTGGGCAACTTTTGGCATGCCACCTACTGCTAACGATGCCTATGAAGAGGCACCATTTGATACTACTGAGGAGACAACTACTCATCTGGTTGCCATGGTACAGACCCCGCTTACTGCTTCTGAATATGCTTGCTAGAGGCAACTGCTCAACAACTCAGGAACTGATATTCCTGCTTCCGCTTCCACTACAAGTCTTGCTACTACTTCAGGTATTGGTGGCAAATTCTGTTTCTGCTTCCAAAAACGTATGGATAATTGACTCCGGCTCTTCTATTCAGCTGACCAGCGATGGAAGTCTACTTCATCACAACCATCTTCTTCTGTGAAGACGGTTCGGGTTGCTAATGGAGATCATTCCCTAGTTACTGATGTTGGTACTATTGCTTTCTCCTCAAAACTGCAATTCACTGACGTTCACTGTGCTCCATCCTTTCCACTCAGTCCATTATCTGTTCAGAAGCAATGTCGTGATCTTCAATGCCATGTTATATATGACGAATTCTGTTGTTATTTTCAGGATATCCGAACGAGGCGGATTCTTGGTGGGGGGACATGAACGGGATGGTCTATATTATCTTGATATCCCCTCTGGCTCCAATTTCGTTGGTGTTGTCTCCATTTCCGAGGATCATTTTTTGTGGCATCGTCATCTTGGCCACCCTTCTGCTAAGGCTCTCTCCATGATATTCCCTGAACTCTCTCTGCTCAAACCATTCCAGTGTGAGGCGTGTCAGTTCAGGAAACATCATCGTGCATCCTTTCCTGCAAGGGCCGAACCTCGTCATCATATCCCTTTTTCTTTGGTTCACTATGATGTCTAGGACAATGTCCTATCAAAACTCTATGTGGTCATCAGTATTTTGCTGTCAATGTTGATGACTACAGTAGGTTATCATGGGTCTTTCTATTAAAAGAGCTTTCCGAAAGCAATTATATTGTCAAGAAATTTTTCACTGTGTCAGAACTATCTTTTCCTCCCAAATTCAGATTTTTCGTTCTAATAATGCCTTGGATTTTATGCAAAAAGACTTGACATCATTTTTTGACGCACAAGGCATCATCCATCATTCATCTTGCTCCTATACCTCCCAACAAAATGGGTAGCTGAAAGAAAACTGTGACACCTCCTTGATATTGCTCGATCCCTTCTCACGCAAATGCAGGTTCCCAAGACTTACTGGGGTGATGCCATACTCATTGTCGTCCACCTAAGCAACAGAGTTCCCTCCGCAACTCTAGCTGGATCTACTCCCTGGATTTTTGGATGCACTGCTTTTGTTCATAACTTCCACACTACTGATAAATTATCTCCTCGTGCTACTAAATGTGTTTTTCTTGGATACTCTAGAACTCAGAAAGGTTACCGATGCTATGATCCTTCTGGACATCGCTACCATATATATGTTGATGTCACCTTTTTTGAACAAACTAGTTTCTTTACTCAGCCTGCATTTGACATACCACTAGACCTTCCTCCTCCACCTATTGTATATAAGAGAAAACATCTTTCTACTACATTTCCAGTACCTTTCCATGTTCCCTTGATGCAGGAAATTACGCCATCCTCAGATGCTCCCACCAACACTGCTCCGGATGATCCTCAAGAGCTCCCAATCGCTCTATGCAGAACTAAGAGGCAATGTACACATCACCCTATTTCTCATTTCACGTCCACTGATAGCTTATCATGTTCTGACAGACAATATACAAATGCTCTTATGTCTATGTCTACTCCCAAAGATCATCATGGTGCCTTACAGGACCCTAGCTGGCGACAAGCAAGGATGAAGAAATGGATGTTCTCAATTCAAGAGGAACATGGGATCTTGTTCGGTGTCCCCAGGGTTCCAAACCCGTTGCTTGCATATGGGTTTTCACTACAAAGCAGTCCCCAGACGGATCACTTGATAGATTGAAAGCTCGACTTGTAGCAAAAGGTTTTACTCAAATATATGGAGTTGATTATTTTGAGACTCTTTCTCTTGTTGCTAGGATGGGCTCTATACGGACCATCATCTCTATCGTTGTGAACAAAGGCTGGCCCATTTATCAGCTAGATGTCAAGAAAGCCTTTCTATGTGGCGATCTAGAAGAGGAGATGTACATGATGCAACCTCCTGGTTACGAAGTCGTGGGGGAGTATGTATGCCGACTTCGCAAAGCAATCTATGGATTAAAGCAAAGACCAAGGGCGTGGGTTTAGATAGACTAAACAGAGATGGGCACTCTGAGTTTTTGTAGAACTACATCTGACTCCTCTGTTTTTGTCAGAAAACGACCAACTGGTATTGTTATACTTGATGTATATGTGGATGATATGGTTGTTACAGACAACAATGATGGAGTGCTAGAGACCAAGGCCTTTCTGCAAAAGGTCTTCATCACCAAAGATCTGCGGCAACTTCACTGATTTTTGGGCATAGAGGTTCTACGCACTACGAAGGGTCTTCATATGTCACAGAGAAAGTATTGCTTGGATATACTAACTGAGGCAGGACTGCTCGGTTGCAAACCCTCTAGAATTCCTGCATAACCAAGGAAACATATCTCCATTGATCCTATCTTTGAAGACACTACACGATATAGAAGCATGGTTGGTAAACTCCTATATCTTACAATTACTAGGCCTAATATATCCTATGTTGTGAACATAGCTAGTCAAAACGGAGAAACCATGTTTTAGTCATTGGAAGGATGTTCTTCAGATCCTCCACTACTTGAAGGAATCACATGGTCGTGGCCTCTTTTATGGGACAATTGGATACACTGATGTTACTGCATATACTGATGCTGATTATGCAAGCTCACCCGAGGATCGTCGCTCTACTACTAGCTATGCTATGATTGTTGGGGGGAATCTAGTCAGTTGGAGAAGTAAGAAACAGACTGTCGTCTCACGTTCTAGTGCAGAGGCAGAATGCAAGGCAATGGCCCAGGCTACTTGTGAAATTACTTGGTTGTTGACCTTCCTACAGAAATTCGGTGTTATTGTCACTACTCCGGTCCTCTCTATATTGTGATAACAAATCTGCTACTTCCATTGCAATGAATCTTGTATTTCAAGAGAGAACCAAACATGTTGAGATAGATTGTCATTTTGTTCGTGATGCGGTGAGATAAGGAAAGATTGCCACACCGCATATTTTAACAGACCTTCAGCTGGCAGAAATATTTACAAAGGCTTTATGCAAGAACGCCTAACTTGGATAATTTCCAAGTTAGGCGTGATCGATGGATATGCTCCAACTTGAGGGGGGATGTTAGAAAATAACAATAGATTCTGTGATTATAGCCCATAGGGGCATTTATGTATTTTCTGTTTTCTTGTACTCTCTAGGGTTTAGTCCTATATAAGGAACCCTAGACCTCTAGAATAAACAAGGCATTGGGTTTTCTTTTCTTTTCTCCACAACATCATTGGCAATCTCAATAACCACCAGAAAGCCAGACCTTGGCATATGCATCATCTGCCTCCCATGAGGCATTGATCCCCGTTTTCTCAATCGGCTCCTCTTCGGTAAGAATATGCTTCTTACTCATGGATTTCATGAGGCTCATGAACTGCCAGCCCAGAGCTCGTAGTTCGTCCCATCCATCTTGACAGTCGGCGTTGGACCTCTAAAAGCGCCAATGGAGAGAACATTGACCTTGCTTTATGACATAATGCCGGATGAAGAAAACTAAGATTTGGTAGACCAATAGAAGTTTGTATGCACAGACATCGGAGGATCTGATCGCATGTGTAGACTTAGGCAATCATATCCATCAACACGATCGGGTCTCGAGACGAGCAATGGAGGTCGTAGAGGCAGACGGCAATAGGGGCCTAGCCCTCAAAGGTAGCTCGATGGCAGCGAGAGAGGAGGCCGACGAGAGAAAGGCCCTGCCCAGCGGGGGGAGGCCTGGCGGCTGCAGCCCAATGACGAGAGAGGAGGGCCCGGCGACAGCGGCGACCCAAGAGAGGGAGAGACGGCTACGGAGACGACCCAAGAGAGGGAGGGACGGCGGCGGCGGCGGCGACGGTGCTTGAAGAGGAGAGAGAGGGGGGCGGCAGGTGTGATTAGGGTTAGGGTACGAGAGCTCTGGCCTAGGACCGTCGTTCTAATACCATGTTGGGAAAAACGAAAGAGCTGTTTATTCCTGGAATCCTAGGCTCTCTTATATAGAGGAGAGACCTATGGGTTAATTACATAAGACATGTAGAAGGAAAGATAAATAGAGAAATGATACATAATATATAAATATATCTCTACAAGAACAAATCTTCAAGAATACATATTCAAGAATGAACAACCAAAACTGAATATACATTAATAATCGACTCTAGAACAAATCATAAATATAAATCTTTAAGAATAAATCATCGAGAATCGAACTCGCTCTAATACCATGTTAGAAAACGAAAATGCGGAAGCGTAATGACAGAGATAAACATATAAGAAAATGAAGAACACCGTAATTTTACGCAGACACCTACTCTGTGAGGAGTGAGATGAAACCACAGGAGAATGCCTCAAAGAGCTTGTGTTTTCTATTCACTTTTCTCATCTAATACAATGGGTGTGAGGCTTCTTATATAGGCTCCAATAAGTCTCCAAGTCCCATAAATCGTAGATGTGGGCTAAACCACTGGTGGTAGTTAGACCCTAGAGGGATCCAATTGCCCATCACTATAACCGACGCACCTAATCCAACAAAGGGATTTTACGCAATTCGCCAAAAGATGTGTGCAATGCGTGTGACTCCAGCTGGCAGGGGTCTTTGTGTGATTAGCAGGAACGGGGCGTGAGATGCAAAATGCCTACCACCTACATGACTAGGCACGCGAGTCGTCCGTGCCTCGGCTTGGGTGGCCCAACGCTGCATGTGGCAGTGTTGCATGTTCAGGTCTTTGGTTCGGATTTGATCGGAGACGTCCGTTGAAGATCGATCCAGTGGAGACTATTTGAGCGTAGATGGATGGCTTGGATGCGACGTGTTCTTGATCCAACGTGTTCTATAGCTCGATCTTGGAGTTTCCTTTTTCCTCGTCTCCTCCGTTGAAGGGAGGAGTTATTGATCTACATTTTGCTTACTGCTCCTCCGATGGTGTTTAGCCGGAACACGGTCATCATGGAAGCTACACGGAGGATCTCGATGGTGTCTCTGGTGTGTCTTGGGTGTTACGCGTAAATGGGTTCTCGCCTGGGATGGAGCGGTAGAAGGCCAACCCCGGTCGTCGCTCTACACCTGGGAGAAAGGTGGAGCTCGACAGCTCCTTAAAGAAGGTTGCATCGACGAGTGAGACTCGATGGATCTCTCCTGAGGATAGAGGAGAAACAGGGTCGTCATCGCCTCTAGGCCTCTACCTCAGCTGTCACCGAAGGTGGGTCGAAGCTGGTAACCCTAACCCTCGTGAATGGCGGATAATCGACGGAGCGAGGCAACACAGAGGTTTCGAGGGTGAGTGGTTGGAGCTTCAAAACCCAAGTTTCGCATATGAACATTGATTTCTCTGAATTTGATCTTGATTTTGTAGATAATTGAATGTACATTAATACAAAGTGAGTAGGAATTCATAGGAGACTGTATATGAGAGATATTTGCATTTACGGCTTTTTATCTCAGAACCAAGTTTTAGTTTTATTTATCAAATATACAAGTTTGTATTTTTCTAGTGTTTTTCTTTATTAAGGTTAGTAATATGTACACAATGTAGTTGGTTTTACTTTATCTGGAGTTAAAATAATTAAAAATAAGGGAATTTGGTTAATATACATGTGGTAATATACACACAAATTCTGGTTTCTCATTTATGCAATGATGAATGATAAAATGTGGATAATATGTACATATGCATGAATGCTAATAATGTAATTTAAATGATTAAATGCAATTAGTCTCTTAAGAACACCGCTCTATTTTCAGCTTTTAGAGTGATAAATCACATATTCATCAACCCCCTATATTTAAACATTGCTCGTCCTTGAGCAACTAAAATAAATCCATAAGTGAAATGAGATTGGATTTCATACTAAGGTCATGAACAAAAGGTGAAAATGGAGCTCGACTTGACCTTTGGATTAATAATATGGAGGAACTCCTTATGAAAATTAGAGATTTGGAAACAACTACCTCTAAGTTGCACAAGTCATCATACAAGTCCGGCTCAGAAGTCATCTTAGATCAACCCCTTCCCGGTGTATCACACATGAACATTGAATAATTGTCTCTTGTGTGTGAGGGGTGTTAGCTCTTCCCATCCAAGGTGCCGAAGTAACATGCAATCTCCTCCTCCGGTAACTCATCCTCGGGGAGTCAGATATTTCCTTCTAAGTTCAGAAACGTGCTAGTTCACAACGACTAAAGAGACAAGTCAAGAAGAAGAGGAAAAGAACTAGAGTGTGACCAGTGTAGTCACATCTCTTGTGAAGCTTGGCCGGTGCAGCCAAATCTCCACCAGAATGTATGCTATCGGAAGCTTGGACCATTGTGGTCAATAGAAATTGGTTTCTTTTTGTAGGAATTGTGGTTGCTCTGCATTGATCTTTTGTGCCCAAATGGATATAGAATTTTTTGATCCGCACATATTTTGGGGTCTTAGAAAAAAATGTGCTAGCAGTCCAATCCATTCCTCATCCGAAGCTTTATTTCAATTCGTTACTCTGGTATTTAGATGTCCACGCTACCAAAGAAAAAGACGCACAGTCTTCCAACACCTCATCTGAGTTGAACTAAGTGGGCGGTGTAGAGTATAGATTAGTTCCCTATCCAAGAATCTACTCATGATGAGGCAATTGGGTTAGACACTGAGAGTCAAAGACTAGGACATTGTCTTGTAAAACTTAGAGAATTAAGCCCATGACCTGAAGTATCTAAAATCCTACTACTCAATGAAGTTCCTCTGGAAATTAAGTAGAGGCCAAGTCAAGTCCACTCTCGATTTTACTCTCACGACTCGGTTCAGAATCCGATGACTTTCCACTTTGCATATGCATGAAAGCTAATGAAATGCATATTTTTTATTTTTGATGATAGTGATGATTCGTTTTAATAAAGGAATGAATGAGAAGCTATTTTATCTGAAAAAATTATACCCCCTGATTTTACAACAAATTTTACAACAAAAGTATTTTTATAAAAAGTTTACAATAATTTTACAATAAATTTTACAACAATCTTAAAAGAGAGATGGTGGAGCGTGAAGCGAGAGGTAAAGGGGGCTGGGCGTGAGTCAAGAGGCGAGGCAGATGACGCAGATCCTCCTCGGCGTAGGAGTGGGGTCAAGGAGAGGATCAAGGGGCATGGCAAGGGTTAGGTGCCTCAGATGCGGCGGATGGGGCCATTGGGCGATCATGCATCGGGACCCTGTCTGATGTTTCGCATGTGGTCGAAACGGTCACAGGATCTTCCGTTCTACGTTGGGGAAACGAGGGGTGAATGATGCAGTAAGCCCGAAGTGGAGGATGCGGTGAACTCGATGCCGAAGATGGTAGCGGTACGCGAGACGTCGGAGAAGCTCGCTTCATGTTGGGGATTTGCAGAAGCAAGGGGTTCGGGACATCCGATGCAATGGAGGACCTGGGGGTGGCGATAGGCAATGGCTTCGCTGGAGATGTTGTTCAGCTTGGCGTCGGGGTGGTGCGTGTTCGGGGCCTTGATGCGTCGGAGGCGAACTCATTGTAGGGTTTCTTGCATAGTGCAGTCGGTCGGGTTCATTGGCGGTGGTTGTTGCCAAAAGATGGAATAGCGCATGTATTCAAGTTCAGACTTGTGGATTGTCGAAGTTGGGAAGAAGTTTGGAAGCAGTGCATTCGGTGGTGGGGTCGGTGATGAAGATTCCGCAGGTGCTCGCAGATGGTCTACGACAAGGCCAACCCTCGGAGGTGCTGGCAGAAGGGTGGGAATTATGTCACCCCTTCCAGTGTGTCTGGATGCGAGGACGATCGGGGGCTTCTATCTCATATGTATCTCGGGGGCGGAGGCGAGACCACGGCCGGCTGAGGTCGATCAATGTTCAGGGTTGCAAGCATCGAGAAAATTTGAAGCTCCTTTCTTCTGATTTGAACGTGATACTACTTTTCTGAAAGAAAAAAGGCGGAAAGTGGTGGAGATCCCGAACCGCTGCTTAAGGGGATGTTTTCCTCCATGGACATGGTATCGGGCGTCACAGTCGGGTCAGACTTTCACCAGAGGGCTTCGGCACTGGTTTCGGAGTGGGCGAACCTTCCACAGTCGGAGCGTGGGTGGGCTTGCGACCCGATTGGGGATACGACTCGGACCCTTGCAAAGGGTCGGGAGAGGGACTCGAGTTTGGTCCACGTCTCTCTCAAGGCTTGGGGTTCGCCTCTGGTTGTTCTCCCAGTTGCGAGTGAAGGGGCGGAACTAGGAGGGGGCCTCGTAGTTTCAAGAGATGTGCGGTGCCTCTTGGCGGGGGAAGCTGGCCGTGAAGGGCTTTATGAGCCGTTGTCGATGGATGGCTCCATATTTGGTGCATAAGGATCACCATGCAGGGCTTCAGGAGGGCGAAATCGGGTGTCCCAAGCGGAGCGAAGGTCCAGGTCCCTGAGATATCTGAGGCGATGGGGGATGGCTTCAGCGAGGCTCGGTTGAGCTATGTGGTGCAGATCCAGCGTCGGGAGTGTGATGGCGAGGTATCCACCTGCTCGGGGAGGTTGGGAAGGATGAGCTCAGCGCAGCAGCCAGCAGATGTGGTGGGAACCGCAGGAGGATCAGAGGCTGGATTGGGAGCTTGCGACGGCAGGCCGATTAGTGGCATTGTTGCGTGTGGTGGGACAATGATGGTTGCGAATCTACAAGTCATGTGGAGGTGGCTCCCACAGTAGGACCAGGCATAGATGTCTTGCGGGAGAGGCTTGAGATCTTTCGGCAACAGGATGTGGGCGCAACAGGAACCAGAGATGTTCAAGCGGCGGAGGAAGGGGCGGTTGTGTCGATGGTGCAGACTGTCGCCATCGGGGTGAGGAATTTGAAGGCAAGCGCCAGTGCGGATGGATTTGGCTTCAGGGAAGGGGGTAGTGGGAAGGGGAGCGGGCTGTAGGCATATATGGGTGGTGTTATTCCCGTCGAGGGCTAAGGGAACGACGAAGGCAAAGGCAGTTGGAAATTTACAGAAGCCTAGGCATGATGGGGGAAGGGGTGCCGAGGGTACGAGGGAAGAGGGGTTGGTGGTTAAGGAGGCATCAGAAGGGGAGACGGAAGAAGCATTAGTGGAATGCCTTTGTCTGGTGGCGCCATCAGGAATTTCCAAGGTTATTAGATGAATATCATGTTGTGGAACGTTAGGGGGACTGGAGAGGCCTTGAAAGAGGGTGGTGATTCGTCGGTTGTTTTGAATCACGGAGCAGACATTGTGTTACTGCAAGAGACCAAGATACCTCAAGGGGGTAGCTGGGATTTGGAGGGAGATCATGGGCAGCAAGATGAAAGAATGCAGGGTGGTGGAGTCTGAGGCTGCTTCTGGGGGATTGATGATGGGATGAGACGAGGGCAAGTTTGGTTTGGAGGAGGAGGTTTTGCATGGGTGTTTCTCTCTTATTGAATTATTCTGAAGGAAGATGGATGACAAGAGAATCCTGGTCACGAATGTCTACGGCCCGCCTAATGGCGTTGGGATATCGCGGCTTGTGGAGGAACTGCGGGGGGCTAGGGTGGTGGATCCCGAGGCAGCGTGGATTGTTGGGGGAGATTTCAATGTCACTATGCTCCTTGAGGATCGGCCTAGGGGACGTGGAGGGAGGGATGTTGGCTCAGAGGAGTTGATGGAGGTGGTGATGGATCTTGATCTTCAGATTAATGCGGTGGGATGTTTGTACACTTGGCACAATATGAGATCGTAGTCCCGAATCGATCGGTTCCTGATTTCTGCGGTGGCTATAGAGGATTTCCCATTGGCGGAGGCTCGCGTGTTGCATCGGGCGCACTCGGATCACACACCTTTGGTATAGTCTTCTAGGAATGCGGTGCGGCCTCATTCTTTCTTTTATTTCGAGCGGTCGTGATTGTTGGAAGATGGTTTTAGGAGTCGGTGGTGGCCTTCAAGGAAAATTACGATGTTACGAGGTATGCTACTGTCAGGTTGGCTACCAAGTCAGCGGTGCCGAGAGGTCACCTGATGCGGCTCAAGGTGATCCGTGAACAAAAGAGAAGCCGGCGTATGAGAGCGTAGGATGAGGTAAGCATATTGGACAGATTGGAGGACGAGAGGGCTCTGACAGGTGAGGAGGTGTTGCTGAGGGAGGGTCACATGGAGATCGTATTGGAGGACAAAAAAGAGGAGATTTTTTGGAGGCAGAGGTCCGGGCAAAGGTGGCTTAGGTAGGGTGATATGAACACGAAATTCTTCCATGCGATGGCTAGCGGGAGAAGGCGTAGAAATTTGATTCATTTGGTGGATGTTGGGGGTGGTGGTGGAAGGGGACCGGGAAGTGGGTTCGGTGGTGCGCTCTCACTTTCAGGCTTTCGTCAGGCGGAGGTCTCGGCGAGCTGAGGTTGGCAGGGGAGAGGAGTCCCGCGAATTACAGAAGGGGAAGCAGAGGCTTTGGTGGCGGTGTTCTCGGAGGCTGAGGCCAGGCGTGCACTGCATCAGCTGAATGCGGATGGGTCACATGGACCAGATGGTTTCCCGATGGGGTTCTACCGAGAGTTCTGGGAGACTTTAAAGAGAGATGTGATGGATGTGCTGGAGGATTTCAAAACGGGAAACATGGGTTTTGAGAAGCTGAACAAGGCGCTCATATTTCTGCTGTCAAAAAGGACATCCCTACTAGGTTGGAGGACTACAGGCTTTGTAGCCTTGTCCAATGCTATCTATTTGTTGGTGTCGAAGATCCTTGCCAATTGGTTACGGAAGGTGCTTGATGGGATTATTTCGTCTGAGCGGTCTGCTTTTATTTCGGGGAGAGCTATGGCAGACGGGATGGTCTTGGCATCTGAGATGGTCATTGAGTGGAAGAGAAGCAGGACAAAAGAAGTGCTATGGAAGGTTGATTTTTTGAAGGTGTATGATTGTGTGGATTGGAGGTTCTTGTGGGCATCGTTGGAGAAGAAGGGCTTCCCAGGTCAGTAGATCGCTTGGATCAAGAGATGCGTTACTACAACTTCGCTGGCAGTGCTTGTTAATTGTAGACTGGAGGGGGGTTTTCCGGCCACAAAGAGGTATTAGACAGGGATACCCGCTCGTGCTGTTGTTGTTTGTTCTTGTGGCCGACATGTTGGTTGTGATGATAAGGTTGGCGGTGGAAGGAAATTGGTGTTCATAGTTCTCTAAGGAGGGGATTTCCATTCCTTTGTTGTAGTATGCGGATGATATAGTGTTGTTCATGGGGAGTGATCCGGCGGAGATTCGGCGAGCGGTTTTTATTATGGACTCCTTTGTATATATTTTCCGGCTGATGGTTAACAGAGAGAAATCGGTGGTGGTGGCCTTTGGTCTTTCGGATGGGAGTAACAACACATTTCGGCAATTCTGAGGCGCTCGCTTGACTTGTTGACAATTATGTACTTGGGGCTTCCTCTGGTGGCAGGTAAGCCAAAGTCCGGGACTGGAGGCTCTTACTGGAAAGGCCGGAGGCAAGGTTGGTTGGTTGGAAGGCATCGATTCTCTCTAGAGGGGGAAGCTGATTTTACTGAAGCACGTTCTTTCGGAAATTCCAGTATTTTTTTGCTCGAGGTAAGCACTGTCAGTGGGTGTACGAAACAAGATCGAGATTTTGATGAGAAGGTTCTTCTGAGCGAAATCTCGGTAGGGGAGAAGAGCTTTCATTTAGTGGATTGGCACAATATGACGTCGTCAAAGGGGAAGGGTGGTCTTGGGTTGTGACGGATGAAAGAAATGAATGCGGCGTTTATGGCGAAATGGGTGATGATTTAGGGCAAATCAAATCATCTTGTTTGCTAGCTGATTAGGAGGATATATAGGACTTCAATGTCATTGAGGGTTGCTCATTGGAACTTGCCTTCATCTTTGTGGAAGGGGATCACTGTGGTGGTCTCAATGATTGTTGAATCATTACAACCATTGCTTGGAGATGGTACAGACTTCCGCTTTGGGTCAGATGATTGGACGGGAGGTGGGACTTCAGGGGAGTGGTACTCGCGTCTGTTGCAATTGGTGGAGGATAGAGGGGCGACGGTTCAACAGGTCTGGGAGGGTAGGGTATGGACCCCGATCTTCTAATCCGGTTTATCTGACCAGCGGTTCGAGGAATTCCTCGCCTTGCAGTGGGAGCTCTTGGAAGTTGTGGCACCATCGACTAGTAGGGATCATTTTGTGTGGAAGGATGGAAGGTTCACAGTGAGGAAGGCTTACCGTTTTCTTACGAATGAGGGGGAGGGGGCAGGAGAAGTTGGTGGTAGACATTGGCTTGATTTGGAGGAGTAGGGTGCCGAACCGGGTCATGGTTTTCCTGTGGTTTTTTCGATTGGGGAAAATTTTGACCAAGGCCAAGCGTTGGCACCTGCTGGGAGTGCAAGATACTGGATGCGATAGATGCGGTGCGGCGGAGGAGGACGCAGACCACCTCTTTTTCTCTGTCCACTCTCGGCGGAGGTGTGGGCCAGAGCCAGGTCCTCGTGGTTGGAGAGTCGGAGTGGGGCCACTTTTTAGAGGGATATCAGAGCAGTTTGCAGCAATGGACGTGAAGCAAGCTCCCTTTCTTTCGCGGTCGTGTGGTCGATCTGGTGTGCCAGGAATGATGTCATCTTCAAGGGGCAGCAATTCTATGTTGAGAATGTGGTCGAACATTTCAGGACGTTGGAGGTGACATGGTGTTCGTGATGTGAAGCGGATGCATTGTCCGTTATTACTTGGACAACATTCGTCTCTCCGACCTCCTCAACAACTTCATCCAAGAAGCGAATCCATTCGGTAATATCAGGTTGGATGCGAGAAGGATGGCGAGCGTAGAGTGCGAAGGGGCGAACGTGGAGTGTGAAGTCGCGAGCGAGGTGAGATCGGGTGCGGCCACAGAGAAGGGGAAGGAGGTGCTCACTGACGTCGCTGTTGGATCTAGGAGTGGGGAAGGTGCTTTCGAGAGGAGTCTCGCGGAGGGGGAGTGGGTGCACGTTTCGCATAAGAAGCCTGGTAAGCGTTGTTTCCGTTGTGGTGAGAGGGGTCATCTGGCTTCTCGTTGTTCTCTTCCGCCTCGGTGCTTTGCATGCGGGAAGCCGGGTCACCGTCGCGCTTCTTGTTGGCTACTTCGTGGTCGCCGCCCCCCTGCAGTCTGGGTGGTTTCCTCTTCGTTGAAGATGCGAGGCTTGACAGGTTCTCGTTCCGATCCTGTCGCTTGGAGGGAGGTTCGCTCTTACGCTCGGGTGGTGGCTCCTCGCTCCTGCTCGTCGGGCGATAGCTCCTTCGATGCGGGGGTTATGGCGACTGGTGCGGAGTCGCTTCACCACACCTCTTGTGGCGATGGCGAAGAGATGGTGGTTGGTGGTGATGATGGTGTTGCTCGTGTCTCGGTTGGGGTGGCGGCTATGGGGGTTGCTTCGTCGTTGAAGGAGGCCATGTTACGTGTGAATGTGCATGGGGACGTCTTGCATGCTGAGTCCGTGCATGGGAAGGGGGTGTTTGACGTTGGCAGGCGCGTGGAGGCTATCGGGGTGGCTCGGCGGTGCAATATCGACTGGGCTGGTGTTAGTTCGCATGCTGGCGCCCTCCTGGGTCCACTCTTCCGTGGGGGCTTCTTTCTGTTGGACTCTTCTCGCTGCTGTGTGCGTGGCTTGTCCCCGGAGCAACGGGATAGGCTGCTGTGCGTTGGCTCTACCGACGACGTTGTTTGGAGGGTGACTCGAGTGGCGAATGGCGCCTCTCAAGCCACTGAGGTCTGTGTGGCGGCCATTCGTGGTGTTTCTTTCCTTTCGAGGACTGTCCCCTGTCTCTCCAAGGCTTTTTGCCGTTGGGGGGGGATCTTGGCGGTCGTTGACGACGGGCTTGCACCGGAGGCTGATTGGAAGATAACTAGGGTTCTTTTCGAGTGTAGCAAGGCTCTTCTCTGTGATGCGCCAGGCAAGATTTTCTTCGGCTCCCTAAAGATTGGCCGGTGGTGCTTCAAGTTGGAGCTCTCCATCATCGTCCCTTCGCCGGCGGCGGCGGTGCCGGACCGGGTCGCGCTGACGGCCGGTCCGGTTGCTTCGGGGCCAGAGCGCGACGCTTCGCCTTTGGCTTGCCACGTGGCGCGTGTTGCTGATTATTTCGAAGCGTCTCTCCCCTTGCATGACGTGGATGGAACCTTCGAGGCGCCTCTTCGTTTCCCGTGCCCACCGCCTGCAACTCCTGGATTCTCTGAGTTAAGGGCGCCCGAGGTCGATTCCGCTTCTCATTCTCGACAGGTTGGGTCGGCTCCTGCGTTGTTGGTTGGTTGTTCGGGTCCCTCTGCGGATCTTCATCTCGTGAGGGATGGCGGATCCATCACTTTCGGATCTTGGCCGCGGGTCTCTCACCCGAATGCTCGGGCCTTCTCGCCCGTTTCTGCTACGGTTTTGCCCCGGATCCACTTCGAGGAATTGCGGGTTGATGTGGACGCAGGAGGAGAGTCCTCGCTCTTGGCTTCGCCCTCGGACCTGGCTGGTGCCTTCTCTCCCCATCTTCCCTCGGGCTCCGCGATCCCCTGCAACGAGGAGGGCCTTTCTGCTGGACGTTTTGGGAGGAGCTACAGGAGACGCAATTGTTCCAGGCAGGACCCTGCGGTGAGGCACTCTTGTGCGACTCAGCGGGAGGCTGTGGCGGATGCTGCGGGGCTTTGTGGCCTTGGGGGAAATGACGAAGGTTATTAATGAAAGTTCTCTCATGGAATGTTAGGGGCCTTGGGGAACCGGACAAGCGTCGCTCCTTGGGTTCGCGGCTCTCTGAATGGTGTTGTGATGTTGCTCTCATCCAAGAAACTAAGTTGCGAGGTGTGGATGATATCATGTGGTGCTCTCTTGGTGTAGGTTCTTTCGATGAATTCCGTGTGGTCGATGCGTTAGGCTCGGCGGGGGGCTTCTTGATGGCCTGGCGCTCTCAAATGTTTTCTTTTAGCTCGATCCTTGTGGGGTGGCATATGATTTCAGTGGCCTTGAACCGGGCCGATTCCACTGAGCCGATGGTGTTCTCTTGTATTTACGCACCTACGTGTCATGTTTTGAGGAAGGAACTATGGAAGGACATTCGTGGCGCGGCTTCTTTATTTGGGGGCCTCCCTTGGCTCCTGAGGGGAGATTTCAATGTCACGATTCATTCATCCGATCGGCCTCGCGGCAGGGGTGGCCATGATCCGAGATCGCTTGATTTTATTGAAACATTGGATGAACTTGCTTTGGAAAGCCTGGTCCCTAACGATATCAGCTACACTTGGCGGAATAATTCCTCTCGTTCCAGAATCGATCGTTTCTTGGCTTCTGGCAAGTTGTTGGAGTCCTTCCCCCTTTGTTCGGTTTCTTCACGCCCCCGTTCTTTTTCGGACCATTCGCCCATTATTTGGGACTCTGGCGAGGGTCTTCGACCTCGGGGCCTCTTTCGCTACGAGAATTGTTGGATGCTGGAACCCAATTTCAAGCAGGTGGTGCAGGACCATTGGGCTCATGTTCCGGTCTCGGGCTCAGCGGCCCACAAACTTGATCAAAAGCTTGCATCGTTACGGAGGGTGCTTGCGGGGTTCAAGAGGGAATCTAGGCTGGCGCGTATTGCTTTGCGCGCGGAGGCGGAGGAAATTTTCTTGCGCCTTGATTCGATGGAGAACGAGCGGGACCTCTTGCCTGAGGAACTTTTGGAGCGCCTCTCTGCTCAGTCTCGGGTGCAGGCTGAGGACAAGAAATGAATCGTTGAATGGCGACAGCGTTCGCGCTTAAAATGGTTAAAAGATGGCGACGCGAATACGGCATTCTTTCACCGTGTGGCGAGCAATAGAAAACAATTCAATATGATGCGGGGTCTCTCTGTCAATGACGTTCAGATTTCTGGGGAAAGTGAGATGGGGACTGCCATTGTGGATCACTTCAAGTGCTTCTCATCGTCTTGCTCCCTGCGTAGGAGGCGCTGGCTGGGTCTTGGCATGTCTTCTCTCTCGGACTCTGACGCTGTGATTCTAATTCGTCCCATTTATGTGGAGGAGACAAAGGAGGCTGTGTGGGCCTTAAATGCTGATTCATCCCCGGGCCCTGATGGCTTCCCCGTTGCTTTCTATCGCGATTTCTGGGAGCTTGTCGCCGGCAACGTTATGGACGTCATATCGGATTTTTTTGCGGGCAACTTCGGTTTTGATCGTCTTAATCGGGCTAACATTGTATTGATCCCAAAAAAGACGGCGGCACAGCGCATCGAGGATTATCGGCCCATCTCTGTCTCGAATAGCATCTACCTTATCGTGGCTAAAATCTTAGCCACTCGTTTGGCTCGGGTTTTGGGCAATCTTATTTCTCCGGTCCAGGCCGCGTTCATTAAGGGCAGGCAGATCGCTGATTGCATTGTCGTTGCATCTGAATTGGTCGCTGAGTGGAAAAAAGAAAAAAAGAAGGGGGTACTCTGGAAGATCGATTTTGCTAAAGCGTACGATTGCCTGGATTGACGGTTCCTTTGGTCGGTTCTACGGAGGCGCGGCTTCCCTGACTTGTGGATTTCGTGGATGCGTAGGTGCGTCACCACTGCTTCCCTCTCTGTGATGATCAATGGCAGGCCGTTTGGTGGTTCTTTCCAACCTAGAAGGGGGGTGCGCCAGGGCTGTCCTCTTGCGCCCCTCCTTTTCGTGTTGGCATCGGATGTTCTCGCGCGTATGGTGGACTACGTTATTGACGCTGGGATTTCTAACGGCTTCCGTAAGGGGGATATCTGTGTGCCCTTGATCCAGTTTGCAGACGATACTATTTGCTTTATCGAGGGTGGTAGTGCGGAGGTCTCCGGTATGGCCACCACTCTTGCCCTTTTCTGTGAATTGTCGGGCTTGTCGATTAACGTCTCCAAATCCAACGTGGTGCCCCTTGGCCTTTCGCCTGCAGAGGCGGAGGAATGCGGCCGGCTGCTCGGTTCTTCTCCTGGTGAGCTTCCAATTGCCTATCTTGGTTTACCTTTGTCGGTGAGACGGGCCAGAGTCCGGGATTGGCGTGTGATTACTGAGCGCGTGGAAACGCGCCTTGCTGGTTGGCGGGCGGCTTTGCTCTCTCGGGGGGGCGTCTTATTCTTCTCAAATCGGTGCTCTCCTCTATCCCTTTGTACTTTCTCTCCGTTCGTGGAATGCCGACGGGGGTTCGATTGCGGGTCGAATGGTGTATGCGTTGTTTTCTGTGGGGAAGGAAGGGGGGAGGGTAGGGGCCTGCACCTGGTTTCTTGAGATGATGTTACTATGCCTAAGCGTTTTGGTGGCCTCGACGTGCGGAGATTGGCTGTGGTGAATGATGCTCTACTACTCAAATGGGTGACTAGAATTTGGGGGACGGATGATAACTTCTTTATCAATGTGCTCAGGGAGTTCTTGGGCGACGATCGGTTGGGGTTGTCGCGGGGGGCTCTGAGCTTACATCCCTCCCCGTTTTGGCGTAGCGTGATGGCTGCCTTTGCGAGGAATGCTACGCTTTTCATCCCGGTGTTGGGGACGGGGGACTCTTTCAAGTTTTGGCTGGATGATTGGTCGGGCGGTGGTCTTTTTCAGGTGCGTTTTCCACGCTTGTTCGCATTAGCGTCACATAAGAATGCGACCGTGGCTGACTGTTGGGTGGACGGGTGCTGGTCTCCTCGCTTCTCCGCGAACTTTTCTGAGCAGCGGGTGGACGATTTTGTTTCGATGTTGGTGGCCCTTCGTGATGCTGCTACGCCGAATTTGCAAGTGGATCATTGGCATTGGAAGGACAGCACGTTTTCTACGAGGAAGGCCTACCGGGCTCTGGTCTTTCCTCCTCCTCCTGCTTCTTCTCTTCTTGTGCGTGACTGTGGATTCTTTTGGGGCTTGCGCTTGCCGGAGCACATCAGCATCTTCCTTTGGATACTGCGCAGACGGAGGCTGATGACGCGTGATCGTTGCGCTACAATCTTTGCTAACTTCAGTGCCTCCTGTCCCCTGTGTAATGCTGAGGATGAAACTATTGACCAACTTTTCTTCGGCTGCCACATGGTGTCGGGGATCTGGGATGACTTGCCTTGGGCGAGAGCGGACAACCCCTCCGATCTCTGCGAGCTTCTTTGGACCAACAGGAACAGGGATAGGCGGGATCTCTTGTCTCCCGTTGCGCGGCTGTGGTGCATATGGCTTGGCAGGAACGAAGCTATTTTCTCCGGGCAGTGGCTCTATCGGGAAAACATTCTTATTTTGTGCGCTCGCTTTATTCGCGACTGGTGTATTCTGTAGGGTTTTGGGCCTTTTTGTTGTGGGCCGGTGTTTTCTTTAGTCCCGGGGTTTTTGTTGTTTTTGCGTGTGGTTTCTCCTTTCATCTCTCCCTCCTTGACTTCGTAAGTATTTTTTCTTAATTTCTTTTATACATTTCTGGGTGAACACCAACGAGTGTCTCCCCCTTTTTGAGCCTCAAAAAAAATGGTGTTCGTGATGTTACGGGTTGCGTTGTATGTATGGTGTTGAAATATTTGGTTGTGTCACTTGATCCATTTACCTCATCCAGAGTTTAGTCCCAAATCTACCATTTGTGGGATGTGGAGACTCAGTGGGAGCTATATATAGACCCCCACACCCATTGTATCCAGATGAGAAAATCAATAGACTATCAGCCCTTCGAGTTGTTCTCCCGTGGTTTCATCCCGCTGCTTAAGGAGTAGGGTTCCACGTTAAATCCAATGTTCTTTATTTCATTTATCATTTTTATCTAATACGCTTCTGCATTCCTATTTTCTAATATGGTATCAAAGCGGGTTCGATTCTCGAGGAGTCTATGATATTCTCTTTTTGTTCGAGATTTAGATCTAGGGTTTTTATTGAAATCCTAATTTTGTTCTTGAAGATTATTTTGAAGATTTGTTCGATAAACAGTTCTTAGTTATTGTTAGAGATTTATTCTTGAAGATTCATTTTTATCTGAGATTGTTCAAGATCTAATTAGAAGAGCAGTTCAAGATCCATATTCTTTTGGGTTTCTTCGTGAAACCATACATAAAGGAATAAATTCTTCAGCATTGCAGGAGCTGCGATAAGCAAGCCCCATCTCCATCTATCGAGCCTCTGCAGGCGCATCCTCCTCTAGGCGGCACTAGCGCCGCCTCCTGTGCACGCACCAGCCCGCTCCAGGTTCTAGGCACGCTTGCACGACGAAGCGCCATCATCCTTCAGGCCTTCGTGTTAGATCTCCTGCGCCAGGCGGAGATCTGGCCGTGTTCCCGGATCTCCAGTGTCAAGATGGCCGAGGCAGAGGCTCCGATTCCAGGCTCGAGGCACCTCCACGCGCGGCGCTGCTGCCCTACTCCCCCTATGCATCCTCCTGTCGCATCGTGCCCATGATCTTCCAGCGGCGCGAGGGAACCCCAAGATAGCTGCATCTCGTTCATCATCGCGACTTCAGGACTCCTCGCGCGAAACCTCCAGGTGGCGCCTCCTCAATGCATCCTCAACAACTTCAGCACAGGTGGCGCATCAGTGGCACCTCCTTAGCACGTATCTCCCTTGCGAGCTCTCCTGACGGCACACGACCACGCAATGGCTCGAGCGGAGTCCATCCGACCGCACCCTCCATCACGCAATTCTCCAGGCTGCAGATGGAGGCGGCTTCGAACCCCATAGGGGGCGGCAGGGTCGTGAGCTAGGATTTCCCATCGGAGAACCCTAAATAAGCCCCAAAGGGCTCTTGCGTTACGGCCCAACAAATTAAAAAAATGTAAAGGTCCCAAGTAGAAAAAAGGAGGAGAGATGGAGCGAGAGTTTAAAAAAATATTGCAAAAAAATGTGTAAGAAGAAACGTCGAAAAAAAAATGATGATAAGGCTTATTACAAATGACGACTGTTAAAAAATGATGAATAAAATAGCCAGGAATGATTCGTGTATTATCCCAATGATCTTGTCTTCTCCCAACTTGGTTGATGTCATTGTCATTCCGATCAGTATAGGAGAAAGGGGGACTATTGTGTTGAGTCACATGTCAGGTTCTAGATTCAGATTCTCTGTATTCCCGACCAGCCAGATTTCTAGACTCTACAGTTCAGATGTTCAGACTCGACGCTCAGATGTCTTCCGAGTCCTCAGTTTCAGACACGCACATGTATACGGTCTTTTCAGATATGCATATATTTGCCATCTTTTTTCGTAGTCCCCATCTTTTGTGTTTCAGCCAGAGTTTTCAAGTATTCTGTAAGGACTCCAGAGTAGAGATCCCATTCCCTATGCCATGTAGGCTAGGGTTTTCATGTGGTTCATAGGGACTCCAGAGTACAGTACCATTCTCTGAGCTAGATGGGAGAAATCCAGTTCTCTGACGAGGATACTTTTCATACTCCATTCTCCAGCGATCGTAAACTCTAGTACAAGATCTTTCCGAGATTCCTATGAGAGAGAACCCACTTCAAGGTCCCTATGAGAGAAACCCATCTTTAGAGATCTACGTATGGATAATTAGCGATGCTCTTTTCGGCCCTTCAGAGATGGAACTATTGTCCACATGGTTGTGGCGGGCCAGAGTTCTCTATTTACAGACTCATTCTTCATTTACAGTGACTCTGACAGGCGCAGTACAGAGCACATGCTCGCCGACATGGAGATTCAGTTGACTCACACTCCAGCCCATTCGTCCTCACCTGCACGACATGAGAAGCAACGTCCTCGACAGTAGTCAACAGTTATGCGCATTGAGTTGATATTGTCTGTAGTGTTATGTAGAGTGAGTTGAGATTTCTTTCTGTTTGTCTAAGCTGAGTATTGTTTGCTCCAGCTTGAGGGGGAGTGTTGGAGTATTTGGTTACGCATCACTTACGTGGGAGATGGGTAAATGGATCTCGCCAGGATCCATTTACCTAGGGATGCAAAGGGTTAGAGATATATCTCTATCCGATTTTTCACAGTATCCATTTTATTCAGATTTTGACTTTTGTATCTGTATCCGTTTTAAAATGGATATGGATATCATTTTGATATCCACAAACGTCTGTATCTATATCCGTATATCTGTTTTCGGATATAAATATAGTCATAGTTTTATTTTTAATCTTATGTAACATAATTTTATACATTCTTTTACCATATTTATATAATTTTTATGATACAAACACATTTAGTAAATTTATAACATGTGTTTTCCATCCAATTTGTATATATTTAAGTCGATTCTATAGAGTATTTCTAACATTACACGTATGCGATCAGCTTTTGTTTTACATCTGTATCTGTTTTTTAAGGATGTGGTAAGATAGTTTTAATATCCGTTAATATCTGTATCCGCATCTGTATTCGTATTCAAAAATGGATAAGGATATGGTAATGCCTATATATGTATCTGTATCTGTCCGTTTACATCCCTACATTTACCGCATCCAGAGTTCGGTCCCACACCTATCGTCTGTGGGATGTTGAGACTCAGTGGGGGCTATATATAGACCCCCACACCCATTGTATCTAAATGAGAATCAATGGACTATCAGCCCTTTGATGCATTCTCCCGTGGTTTCATTATGCTCCTTAGGGACTAGGGTTAAATCGTGTGTTCTTTATTTTCTTTATCATTTTTATCTAATACGCTAATGCATTCCTATTTTCTAACATATGGCAATGATGCAATGATGTAATCTTTTTTTCATTAATTATATATATAATGCCTAGTTGTGGTGGGTTCCAGATAGTGAGGCTACCCTCTTTTCATTCAAAAAAAAGGATATTTACACAATCTTATACAAGATTATACATATTATACAATATACACATTATACAATTTTGCATGTATTTACATATTACGCATATTTTAAATTTATTTTTTTTGATAAAGTGGTTACACATCCCATATTTATTGAATATTATATACATAAAATACGTGAAAGTACGAGCTATGGGTAAAGTATATATGTAATATATACACAACGCCTATACTTAGCTTGTGATATATCCTCAAAACACAAAAAGCGAGGAAGAAACGTAGCCCATGCAAAGCGTAGGAGAGTGAAAAGAATAAAAGTAAAGAAGTCGCCATACCCCCTATACTTAGTCTGTGGTCAGCCTAAGTTAGAAGAAGAGTAAAAATAGGGCGATCGAGGTCAAGAGGAGAATGAATGCATGAATGAATATATAGGACGGGCATCGGTCCCCCCCATACTTAGGCTCTGTCGGCCTAAGTATAAAAGAGTAGTAATGGGGGTCTGATGAGATATGGAGAATATATAGAGAAAGCGAAAAAGAAAAGAAGGAGCAACTTGGATAACTCACCCCCCTATACTTAGGATCTAATCATCCTAATTATAGACACAAAATGAAAGCGATGTGGAACCGAGACGAGTGATGCAAATCACGAGAGAGGGAGGGAATAAAAGAAAAGAAGTATACAAGATGGAGTGAGAATATACAAGGATCAAGAATGTTTGTGACAAATCTTCTTAAGGGAATGGAGAGGAAAGATGAACTGAGGATATGTGTCGATGTCGGAATCATCCTCTGAAGAGTAGTAATGAGGAAGATGGAAAGTCCAAGGAGGATCGACACATGGTTGTTTGCTTGAGTGGGATTGAATAATAACTTTATTGACATGCATTTGCAATGATCACATCATCAGAACTAGACGAGGAATCCTCAGAAGATTTCATATTTGTGGAGATCATTTTGGTCGGTGATCTAGAACCTGAAGCAGAGAGAGGAAGACGAAAATGATGCATCTTGAGGGGTTCAGGAGAACGCCTCGTGGAGCCAGGTCTCCTCTTATTCTCACTAGATAACCGACTAGAGGGAACAACCGCTTTCTTGGAATAGAGTGGTAGGGTAATGGTTGTCTCTCTAGGTTTAAGTCTTGAAGGTGGCCTGCAGAAGGATGTGATTGGTTGTGGCAGTGGAGGTACAGGAATCAGATCACCAAAATGTCAATACAATCAGAAAAGATGGTGTTCGGCTTGGGGAGAGCTTTTATTTGTGAGTCCTCTATAGAAGTTGTCACAGTGGAAGTGATGCAAGCAGCAGGAAATGTGGATGTGTAGGGAGTCTCTGAATCAATGATCGGCTCGACAGTCGGTATCTCAGGTGTAGTAGAGAGATCAGACTTATCTGTCTCTCGATGTTCACGACAATTAGCAACTATGTAGATCGTCTTGGGATGGAGTGTGTCTGCAAAGGTCACGTGCAATCGGTGTGTACCCAATGAAGTAAAATCGATCTCTTGAGTCTCGCAATCTATAGTCGCCTTAGACAAGGCTAAGAACGGCTTCTCAAAAATAATGGGAGACTGAGTGAACTCTCCCTGATGCTCAATATCGATAACCGTAAAGCCCACTATGAGCAGAGCATCTTTGAAAGTAATGATGACTAAAACAATCCCTCTCGACCATTTTATGGATCGATCAGTCAGTTGAACGAGCACTCTTGATATCCTAAGTGGTCCAAGTTTGAGCTTGTCAAATACGGAGGTTGAGAGGATGTTTTAATTCTAGCATGGGTAAAGATGGAATCTTTGATTTCACATTCAACCCTAGGCAACCGTTTCACTCTGTGGCTTTTGATCTTTCTCCCCATCACCAAAGAGGTGGCCATAGACACTAAATGTCTCTCAGTCATGGTTCTCTTATTGTCCGACCTCTTAGGCATCCATTTACTTCTCACAAATCATTCGAGGTTGGGAAAGTGTTTTATGACCTTTATTAAGGGAAGCTCTAGAATCAATTCTTTAGCGATAGCTTCCCTAAGGGTATGGTCCAATTTTTTAAGTCTTTTTTAATTTTCAATTTTTATAAAATTTTTGGTTTTTAAATTGTTGGGAAAAGAGACTACTCTATTGATTCAGAAAACCCTAGGCTCTCTTATATAGGGAGAGACCTAAAGGGTAAATTATGGAGAGGTCTATATAAGATAAAGAAATAACGATAAACTACATAAAGAGATAATGAAACTACGAACTATCTCTACACTCCCCCTCAAGGTGGAGCATAGATATCTATCATGCTCAGCTTGGATGAACATCTCTGAAACGGCCCTCTGAGCAGTGGCTTGGTGAATATATCTGCTGTCTGATCTCCCGAGCTCACATGTGCAGTAGATATCAATCCTCTCTGGATCAAGTCCCTCGTGTAATGGCAGTCAACTTCAATATGCTTGGTCCTTTCATGGAAAGCTGGATTGTTGGCAATAAACAATGCTGCCTGGTTGTCACACTGGAGCTTCATAGGCAGGGGCACAGGTACATGTAGATCTTCTAGTACTGAACGAACCCACATCATCTCCGTGCTGGCTTGAGCCATGGCCCTATATTCAGATTCTGCACTGGACCTTGCCACGGCAGTTTGTTTCTTGCTTTTCCAAGAAACCAAAGAGCCTACAATAAACATTGCAAACCCTGAGGTTGATTTCCGGTCCTTAGGACATCCTGCATAGTCTGCATCTGCACACGCTGAGACAGATAAGTCTGTGTCCTTCCTGAATAATAGCCCTGACCCTGGAGAAGACTTCAGATATCTCAGTATCATGTGTATAGCATCCATGTGAACCTGTCTTGGCTGCTCCATAAATTGGCTCACCCTGTTAACAGCAAATGCAATGTCTGGACGAGTAATGGTAATGTAGAGGAGTTTTCCCACCATTTCTCTGTATCTCCTCTTATCCACTTCATCTGTATCACCATCATACAGCTTCATGATGGGGTCCATGGGAATACTAGATGGCTTGCACCCATCCATGCCAGTCTCAATCAGAAAGTCTGTAATATACTTCTGTTGTGTCATCACCAAGCCTTGTGCATTCCTTGCAAATTCTAACCCCAGAAAATATCTTAGGGTTCCAAGATCCTTTGTAACGAACTGACTGCCTAGGAATGCCTTCGCCCTCTTTATGCCCTGAACATCATCTCCTGTAACAAGAATATCATCCACATAGACCATAATGACAACCGTACCTGCCGATGACTTCTGGACAAACAAAGAGTGATCGGCATTTGACCTCTTGAATCCCTGTTGCTCAATCAGGTTAGACAACTTCTGGAACCATGCTCTGGGACTCTGTTTGAGGCCATATATCACCTTGTGAAGTCTACAGACCATGTGCTTCTCCCCCTCAGCAGTAAACCCAGGTGGCTGCTGCATGTAGACTTCCTCCTGTAAGTCACCGTACAGAAAGGCATTCTTCACATCCAGTTGAGATATGCTCCAATCACGTACTACAGCAACAGATAATAGAATACGAAGCGTAGAGTGCCTCGCCACTGGAGAGAAAGTATCCATGTAATCCACACCGTAGGTTTGTGTAAACCCATGGGCAGCCAAGTGTGCTTTGTATCTATCCAACGTGCCATCTGCATGATATTTGACTGTGAAGACCCATTTACAGCTCACAACAGATGCATCAGAAGGTGCAGGGACCAAAGACCAAGTACGAGACTGTAGGGCCCTCATTTCGTCCTCCATTGCTAATCTCCAGCATTCATTCTGTAAGGCTTCCTGGTATGTCCGTGGTATCTCCACGGAAGACAAGGCTGTGGCAAATCTCTGAAAATCCCCAGTGAGACGGTGAAAGGAAACCTGTGAAGCGAATGGATATGAGGCACATTGCCTCCTCTGCTTCCGAATAGCAATCGGAACATCAAGATCATCATCTGCTGTACTGGATGGGCTAGTGTCTGCCTGTACTGTAGAATCCTGCACATGTACCAAATCTGACCCGTCAGTAGTAATGCCATCTGAACATACCTGAGGCGTGATGATCGGCTCCTGCGTAGTCTGAGCAGGACCTGACCGGCGTGTATAGAACATAGGTAATGGTGATATGATAGGCCGTGGAATGGGTGGAGGTGGAGGAGGTGGTGGAGGTGGTGGAGGTGGTGCTGGCGTGGAGACAGACCCAGGGGACGACTCAGGGGTACTCAATGTAGGTGGTGGAGGAACATAGATATCATCAGTGGTAGTGGATGGTACCATTCTGTCACCTGCAGGAGAGAAATACATGACAGACTCAAAGAAAGTGACATCAGCACTCACGAAGTACCTCTTAGTTGCAGGATCATAACACCGGTAGCCCTTCTGAGTTCTGGAATAACCAACAAAGACGCACTTAACTGCTCTAGGAGAGAGTTTGTCAAGTCCAGGAGATAGACGATGCACAAAAGCCACAGTTCCAAAGACACGTGGAGTCAGTGAAAATAACTCCTTATCTGGAAAAATAATGGACATAGGTATCTTTTCACCAAGGACTGAGGATGGCATTCGGTTGACCAGATAACAAGCAGTAAGAACAGCATCGCCCCAGAAAGAAATAGGGGCACAACTCTGAATCAACAATGTACGAGTAATATCTAAGAGATGGCGATGCTTTCTTTCTGCGACACCATTTTGTTGTGAGGTATATGCACAAGTGGTTTGGTGAATAATACCCTTTGATGAAAGGAATTGTGAAAGTGAGCGTGTACAAAATTCAAGGGCATTATCAGTCTGAACATATTTGACATTTGCAGAAAAGACATTGAGCACTTCATTAATCAAGTTCCTGATCACATTTCCTGCTTCAGATTTATTTTTCAAAAGAAAGACCCATGACACACGAGAGAAATCATCCACTACCACAAGATAAAACCTGTGTCCCTGATGATCGGGAACACGACTTGGACCCCATATATCTATATGTAACAACTCAAAAGGGGAGCTACTGCTCCGACTCAGACGACGTGGGAAGCTCGACCTGTGATGCTTTCCCAACTGACACGCTTCACATTGAAACGAAGAACTAAGAGAGATCTGAGGCAGAAGATGGTGCATTTTCTGAAGTGGAAGGTGACCAAATCGGAGGTGCCAAATGTACGGAGAGACTGGTCCAGCAGAATGAGAAGAGACGCCAGCATATGAATCCCGGACCAACCGATACAAATCATTCTGCTCAGAGCCACAGCCAATCACCTTGCCCGTGAGTATGTCCTGAAAAATGAGAGAAGACGGGTCAAATATGGCACGACAATTCAAATCCTTCGTAATCTGACTAATAGATAGCAAATTCATGGAGAACTCAGGAGCATGCAGAACGTTCTGTAATTGCAAAGTGGAGGATAGAAAAACCTCCCCCTGTCCAACAAGGGGCGAATGGGTACTGTTAGACGAAAGGGAGTCTTTGTTATGATAAATAAGAAAACCCTAGGCTCTCTTATATAGGGAGAAGCCTTAAGGGTAAATTACATGGATGTCTAAATAGAAGAAAGAAATAAAAACACGGTACATAAACATATAATAATAATAGAAACTATCTCTACACTCCCCCTCAAGGTGGAGCATAGATGTCGATCATGCTCAGCTTGGATGAACATCTCTGGAAAGGTCCTCTGAGCAATGGCTTGGTGAATACATCGGCAGTCTGATCTCCTGAGCTAACATGGGCCGTGGATATCAATCCTCTCTGGATCAGGTCCCTAGTGTAATGACAGTCAACTTCAATGTGCTTGGTCCTCTCATGAAAAGCTGGATTGTTGGCAATGAACAATGCTGCTTGATTGTCACACTGAAGCGTCATAGGTAGAGGTACTGCTACATGTAGATCTTCTAATACAGAGCGAACCCACATCATTTCCGTGCTGGCTTGGGCCATTGCCCTGTATTCGGATTCCGCACTGGATCTTGCCACCACCGTTTGTTTCTTGCTTTTCCAAGAAACCAGAGAGCCTCCAACAAAGACTGCAAACCCTGAGGTTGATTTTCTATCCTTAGGGCATCCTGCATAATCTGCGTCTGCACACGCTGAGATGGATAAGTCTGCACCCTTTCTGAATAGTAGCCCTAATCCAGGAGTAGACTTCAGATACCTCAGTATCATGTGTATAGCATCCATGTGAACCTGTCTGGGCTGCTCCATAAACTGACTCACCCGGCTAACTGCAAATGCAATGTCTGGACGGGTTATAGTAATGTAGAGGAGTTTTCCCACCATCTCTCTATATCTCCTCTTATCCACTTCGTCAGTATCATCATCATATAGCTTCATGCTGGGGTCCATGGGGATGCTTGATGGTTTGCACCCATCCATACCAGTCTCAACCAGGAAGTCAGTAATGTACTTCCGTTGTGTCATCACCAAACCATGTGCATTCCTAGCAAATTCCAACCCTAGAAAATATCTTAGGGTTCCAAGATCCTTTGTAACAAACTGACGACCTAGGAATGCCTTCGCCCTTGCTATGCCCTGAACATCATCTCCTGTAACAAGAATATCATCCACATAGACCATTATGACAACCGTACCTGCCGAGGACTTCTGGACAAACAACGAATGGTCAGTATTGGACCTCTTGAATCCCTGGTGCTCAATTAGGTTGGACAGTTTCTGGAACCATGCTCGTGGACTCTGTTTAAGTCCATATATAGCCTTGTGAAGTCTACATACCATATGCGTCTCCCCCTCAGCAGTAAACCCGGGTGGCTGCTGCATGTAGACTTCCTCCTGTAAGTCCCCGTACAAAAATGCATTCTTGACATCCAGCTGATAAATGCTCCAGTCACGGACTACTGCAACAGACAGGAGGATACGCAGAGTCGAGTGTCTCGCCACTGGAGAGAATGTATCCATGTAATCAACGCCATATGTCTGTGTAAATCCCCGGGCGACTAAACGTGCTTTGTATCTATCCAATGTGCCATCTGCATGGTATTTGACTGTGAAGACCCATTTGCAACTTACAACGGATGCATCAGGAGGTGCAGGGACCAAAGACCATGTGCCACGGGACTGCAAGGCCCCCATTTCTTCTTCCATAGCCAGTCTCCAGCATTCACTCTTCAAGGCTTCCTGGTATGTCCGTGGTATGTCCACGGAAGATAGAGCAGTAGCAAACTTCTGGAAATCACCTGTGAGTCGGTGGAAGGAAACCTGTGAAGCAAAGGGATAGGATGCACACTGCCGTCTCTGTTTCCGAATAGCAATCGGAACATCCAGATCATCATCGGGGCCCACCTATAAGGAGTCATCCTGCATATGTTCTGAACCTGACCCGTCAGTAGAAACATCATCTGAACATACCTGAGGCTCAGTGATTGGCTGATCTGCTGTCTGAGCGGGACCTGACCGATGCGTATAGTGGTTAGGAAATGGTGATATGATTCTCCGAGGAATGGGTGGTGGTGGAGGTGGAGGTGGTGGTGGCGGTGCTGGCAAAGGAACTGACACAGGAGACGAGTTAGGAGTAAGACAGGTAGGTGGTGGTGGAACCAAAATATCATCAGCGGTGGTGGATGGTACCATTCTGTCCCCGGCTGGCGAGAAGAACATGACCGACTCGAAGAAGGTGACATCCGCACTAACGAAGTACCTGTTGGTAGTAGGATCATAACACCGGTATCCCTTCTGGGTCCTTGAATACCCAACGAAGACGCACTTGACTGCTCTTGGAGAGAGCTTGTCAAGTCCAGGAGACAGACGATGAACAAACGCCACAGCACCAAAGACACGAGGTGGCAGTGAGAAGAGCTCTTTATCAGGAAAGATAAGAGAGATGGGTATCTTCTCTCCAAGGACAGAGGAGGGCATTCTATTGACCAGATAGCATGCAGTAAGAACAGCATCCCCCCAGAAGGAAATAGGAGCACAACTTTGAATCAATAAGGTACGAGTGATATCCAAGAGATGGCGATGCTTTCTTTCCGCCACACCATTTTGTTGGGATGTGTATGCACAGGTGGTTTGATGAATAATTCCCTTTAATGACAGAAATTGAGAAAGAGAACGTGTACAGAATTCCAGGGCATTATCCGTCCGAACATATTTGACTGAAGAAGAAAAAACATTCTGCACTTCATTAATCAAATTTTTAATAACATCTCCTGCTTCAGACTTATTCTTCAGTAGAAAAACCCAAGAGACACGAGAAAAATCATCTACGACCACAAGATAGAACCTGTGTCCCTGGTGATCGGGAACACGACTCGGACCCCATATATCTATATGTAACAACTCAAAAGGGGAGTTACTGCTCCGACTCTGACGACCTGAAAAGCTCGACCTGTGATGCTTTCCTAACTGACAAGTTTCACAACGAAACGACGAACTTGGGGAGATCTGGGGCAGAAGATGGCGCATTTTCTGGAGTGGAAGGTGACCAAAACGAAGATGCCAAATGTAAGGTGAGACTGGACCAACAGAGTGAGCGGAGATGCCAGCATAAGATTCCCGGACCAGCCGATATAGACCGTTCTGCTCAGAGCCACAGCCAATCACCTTGCCCGTGAGTATGTCCTGAAAAATGAGAGAAGACGGGTCAAATATAGCTCGACAATTCAAATCCTTTGTAATCTGACTAATAGACAGCAAATTCAGTGAGAATTCAGGAGCATGTAAAACATTCTGTAGCTGCATAGCGGAGGTTAAGAAAACCTCCCCCTGACCAACAAGGGGTGAATGGGAACCATCTGCTATCTGCACTGAGCGACCTGGAGGAATAGCCCTGTAGGCCTGTAATCTACCTCTATCTCGACACAGATGATGTGTAGCTCCGGAATCTATAACCCAGTCAGATATATCATGTGAAGGAATGATCGCTGAAGATCTACCTGAGGAACTGGCAGCGGCGGAAGAACTGGCTGAGGCTGTGGCAGCAATATCAGAAGAGCCACCAGATGAATCACCAGAAGACTGTGGCATAATATCACGGAGACGGGCCACGAGTTCGTCAAATCTATGATCTGCAGTAGACGGTAATGGAGACTGTGAATGCTCTGCAACCCGTGCGGATGTTGGGAACCCATGCTTTGAGTAGCATGTCTCCTCTGAGTGTCCAGGTCTGTGACAATATGAGCACGTCTGACTAGGTCGACCGCCTCTTCCCTGAGAGCCACGGCCACGTCCACGGCCACGCCAAGAGGATGGTCCACCTCTCCCACGCGAAGCTGCCATCGCAGATGGGGGTGGAGTAGAAGAGTTGGAGGAAACTGGGATACGGCTGAGCCTCCTGTATACATCCTCCACTGGAGGAATGACTGCATCTGCTAAGATCTGTGACCGTGCAGCATCATACTCAGGGTCGAGGGCAGCAAGTAGAACACCCACCATGGTGGCGTTCCGGAACGTCTTCTGCTGCTCTGGAGTAGCAGTCAGAGGGATGGTACTGTAGAGTTTCTCAAACATCCCTCTTAGGGATGTGTATAGAGAGTGAAGAGGTCTGCCGGCCTGCTTCATCGTAAAGATGTCATGCTGAAGCTGCAACATCTTTGTCTCATTTCGCACCTGCGAATATGTAGCAGCAAGAATGTCCCACATCGCCTTAGCAGTGGACTGATGGAGGACATCATTAGCTATCTCCATCGTCAACGTACCCGATAACCATACCTTTGCATAAGCATCATCGGCCTCCCATGAGGCATAGATCCCTGTCTTCTCCGCAGGCTCATCCTCGGTAAGAATGTGTTTCTTACCGTTTGATTTCATGAGGCTCATGAACTGCATGGCCCATAACTCATAGTTAGACCCGTCCATCTTCACTATCGGCGCCGGACCTTTGAATGCGCCGGTAGAGGGCAAATCGACTTTCGATTCTGACATACTGCTGCTGGAAGAAGACGAAGGGAGAATAGACAATGTGATGAATGTCTACACCAACTGCATCGGATTTGAGTACGTGTGTAGACCTTTACGCACTCAAATCCATAAAGCCGAGGAAGAAGGGTCTAGGGCACACTTCCACGGAAGCAAAACAACCCTTGAACGGCCTCGAGAGCGACGCCTAAGTGCTGGTGGAGGCCACGGAACCCCTACTGCGGCTGATGGGGTTGCCGATGGGGCTGTGGGAGCGGCAGGGGGTGCCGCTGGGTGTGCTGGCTGCCGCTGGGGCGACAGACAGCGGCTGGCTGGGCTGCTAGGGCACCCGGCGGTGCCGCAGGGGCGGCTGGGAGGGGCTGGTAGGGCCGCTCGGGCGGCTGGGGCGGCTTGTGGGGCCGCAGGCAGCGGTTGGTGGGGCCGATAGCGGCTGGAAGCCGCCGGGATGGAGGAGAGAAGGAAGGGGCGGCGGGTGGGGGGTAGGGAAAAGAGCCCTAGGGTGGCTCTGATACCATGTTAGACGAAAGGGAGTCTTTGTTATGATAAATAAGAAAACCCTAGGCTCTCTTATATAGGGAGAAGCCTTAAGGGTAAATTACATGGATGTCTAAATAGAAGAAAGAAATAAAAACACGGTACATAAACATATAATAATAATAGAAACTATCTCTACAGGTACCATCTGCTATCTGCACTGATCAGCCAGGAGGAATGTCCCTGTAGGCCTGCAATCTACCTCTATCCCGGCAGAGATGATGTGTGGCTCCAGAATCAATAATCCAGTCAGATATATCATGAGATGTAGTAGATCTACCTGAGGAGCTCGCGGCTGTGGATGAACTGGCAGAGGCAGTGGCAGCAATATCTGAGGAGCCACCGGACGAATCACCAGAAGCATGTGGCATAATATCACGGAGACGGGCCACTAGTTCGTCAAATCGACTATCTGCAGTAGAAGTCAGTGGAGACTGGGAGTGCTCTGCAACACGTGCCGATGCTGGAAATCCATGCTTCGAATAGCATGTCTCCTCCGAGTGTCCTGTGCGGTGACAATAGGAGCGTGTCTGACTGAAACGACCACCCCTTCCCTGGGGTCCACGGCCACGTCCACGACCACGGCCAGATGGTGGTCCACCTCTCCCACGCGAGACTTCCATCGCTGAAGGAGGTGGAGTAGAAGAGCTGGAGGAAACTGGAATGCGACTAAGCCTTCTGTAAACATCTTCAACTGGAGGAATAACTGCATCAGCGAGAATCTGAGATCGAGCTGCATCATACTCAGGGTCAAGAGCCGCAAGTAGAACACCAACCATGGTGGCGTTTCGAAACGCCTTCTGCTGCTCAGGAGTTGCAGTGAGAGGGATGATACTGTATAGCTTCTCAAACATCCCTCTTAGGGATGTGTAAAGAGAATGGAGAGGTTTGCCGTTCTGCTTCATTGTGAATATGTCGTGCTGAAGCTGCAACATCTTCGTCTCATTTCGCACCTGCGAATATGTGGCAGCAAGAATGTCCCACATTGCCTTAGCAATGGGCTGATGAAGGACGTCGTTAGCAATCTACATCGTCAAGGTACCGGACAACCAGACCTTCGCATAGGAATCATCAGCCTCCCATGAGGCATAGATCCCAGTCTTCTCTGCGGGCTCATCCTCGGTAAGAATGTGCTTCTTACCATTCGACTTCATGAGGCTCATGAACTGCATAGCCCAGAGCTCATAGTTAGACCCTTCCATCTTGAATATTGGCGCAGGACCTTTGAATGCGTCGGTGGAGGGCATATCAACTTTTGATTCTGACATACTGTCGCTCGGAGAAGAACTAGGATATGTAGACGTGATGCTGAATGTCTACAACAACTGCATCGGATTTGAGTGCGTATGTAGATGTTACGCACTCAAATCCATAGAATGGACGAGGGAGAGACTAGGGCACGCCCTACAAGGGGCTGACAGCCCTTTCAGCGGCTGGGAGCCACTTGGAGGCCTTGCGCGGCTTGCTGGGAGAGCCGGGAAGCGCCTGGCGGCTACTGACGGTGCCGGGGAAGTCCGCCTGGGGCTGGCTGGCGGTGGCTGGAGCCTACTGCAGCAGTCGGGGACTGCTGGCGGCGAGTAGGAGCGCCGTGGGGGCGCTGGCAGCAGCTAGGATCGTTGGGAAGACCGCCTGGGGCTGGCTGGCGGCGACTGTTAGCGCCGTAGAGGCGCTGGCAGCGGCTGGGATCGCTGGGGATGACCGTTGGGCGCCCGGTGGCAGTGGGGCTGGGCCAAGGAGAGGGCGCGGGAACGAGAGAAAGGCGGCGGCGAAGATCGTGTCGAGAAGAGGGCGGCGGGTGGGGAGAGGGAGGCGGCGGGTGGAGAGCCCTAGGGTGGCTCTGATACCATGTTGGGAAAAGAGACTACTCTATTGATTCAGAAAACCCTAGGCTCTCTTATATAGGGAGAGACCTAAAGGGTAAATTACAGAGAGGTCTATATAAGATAAAGAAATAACGATAAACTACATAAAGAGATAATGAAACTACGAACTATCTCTACATAAATTTTATTGGTTGTTTTCAGATTTTCAATTTTTTTTCTCTTTTTGTTAAGGTCGATGGAGAAGTCAGTGGTTTATGGTGTGTGTATTTGGAAATGTTGCACGTGAGGTGTCTCGAATACGCTTTGTGGTGTCCGCACTCTTTCTTGGTTGTTTACCATTTCTTCCATCATTTGGATGACATTATTTAGTCGGTATATCGAAGGATCATCTCTCTTATTAGTTTGAGCAACTTCATCCGTAATCATCTCATGAATTTGAGATGAATAATTGTACTCTTCATGCCCCAACTCCGACATGTACTCTTGAGTCGAGTAATGGTTATTCAGTATAGTCACAGTCTGGTCATGAGTCCAGTCTCCTTGAGTCTGGATTTTAAGTGTGGGGTCAAAGGAAAATTGTTTATACTCGAGAAGAGAGTCATCTTGAGTTGGAGATGGTTCAAATAGTGTATTATCTATAGTAACCAGGAATCGTATTTCTCCTTCAAATCTGGTTACACTCCTTTCCATCCTCGAATTCGCTCGCTCCATGGTATCCACAAAATATTCGTTTGATTCTGCAATGAGTGTATATCTCAAATAGTCAACCCAACCTCCAGACAGAGTGGGTGAGGACGTGCACACTAGTAGGCCTTTTTGTTGCCAGGGTACCCCGGGATATCCTGGGATACCCCCAGCTCCATCCCTGCATTAATGGGTTGGGATTACTTGTATGGACCCTACATTTTCTTTGGTATAATATTTTTCTAACCATGTTTAAATAAAAAAATAACATAAAAATCATGTTATAATCATTAAAAACATACAATCAATGTCATATCATATCATATTTATCATGCAACACTCTCCAAGCATCCCAACCATCCAAACAGCTACTATTCACAGGAGGACACCCCAACCCATCCAACCCAACCCAGTACCCAGTTACCAAACATGCCCTAAGGTTAGAACCTAAATCCATGGACTTGCACCCTAAGTCTCCTGCAAGCACTTGCCGTCGACCTTAGAGAGACGTTTTGGTGCACATCTTCTCACCATAATCTTTAGAGGCAAGATATAACCTGGCAGCCCGGGCAGATCGTCCCTTTGATTGGATATAGTGGGAGCGTACGCTAGACGTCAGGCAACTTACCTTGTGTTCTTGTGTAACGAGATTGTTTTATGAGCCAACTAAAATCGAAAAGATAACGGTCGGGACCGTTGCGATCATCACCGTCTTAAGTTGGTGAAATCGGGGTTTGCTCTTGCGTCTGTTTGTGTTTGTGTGTTACCCTTCGGTGCATTTGCACATTTTTGACTCGATCTGCTTTCATTTCTTTCGAAGATGTCAACTTATCAGTCTCCGTACTCGAATTCTGCATGTCACTTCTCCTTGGCTGATTACTGACCATCTTCACCATTTCACTCCTTCATGTACCCTCCATCCCATCTAACTAAGTTGAAACTCCGACCGACTTCCTAGCCTCTTCTTATTTATTCCAGCAGAACCTTCTTTTTGAGACGGTTCCTCCACAACCATCTTTCTTCTCCCCTCCCACTATTCCATGACCACTTGCTCTCCCAAAAACAGATGTTAATTTTTAGTCATTTTTTTATCAATTCTAATTAGCAGTCCCGATTTCAAGTTAGATTACCACTTAATTAAGTCCACCAAACACAGTACGCCTAACAATCATCCTCGATTTTCATGTATCCTAAGTCATAAAACCAAGGGGAAGGGAGCCCGGAAAAACCGGTCCAATCAATAAAATCAATGATGTGTGCCCAATTTAGAAGACTTACAGTGATCCTCGTGCTATACATGTGGGATGCAATACAGAACTGAATTTTCTATACTATATGAAATGCAATGCAAGAAAACTGCACCTAACAGGAACTTCTATTAATCGGGAAGAATTGAATTAAATATTTGACTAAATCGGACGTTCTACAGGCGTGTCTTATTAATGTAAGTGTGGTCTTCGGTTATCACGAGCACAAGCAAATAATATAGACTAATAAAAAGCTAAGAGCCACGAGTGCAGGTCTAATCTACGAGCCACGCAAGTCAAGCCCCGCCCGCCACACGAGAGTAAAACAAGTCTTGACACACACAAACGAAAATCAAAGTCCAAAGTTCGGTTATGTACGCGAGATCCTAAATGTGAACCGTTGTAAATATGCAATTATTACATATTTATACAAAAAAATGAGAAATAAAAACTCTCTCTCTCTCTCTAAACACTATCTTCTTAGTGCCTCAACAGTCGGCTCGCTCTACGAATTGTCGACCTTCGATGCACTTCAAGATGTGTCGGCTTCAAGAAAGTCACTCCATGTCTACTGGACCCTCACACAAAAAGAGAAACTTTTTGTCAGTGAAAGACAACACAAAGTAAACAAACAAATGAGATAATAAATAAAAAATTGTTGAAAAATAAAGAGAGAAATTTACAAAAAGGTCTGAGGGTCATGCTAGCCGAGAGGTGAAAAACCTAACTTCTAAATTTTCTAAAACTCAAACTGAGCAATCAAGCCCCGTCAACGATGCCATCCGAAAAACCGCAGATTCACCCTACTAAATTTGTGAGAATTATTTAATGTGTTGTTTCGTTGCAGGCGGATAAATCGTAATTTCTCAAAAAGACAGCTTAAATGATTGATTAATTAACTAAATGCAATTAAAGCAGTACAATTTATTTTATTTGGGCAAGCCCAAGGTCGAACTCAGGGAAGCCATTGTCTCGGTTAATTTTCAGATAATTCAGGTGTTAGGTTTTCGAGGGAAATATTATTTAGATTTTCTAATGCAATTAATCATGAGATGCAAGTATAGAATGAAGATATTATGGTCAAATTAGCCTAAAGTGAAAAATCCATATTAATATGAAAATGAGCTTCAAAATCCAAAAGACTATTTTTCCCTATTTATTTATGCAATGATCAGTCCAAAACACATTTTTTAATATTTTGATGGCATAATATGAATGCATGAAAAAGAATCTTTTTCATGAGTTTTATGTAAATTTTCATGCAAATGGAATGCAAAAATTATGAAAATTGGGCAGAAGGTTAAAAATGTTGAAATTAATCTACTATAATTTTTGAGAATTTTTGGAAGCAAACTAAATTTATTGTGAATTAAACATACAAATGGTAAGATTTTCAGTAAACTTATTTTAACAATTAATAAATCTGATTATTTTTCAGAAAAAAATTATCCTAGACGTATTTAATGAAGATTCTCTCCAGGAAAAATCTTAAATCTTAAAAATACTAAGTTCACAGTCAATTAAAATTCATTTACATAATTACAAAACAATTTATTTTAAGGAAAATGTGTGTGCAAATGATGTGATTTTTGAAAGCATTACAGAGCACAATTAATTCTATCAAAGGTGAATTTTTCAGAATTTTTCAACAAATAAATAATTTAATATGAATTTTAGAGCTTACAGTAGGTAAAGTACGCAATTTCTCACCAAATTAATATTAATAAATCAATTCAGGCCCATAAAAATACTTTTGCTTCAGCACATAATAGAGAATTAATTATACAACATAACAATTTTCGAATTAAAAAAAACAAAAAAATAAAGGTTCAAATGAGTGATTAAAACAGAGTTCTACATGCAAAACAGAGAATAAAAAGAAATTCAAAATAGGGCAAGTGGACACTTCTTTAGTTACCTAAACCCGTGAAGGGTTTATTGACATTTGTCCTACGGGGTGTGTCGTGCACATGAGGGGGGGTTGAATGGCAAATCTTTGGAGCGTGGGGGTACTTGCGCAAATGTCCTGCTCCGCATGTAATCGATCACGTACCTGGTGTTGCAGCTGGACAGAAGGGAGAATGGGGGTCTCCTGAGGATCTCCTTGCACTTGGCCCAAAAGGGCAGTGTACTCATGTGAGGAGCTAGGCCCTTCTCTTTCTTCCTTAGCGATGGGTCCAAGGGAAGCGGGGGATGAAGGTGCTTACAGCAGGCACGTCCATGGTGGAGACTTGTCAATGTTGTTGATGCCTCATGCAAGGGGGCTGCTGTGTTTAGGGAGGTCGCAGTTGCTGCTCATGGGGTCCCATGGCAGCTCACGGGTACAGAGGGAATGGGTGGCAACGGTGGTTCGATGGAATCGATGGAGTTGTTGCTCGTGGGGTCTTGCGTGGTAGTGATGTGGCACGGCGTTGTTTGAAGGGGCAGTAGTGGTCGAAGCTTGGGATGCGAGCAACAAGTACGAAGCTGCTGATTGGGTCGATTGTAGCTGTAATAGTGCTACGACAGAGTTGGTCTGCTGGTGATCAATGTGTGTCAATTAGAAGCTCAGAGTGCTCCAATGTGCTCGAGATGCGGTCCTTTAGGTACCTGCAAAATAGATCACAACTCGAGCAATGCTCGACCATATCACAAAGATACACGAAAATTGCAGCGGAGTTCCTACGTGTACGGGGGAAAAAAGGAACCTAATCTCTGGTGATGGATTCACCAGAGATGGAAGAGATGAGTATTAGATCTGAACGTGAGGGGGTCCGAAGATGTGGTGACTTCAATGGTTGGATTTGGTTTGAGAACAAACACAAAGCATCACAAACAGGAAGGGAAGAACGATAAATACATGAAGATGAAAAGGGAGGAAGAGATTCTGTAGCAGAGGCTAGAGGAAATAAAGCAAGAAAGAAGAGACGAAGAAAAAAAGAGATTACCTGATGAGAATGGAGGATGTGCCTGGGGTGCTGGAGTCGTGAGGACTCTGGCGGTCATCCTTGCCTCAAGCGGGCTGGCAAGAGTCCCGCGAAGCTCAAGCAATAACACTGAAGCTATTGCAATGCAAAGGTTTCTCCACGATCTCGTCGCTGATCGGAAGCAGTAACCGTCCTCGCCCTCGAAGGTTCCTCCAGCATCTGTCATAGGCAGGAAGCCTGAAGCTAGTGGCTCGACCTCCATTGGCGGTAGATGGCGGCGAAGGGGGTTTTGAGGTTGGGCGTTAAGGCTCGTAGGGAAGTTCGGGGAAGGTGGCGACGAGGGGGCTACATAGAGCGAGAGGGGTGGTCATGCGAAGGAAGAGGCAGAGGCGGTTGGGGAGCAGAGGGGTCGTGTGCCCGGAGAAGACGGAGGAAGGGGAAAAGTCTCGATCGTTGGATTGGTCGAGATGAGAGATACGTGGCTGAGTAAGATTAAAAGAAATAAAATAAATAAATAGTAATAAAAAGATATAAAAAAGAAGGGATGAATCAAGAATGTTGGATGAAGCACCCTTCATCCAATGGTCTAAACAAGAGGCGACTTAAGTGAGTTAATGGAGCGACGTGTGGCATTCTTCACATCTAGCTGATATAGGGGTCAATCCTTCATCGATGCAATAGAAACAAGAATAAGCAGTATAGAATGCCTAGCCACTGGAGAGAATGTACCATGATAGTCTACCCCATATGTCCGGGTGAACCCGCATGCCACAAGTCTCACCTTGTAGCAATCTACGATGTCATATGCTCAGTGCTTCACCGTAAACACTTACATCCAACAACAGATTCTCCTATAGGAGTTGTAACAAAGTGCTACACGATTGTAGCGCGACCATCTTCTCCTCCATGGCAAGATGTCATTGATTGCCCTGTATGGACTCCTGATATGCCTGTGGTATCTCTAAGGAAGATAGTGCCACGACAAATCTCCTGAAGTACTCTAAAAGTCTGCTCAAGGAGACATGAGCTACAAGAGGATATGTAGCACAAGTATGTCTCTGTTTTCACAGAGGAATAGGCACATTTAGATCATCTGTCACCTCCTAAATCTATAAACTACCCTCCTGAGAGGGCACTGCTGATTATGTATAGAATCCTACTGCATAGGCACCTCAATAATGCCATTAGTAGAAATAGTGTGCTCATTACATACCTGGAGCGTGTTGAACGATGGGAAAGGCCTATGAGCAGGGGGAACAGTGTGAGACCTACGAGTAAACACATGTGGCAAAAACTGAGTCAATGTATTGGATGCGGTCCAGGAGAAACCACAGGAGAAGGTGTAGGTACTGGAGGAGGTGGAGAAGAAGAAGGGGGAGGATAAGGTGGTAGAGGCAGAGTAGGTATTGGAGGTGGTGGAGTAGTAGGAGGAGGAGGCATGTATACATCCTCACCAGAGTCATATAGAGTCAACTTGTCACGTATAAGAGAGAAATCTGTAACATACTCAAAGAAGGTGACATCAACACTGACAAAGTATTTCCGTCGAAGTGGATCAAAACAACGGTACCCCTTCTCGATACGAGAGTAGCCAACAAAGACACACTTGACAACTCGAGGGGAGAGCTTGTCACAATCAGGTGTCAGATTGTAAACAAAGGCCATAGAGTCAAACACTCGAGGTGTAACGGAGAACGGGTCCTTCTCGGGAACCGCAATCAAGAAAGGAACATTTTCTCCTAAAACAGAAGATGGCATACGATTCACCAAGTAACAAGCTGTGAGAACCGCATCACCCAAGTAAGAGTGAGTGGTACGTACGACTCTGAATCAAAAGAGTTTGGGTGACATCGAGTAAATGATTGTGTTTGCATTCTATAACACCATTTTGCTGGGATATATAGACACACAAGGTTTGGTGTACAATGCCAAGAGACCTGAGGAACTCAAATAGCTGTAAAGTGCATAACTCTAAGGCAATGTAAGATCTCAAATACTTGACTGTAGCAAATAAAATGGTCTTTATTTCATTAAATAAAGGTTTTAATGCCAGACCCAACCTCAGGCTTTGTTTTAACAAAAACACCTAAGAAAGTCTAGAATAGCCATCCACAGAAACAAGATAAAAACAGTGTCTCTAATGGTCAGGAACACGACTCAGATCCTAAATATCTAAGTGAATAAACTCAAATAATTGAGTACTACTGCGACTCTAACGACCAAGAAAAGAATAGTGGCGATGCTTCCAAAGCTGGCAAGCCTCGCACTGGAAGGAAGATCGCTTCGAAATCTGTGGGAGGACTTAAATAGCTTCTGCAAAGGAAGGTGGTCAAAATAAAGATGCCACAAGTACGATGAGACTGGTCCAGTAGGAATACTAGAGACACCAACATGAGGCTGGACCAGTTTGTAGAACCCCTATTGCTCACGACCACATCCAATCACCATGTATGTGAGTATGGCCTGAAACACAAGAGAAGATGGGTCAAAAATGACACGACAATGCAGATCTTTTGTGATCAGACTAATAGAAAGTAAGTTCACCTGAAAATCAGGAGCATATAAAATATTCTATAGGCGCACGGATGGTGTCAAATGCACCTTCCCCTATCCAGTGATGGGTAAGTAAACTTCATTCGTAATGATGACCCATCTACCATGGGGTATAGACCTGTAAGAACTGAACTAGGCTATGTCTCCTCATAGATGGTGGGAAGCACCATAGTCCATGATCCACTCTGTCATATATGCGCTGCTACAACTGGTAAAAGCATATGCTATACCTGAGGAACTCGAATAGGCTCTAGCAGTAGCTGCAACATCTGAAGAACATGCAATGGTACCAGCAACATGAGTCATGATCTCTCGTATATGAGAAACAATATCATCAAAGCGTGGATCTGTCTGAGGAGACGAAGTATCTGGAGGCTCAATCTGCTATGTCAGTCGAGTAGATGCGGAGTATTTATGTATGTGTCCTCAGAGTGTCTGGGACGACGATAATAAGTGCAGGGGTCACGCTGACGTCCATCTCCTCTGCCACAGGGACCACGCCATCTGAACTGCGTAGAACCTCCCCAGTCGCAAGATGCAGCCATTGTTAGGAGGTACGTGTGGTGACAGCGGATGGGATAAGAAGCGTGTTAAAGCAACTGTAGGCCTTCTCCATATGAGGTATGGTCGGCATGTAAGGGATTGTGCACATGCAACCTCATACTCCGGATCCAGGGCTATTGAGAAAACTCCAACCATCGTGGAGTTCCTATATACCAATTGTCTCTACGTGGAAGTGGTGACAGGCGTGAAGCTGTGAAGCTTCTCAAACATACAGCAAAGCGAAGAGTAGAACGTATGCAGAGGATGGTCATTCTGCTTGGTAGTATATATATCAAACTGTAGCTGAAGAATCGTGGCCTTGTTCTTCACCTGGGTATACTTGACTGCCGGAATATCGCACATCACCTTGACGGTGGACTGGTTCATAATATCGTCGGCGATCTCTGTGGTAAGTGCCCCAGAGAGCCAAACACTCGCATACGCGTCATCTTGCTTCCACGAAGCATTATCCACAGTCTTATCCATTGGCTCCGGATTTGTCAGAAGGTGATTCATGTTATTGTACTATATAAGGGTCATAAAACTGCATGGACCACACCTCATAGTTGGTCCCATCTATCTTGACGATGGGAGCATGCCCTTGAAGGCATCGAACGAAGAGAAAATGTCACTCTAGTTATCTGGCATGATAAGAAAGAAGGCTAAAACAGACCTCGAAAGGGGAGAAACACCGATGCGAGCAAGTCTACACGATCATGTAAAGGATTGGTTGTGCGTATAGACTCATACAGCCATCCTCATCAATCCTCGATCCACGCTAGAGCCAGAAAACATGATTATGAAATCACATTTTTTGATCAAAATCAGATCGTTTCAAATTGCAGTACGGTGTCAGAGAGGAAATAAGTCAAGCTCGGGGATCGTATACGATGTCGGGAGGCGTAAGGGTTCGTGAGGGGCCATGCTACAACACGCAGCAGTAGCGTAGAGGCACTACGACGATGTTGGAGCCACCGAACGATGCTGGGGTTGTTGTGGTCGTGGTTGTTGCGGTAGTGCGTGGGGCCTATGATGGTTGTTGTGGTGGCACGTGAGGGGCCACGAGGAGGTCGTGGGGGTGCGAGGGCATGCGAAGGATGGTGGGTGGGGGCTGTACACGAACTTCGATCTAGGACTATCGCTCTGATACCATGTGGGGGGGGGAGGGGGGGATGACTTGCTTATTCATAGGCTCAAGGGTTATCTTATATAGAGGAGAGACCCATTGAGTAAATTATATAAAGAGAGCGGAAAGAATAGAAAATAATATTTCAACGCCTATGGTTCTCAGGAGAATAGCGTAGCTAAGAGAAACACCGTCGTCTTTTAAATGTGACTAGGACACTTCTAATACAAAGTCATGCTCTCACTCCTACTTGGGAGATGGCATCCTCACTGCTTGTTACCTTATCAACCTTATGCCGTTTTCTATGTTAGAAGATATATTCCTTTTTCAATTGTATTTCTCGAAAAGACGTGTTTTTTCTAACACCCCGCGCCTTTAATTGCATTGTCCATCACTTGACTCCTGAGGTAACAAGCAATCTTCGAGATGTTTTAAATGCATCTTCATTAGATACTCTTGTATCTAAAAGGGTACCAGTGTTAGATCATGTCAGACTAAAGTATTATGTTAGTATCGTAGACATCACATTCTTTGAGTCTATAAAGTATTTTTTTCCTCTGACAGGTGAAAGGATAACACCCTCTGAGTCTAACATGGAGATTTGCATAAGCCCACTTGCTCATGTTATGCCCTATGTGGTGGGTACATTGCATTGTGTGTTTGTTCGCATACCCGTCACTACTCCAGCTCTTGCTCATGTGTCTTCCTCAACATCCAGCATGCCCCAGGAAAATTTTGAACATTTGGTTTTCACCGATAGCATTGTCGATGTTATTTTACAACAAGAGACGATGCATGAGGATAGTGCAGTTAATCAGAAAATTATTACTCAGCAAAATGATCCATGAGAGGATCTGGACCATCCTATTGCACTTCAGAAGAGGAGACATTCACATGCAATGTACCTTCTTTCTAGGCATGTCTCATTTGGATGTCTATCAATGGACTTCAGAAAGTTTGTAGTGAGATTGTGACAAATCCGGAAATGCCCTTAGCTAATAATGTGGAATTAGATGATGGTCGATGCAAGCATGCAAATTCATATTAATCAAAGAGACCACTTAATCAATGTTCAATTAAATGCGAAAGCAATCAAATTTATTTTATTTGAGCAAGCCCAAGGCCGAACTTGGGGGCCACTGTCTCCTTAGGATGATTTCTAGATTACATAAAAGCTAGGTTTTCGAGGAGAAATTTTTTAGAAATTTTGTTATGCAAATAGTAATGAGATGTAAATTCAGAATGGCAATTTCTAAGGTTAAATTATCTTAAGATGGAAAATCCAAATTAATAAGAAAATGGGTTCAAAAATCCAAAAGGCTTCCTTTGTTAATGTTAGTAATATATACACAATAAAATTGATTTTATTTGATTTGGAGTTAGTGAAAAGTAAATAAAAAAAGGAAAGTTATGGCGATATACATGTGATAATGTACACAGGATTTTTAGCTTCTTATTTACACAATTATGAATGCTAAAATATGAATATTATTTACACATGCATGAATAATAAAAATGCAATATAGATGAATAAATGAAATTAATGACTTGGGAACGAAGCTTTATTTTCATCCTTTAGAGTGATCAATCACATATTCGTCAGATTGTTAGATGTTACCATCCCATGCATATACCTTGAGGCACTGCTGGATAGTCAATGGCATATGACTATAGAAGAAGAGATGGTTGCACTACAACCAATAGGCACATGGACCTTGGTTATTGCCCTTGTAGAAGCCTCTGTGGCAGACTGCAAAAGGACTTTTCGGTGAAGCATAGAGTAGGCAGTAAGTTTTGATCTCTACACGACCAAACGTGTAGCACGATGGTTCACTCATATATATCGGGTGGACTACCGAGACACTTTCTCTCTTGTGCTCATCAATCCACCCACTAGGTCCTTTCTGCTACAATGGTGAGAGACGGACGTTTTCTCAACTTGATACTAAGAATGTCAAGTCATGTGAGTTATCTATTGAGGGGCAATGTCAGAAGATGTGCAAGATCCATGAGACTATTTATGGTCTCAAGCAAACGCCTAGAGCATGGTTATAGAAGCATTCAGACTTGATAGAGTAGCAGGGCTTCAAAAGATCAAATATAGATCCCTCACTCTTTGTATACAGGACACCACGAGGTTTTGTTGTTACCTCAGTGTATGTTTACGATATTGTCATTACAAAAGATGATTTGCTGGGGATTGGTAAGATGAAGGATTCCTTAGATAGTAGTGTGTCATCAAGAACCTTATAAAATTGCGATACTTTCTTAGTCTTGAATTTACCAGGATCCAAAGAGGACCAGTGATGACTCGGAGAAAGTATGTTACTTATGATAACACCGATGAAGTAGATAAGAGGAGATACAAGGAGCTCATTCGGAAGCTCATATACGTAACCATCACCAAACATGACATTTCCTTTGTTGGAAGCAAAGTTCAATCAGTTTACGGAGCAGTCATGTTAGGCACGTGTGGATGCAAACTCCATGATCATAAGGTACATGAAGTCTTCACCCGGTACAAATTTACTCTTCAGCAAAGGTACAACTTTTGAGATAACGACATGTGTAGATGTCGATTATGCAAGATGTCCTAATGACAAGAAAACATCAGAATTCGTAGTGCTTTTTGGAAGCTCGCTTGTCTAACGGAAAATTAATAAACAAATTGTTGTTGCTAGGTCAAGTGTTGAATCTGAATATAGTGTTATGGTGTAAGGCAGCGTTGAGATGATGTGGGTCAGGGTTGTTCTAACTGACTCGAACTTTAAGGCTCCTCTTCCTATGCAACTGCTATGTGGTAATTGTGTTGCATTATTTATTACCAACAATCCAGCATTCCATGAGAACCTAACACATCAAGGCCGTTTGTCACTATACCAGGGACATGATACAAAAGAGGTTCATCCTCTACATCTCATGTCAGCTCAAAAGAACAAATGATATATATTCACCAAGCTTGTAGCATGAGGTCATTCAAGCTAAGCATGATATACATTTACGACGAGAGTATTATAGGATATATAATTATGTTATTTCTTTCATAGGATTCTATGTATTTCCTTTCTTATATCTCACCCTCTAAGGTTTCTCCTCTATATAAAGAAGTCTTATGTCCTCTGAATAAACAGGTCATTCATTTCTTTCTGCGATATATAAGGTAGTATTTTCCATCATCCACGGCAAATGTTTAGTTTATATTTTTTTGAAGTAAGACCATGTATGCTAATATAAAAGTCATTGCAGCTTGAGATTGAATATAGTTATAAAAAATGACAAAGTAAATAACCTATCCAAGTAGAATCTTGAAGAATGACAGCCATATTTAGCTATAAACTTGTGAAATTTTCGTAGATGGATGAGATAAACTTCCCATTCCTAAGGGATATATTGGACCTAAAGATCACCATAAATTTACCAACTTAGAATTTATGGATTGGATCATATTAGTTCATTCCCTCAACTTCCAAAGTTCCAATGAATTCCTAAACAGATTTGCAAGAATGTATTTCAGGTATAATTAATACAGAATTCCAGTCCAGTACTATATCGTAACTAGAAAGTAGCTTAAATAACTACACACTAAACTCGCCAAGTTTTGACACAAAGGTTGATGCCGATCCCTCTTGTTCACGCATATCCATCCTAAATGATAATCACAGCTCTACGGCATCCTCATACTGCTATTCCTGCAGCTTGCAGCTGTGGCAGCATTGTGTGTGCAATTTGACTATAACTTCAGACCAAAGATGAGCATAGTTGCTAAAGCACTTCAACCACTTCTTAATCAGAGGCAACCGTCAGTTACTTCACCTGCTCCTGCTCAGACCTTTAATCCAGAAACTTAGTATTTTTAACCTACATTGTGTTGTCTTGAGAATGTGAAGGATTTCTCACATTCATAGTTTGTTCTGTAAAAGATAAGTTTTCTTCATTATAGTTTGTCACTTTATGGAAGGTCATATCAAACAATGGAAAAGAGATTGGCCTTCCACTGATTCGATGCTGCATTTATTGTTTAATAGTCTCTTTTGCAACTACAGTTACATAAACTCTGTATGCTCTTAATTATGGTTTTTCAAAAAAAAAACTTTGTAAATATTTATTGGGATCCCCTGGCCAATGGAATTTTACTTTTTTTTCAAGTTGAAGATTCATGAATTATTTTAGAAGCCAAAGGATGACTAATCAAAAAGGGAATATTTGTGTAGGTTGTCCATGACAAATGTTTAGTTTGTATCTTGTGAAGAGCATGTATACTAGTATAAAAGTGGTCGCAGGTAGAGATCAAATATGGTTATAATAAAAGTGACATAATAAAGAACCCATCAATATAATCTTTTTTTGAGTGTAAAATGGGTGATCCTCCCTTGCGGGGGTCACCGCCGAATAAAATTCATTAAAAAGGATATAGAATACATTACAGTGAGCTCCAGAAATTATAAAGCGCCTTACAGTGAGAAACTACATTTTCAAGCTAAAACCTCTGGTTGTTGAAAATCAGATCATTTCGTCTTGCGCAGATGGCCCATAGAACAGCAAACGGCTTCGAGCAGTCATCAGTTGAGTTGGTGCCGACCATCCGTATTGATCTCCAGAACTCCGTCGCACCCTCGCTCGCGACCCAAGGAACACCCACTTCCCTCAAGACCCGTTCAGAATCCGAGCACTTGAAGAACAAGTGTTCCGAGTCCTCTTCCCACCTGTCGCACCTGTCACACAGAGTGTCATCCAACCCTAACAACCTCCCCCTCCTTGCTTTATCACATAAGCGCCCCCTTCTCAAGCACCAAAGGAATACTTTTACCCTGAATGGTATATTCGATGCTCAAATGATCTTTATAATCTTGAAGAATATAATCTTGAAGAATAACATCGATATTTAGCTATAAACTTGTGAAATGTTCCTAGAGAGATGACATAAACTTCCTATTCCAGGAATATATAGGACCAAAAGATCGCCATATATCAACTTAGAATTTATGGATTGGATTTTATTAGTTGACTCCATCAACATCCAATCGATTCTTAAACAGATTTACAAGAATGTATTTCAGGTCTAATTAATACAGAATTCAAGCTAAATCCAGTCCAATACTGTATCATAACTATGAAGTAGCCTAAATAACTACCCATTAAAGTCAATATTTGATCAAAAAAGAAGTTGCTGCTGATCCCTCTTGTTCATGTGTATCCATCGTAAATGATAATCGAGCTCTACAACATCCTCATACTGCTACTCCTGCAGCTTGCAGCTGTGGCAGCATTGTGTGTGCAATTCGACTATAACTTCAGGCCAAAAATGAGCATAATTGTTAAAGCACTTCAACCACTTCTCAACCAGAGGCAACCATCAGTTACTTCACCTGCTCCTGCTCATACCTTTAACTCAGAAACTTTATTTTTTTGACCTATATTGTGTTGTCTTGAGGATATGCGGGATTTCATATATTTCATTCATTGTTTGTTCTGCAAAATACCAGTTTTTCTTCATTTAAGTCATCAAACAATGGAAAAGACATTGGCCTTCCACTGATTACGTACTGCATGTATTGTTTTATTAATCTTTTGTAACTACGGTTACATAAACTCTATATTCTCTTCACTATAGTTTCTCGGAAATCTTGGTAAATATTTATTGGAAGCTCCTGGCCAATGGTATTGTTTTTTTATTCAAGTTGAAGATCCATGAAATTTTTTAGAAGCCAAAGGATGACAACTCAAAAGGCTAGTAGATATGAAGTCCATTTTCCTATAAAAGCAATACGAAGTAACTAGAAATCGATCGCCTGTGTACGTCAGCAATCACCACATAATTAATGTAATTTCCCGCTCTCCCAACAATGGCATCACACCTTTGCACCGAGAATGTCTGAATTACTTCCAAAATTCGATTCTTTCATGTGTCATCTAATATGTTCCACCTCAAAAAATTCCCCGAAGCCATTCTAAGATAGCCATTCTAATAGCAAATCCTTAACTCCATCTTGACCGTCATGTTGAAGGAGCAGTGGAGCACAGGGAAAAAGTGTACAACATCCTCACCAATTCCATTAAGGGCAGACAAGGTATCCCGCCCTGAAGTTTATATGCTTTTGTAGACCTTCATTATCAACCTACAACTAAGCAGCCAAAATGAATCTTATTTACAACTAAGCTTTCGACTTCCAAATGAGGCAAAAATCACACAAAAATGGATCTAGAACCTACATGGGACCCCACAATTCAATTTATGCAAACCATCCACTAACGGAACAAAAGATTCAGATCAGCGTCCCCAAGAATATAGTAACCAACTAATTGGGATGGAATAATGGCACCGACCCCCAGATTTGGTTAAAGGCTGGCAAGGATCTCTTTTAGAAAAGATCACAATTCTATTCCACTAAACTTTGATAGACATGATGGAGCGCATAATGGCGTCAAATGCCGCCGAACTTCAAATTCCGGTTTCAACATGTCACCGAAATACAACCGAAATGGTCGACATTTCAAGCTGTAGGAAGGTCCAGTGAAGAAAATGGTTATGGTGACTGAAACTGATATTTGAGGTTTTGGCGCATACAATGGAGAAAGCAAAAAACAGATCCCATACAAAAACCCACAACAGGGGAGCCCAAAAGAGTTTTGCATCCCTGTTAGTCGAGATCGAAACAAAAGCAGAACAAAAACAAGCATCCCAGCACTACGAAATTTTAACATGGTCCTTTAACAGGCCAGGGACTCAGAGCAAGTCCAGGAGAAGATCATTTTTTCGTTGGCTTTGCTGGAGAGTTTATTTCATCCTAAATAGTATTTTTTTTAGTAAGATAACGGGGGAGCCCTCCCGGGGTGGGAGTCACCACACCAAAGCATTCATTTAAATCCTAAATAGTATTTAACATAGCTGGGTCAGGTTTTTCTTCAAATTCCGGGGGGGGGGGGGGGGGGGGGGGAGGGGTTCCAGACCTGAGAAAAGCAAATAAATAACTGGCAAGGATTGTTGCTTGTAGGGAATCTGTACTTGCCACTAAATTTACAGAGGAACAGTTGCCTTCACTCGCTAGGTGGTCTGTACGGATTTGGTTGGTACACTGTCATCCAATTCGATCAGATATTAGTTTGGATCCACTTAAATAAACATTTAAGACAAAAGGCAAACATTTTTAAATTTTGAGAAACTTGGACTACAAAAAATCCATCATTTTCAACGAATGTAGAGATTACTTCAGAGAAATGATTTAAGAGGTGTATGAGTTGTAAAAACCATAGGATGTCATGAATAAAAAGTACGAAACTTGGGTATCAGGGAATGGGATAAAATTTAGGTGATTACCAATGGGATAGAGATTATCTTTGCAAAGGCAGGATCATTATTTTCAAGATAAGATCATCCTCAAGGAACAAAGAAAAAAGAATAAATTGTTTAAAGAGCGAGATTGTGTTCCACAAGGTGATAAATCTTTGTGTAGGTTGGTGCAGGTGCATGTTTTGCTGGTAGTATATTTATTGGAAATATTAAGGGGCATATTGTGCTTATGGGGTTTTATACGTGTTTACTGTATTTTATTTGAAGATATCGAGATGTATAGGTATCCCTTGAATAAGAAGGGATGAATTTCAATCACTAATAAACATCATCCTTGAGTTAGAAAAAAATTTAGTTCAATGCAAACCTTAATTGAGTAAATTCCATTTTTCAAAAAGAAAACCCATAAAAGTAATCTATTACATCCTTATGCACATTGACCATGGCATCATAAGAATCTGTCCTGACATAAGGTAGGATGGACCAATCAGCATATAATGAAGACTAGATTAGATAACAAAATACGAGAAGAGATAATGAAACCAGTTGCATATAAGCATAAAATGACCAGAATTTATACTTACCAGTTACCACGACCATCTGTAAAACCTACTCCACAATTATGCCCTTCACAGCACCACAGAGACTGCATTTGTACTTATGTTGTACCAATGAGCCCCCTTCCATTCTATGAGAGGAGAATCATGTGATCGTCGAATTACAGGTGCTTCCATCTCGTCATTGGTGTTACGAGAAATACCGCTGAGAGCACGATCAGCTGCACTATCATTGCCATTTTAATCAGCAGTTGCTCCTAAATCAGGTTTTAAGATTGGGCAAATGGCAGTGAAATCGCATGGCGGTGCTTGAATTTAAAGACGAGATGATGTAACAATCCTCCTATGCAAATCATGCTTCTGTATATACAGCTCAGGTAAGTATGACTTGCCCATGCTTTCAGCAAACCTCATTAGCATGTCAACATCCTCATCATCATCAATCAATGTCAACATTTAATGATTCCGTGTGTCAACCTGGTTTCCCCCAGTGACGGGCCTAGGATTTTGTGGTAGGTGGTGCACCCACATCGATATATAGGGTGAATTTTACACCATTTGATTATCAAGAAAGAACCTTTTTGAAAAATGTTCGATATATATTTCTAATAAAATGTAAAACTAACTTTTACATAATGCTCTTACATTTTAATCCAATTAGACCATAAGCTGTCTAATCTTTGCAATCATGCCACAATGCTCTTACATTTTAGTCCAATTAGACCATAAGCTGTCTAATCTTTGCAATCATGCCACGACCTTATAATCATGCTATATTTAACACTTATGCCCTTTCCCAAAGATTGTGGTGTAAGAGTTAATAAGATTGTTGTGGTATAATCTGAATACTAATGGAAATAAATTAATAAAATAACAACAATAATTATAATAATCAATACCCATATTTACAATTGACCTCGTTTTTTTTATATATTGAATTCAATTTATAATGCATTCATTGCTAATAAAATCGAACGCATCCCTTTCTATATATGTAAGTAAAATATTGTCCATTGTCCTTTCATTCAAACTTACATTCATTTGATAGTACTCGAAGTTCAATGGATAAAACATCTAAGATCGATAATTATTAATTACACTTACGTAGAAGAATGAGATAAAATGGAGAGAATTGTTGTTGAGGGGAGGAGGAATATTTGGGAATGACAAGAGCATGGAAATGGGTGACTCGATTGGGATATAGATTAATTGATGATTGTTAGAAAACGAAGAATGCGGAAGCGTAATATCGTAGGGACAGAATAAACAATAAGATCAACGGGATTTTACGTGGAACCCTTCTCCTTAAGGAGCGTGATGAATCACAGGAGAATGCTTCAAAGGGTTGATTCATTCATTGAACTTTCTTTCATCTGATACAAGAGGCGTGGGGCTTCTTATATAGCCTCCACTGACTCTCTAAATCCCACAACTGGTATATGTGGGACTAAACCACTGGATGCAATGGTCCAAGTCCCATAATTGGATTCTGGAGGGATCCAATTACCCATCTACACAAGTGACGCGTATACTCCAACACTCCCTCTCAAGCTGGAGCATGCAATGCTCAGCTTCGACACATAGAAAGGAATCTGAAACACACAATACAAGACACTACGAGCAATACCAACTCAATGCAAATACAAATGCCGGTTGTTGTTGAGGACGTTGCTTCTCATGCCATGCAGGTGAGGAGGAACAAACGGACTGGAGTGTGAATTGAATTAGGTCTCCTCGTCGGAAAATATGTGCTTTGTATTGTACCCCGTCATAGCCATTAAAACTGAAGAAGTCTTCTCATCAGAGTAATCTGGCCCACCACATGTAGAAGACTGAATCATGTGGACAACTGCTCCATCTCTGAAGGGCCGAACTGAAAAAGCAGTGGAATCATCCTCGATGGAGTCCACGATTGATGGAGAATGGAATCTGAAAAGTCTCCTCGTCAAAGAACTGGGTCTCTCCCACACTAGCTCGGAGAATAGGATCTCAACTATGGAGTCCCTACGAAACCACATGAAAACCCAAGCCCGCATGGCATAGAGAATGGGATCTCTACTCTGGAGTCTTGTGGATCACATGAAAACTTTGAGACCAAAAACAAAAGATGGAGACCACACAAATGGTGGAAAACATGTGCGCATCAAACCAAAGACTCGAAATTAATATGAACATCGAGTCTGAATCTGAACTGTAGAGTCTGACAACTAGCTGGCATCTGGACTGGAGAATCTGTCCTATAGAACTCTACACAATGCTCCCCTTTCTCCCATACTGGTCGGAAAACAATGACGTCGATCAAGTTAGGAGAAGATAAGAAAAAAGGGAAAACAAATGAACAATAAGCCGTCACGATTTTTTTCCGACTTTTCTTCTTCTTTTTAAATTATTTTTTTGTATGATCCCCGACTCATTTTTCTCCGCATACATTTTTTGTATGTACCTCTTTTTTTCGAAACATGGCCCGAAAATAGGGCCCAAATTGCATAACCCCCCTCCCCTTTTTAAGGAGCAGCTCACTGGGCCTGCTCTCTCCCTTTCTTATTTCTCTCTTTTTTAGAACCCATCCCGGAAGAGGTATTAGGCCCCTGGAATCCCTTTTTAGGGTTCCCTTGATTGGGAACCCTCTTACAAAGGGCATCTCTTCGGCGCCGCCAGGAAGGAGTATGAGGGCGGCACATGTCTGGGGATTTGTCGCCGCCGCTTGGAGCTTGGAGCGGCTCCGCCTAGGACTGGAGATGGTGGTGTTGCTTGGAATTGGAGGCGGTGGTGCTGTATGGGGAAACGAGATCAGGAGCTGAGCAAAAGGACTCCACCATTGAGCAGAGATTCAATACCTTCGAGAGGGGCGTCACCCTGTGTACCTTCGCACGAGAAATAGGAGTAGATAATAGCTTCTTGGAGGCGGCCTCCTCTTCTCCCAATGGTAGAGATGCCGATCGGAGGTTGGTGGAGCTCTGCCTGGGTGGCTCCATCGCGTCTTGGAGATCGTTTGATCGCATGGAGGAGGGCAGATTAGGTGCCACCCTCGTTGGGGCTCCTTGCCTTGTTGGAACTTGGAGATGCGGCTGGATATGCCGCATGGACTTGGAGATCTCTGCCTAGAGATGGTGATCGTCTGGAAGATGCTGCACCGAAGGTTTTAAAAAACGTGAGGCGTATCGAGGCGTTTTCCTAGTATTGCCTCGAGGCGTAAGCCTCGAGGCGTATCGAGGCGTAAGCCACACTCGTGAAAGAAAATTTTTCATAAAATATATTAATTAATCATAGTTACAATCTTCAAGTTCTAGAAATTAAATAGTTATGATTAAATGCATAACTCCATGATATTTCAAGGCTAACATCATGGTTTAAACATCCAAGTTGTTATATAACTCTCTCTTTTTAAACTCTAAATCTGTAAGGAGTCAAGTAAATATGGATATGTAAGCACAATATTGGGTAACTCTCCACAGTTTTGAATAGAATTTAACTAAAGGGACTAGGTGTGTAACATACCATTTTCAAAATCAAGTGAGATATGTGTCATTCAATTGAGAAGAATAAGAGAGTAATCAATGAATCTGTGATCACTTTTTACTTACCATAATGATTGAGGAATAAAATACTTGAATATTGCATGTTATGATCATCTTTGTTCATGCATGCTTTGATGTATATTAATTTAGTCCTGATTAAATAGAAGAAAAGATGAGACATGTTTATAAAAATATACTTTTTTAAAATTTAGGTCAAAGTAGGGGACTTGCATTCAAACATTTTAATAAAAAAAAGCATTTATGCTTGATTCATACTAAAGAGTAGAGCCATTAGATTTAAGGACTCAAGACTCATTTTTTTGTACATGTTGATTTATAAAAAAACATGCATAACAAAGTAAAAACAAGCTTAATATGTTAATAAATTAAAAAAATACATTTCAGTGAATCATAAGCTTAAAGACTAGAAAATACATGTCTAAGAAAGATGAAAAGCTCACAATCAAAAAGAAAAGGAAAAAAGATTGCAGAAAAAAAATAAAAAAACAGCTCATTCATGAGGCAACACCTCAAGGCGCGCCTCGAGTCGTAAGCGTCGAGGCGCACGCCTCATTGAAGCTGAATGAGGCTATATCCTCGAGGCATTTTTCCTTGAAAAACGCCTCGAGGCGTATGCCTCAGTGCCTCGAGGCACGTTTTTAAAAACAATGGCTGCACCAATGAGGTCTTCCGCGATATCTGGAGTGCCCAAGGGCTTCAGCACGAGGATGGTTGGTTGCTACGAGGGATGGCAGAACCGCTGGAGGGTGGCAGCGATCTGGAGGTGTAGAACTAGGGTTTCATTGGAAACCCTAGATTCTTGATGACGGTACTCTCAACTAGAATCAATCACTCAAAAAATTAGGGTTCAAGACCCATGTAAAAATAATCTGCGGAACTTGAACAATCCCGAACATAATATTCTTCAAGATCAAAACACCAAAATCAAATCTCGAATAAATGATGAAAAATAAATCCTCGAGAATCGAACCCACTCTGATATCATGATAGAAAATGAAAAATGCAGAAGCGTAATATCAGAGAGACAAAATAAACAATAAGAACAACGAGATTTTACGTGGAATCCTACTCCCTAAGGAGCAGGATGAAACCATGGGAGAACGCCTCAAAGGGATGATCGTTCATTGAACTTTCTCTCATCTGTTACAGGAGATGTGGGGCAGGGATTCTTATATAGCTCCCACTGATTATCTCAGTCCCACAACTGGTAGATATGGGACTAAACCACTAGATGTGGTAATTGGATCCTGGAGGGATCCAATTACCCATCTACACAAGTGACGCATATACTCCAACAATGATGAATGATTAATCAAGAGGATTTATTCTAGGGGATTAATAAGGGGAGTATTTATGGGGCACGGGATTAGTGGATGGGTGACGGATCAATTAAATGAGTAGGGGCATAAATTGATTGGTGAGAGATTAAATGTAGGAGAGTTAACAAGGCAAAGGTTATACATGAGCATGAGGAAGATTTGATTCGCAGGGAGGGGGCATTGCTCTTAACTCAATGCCAGTTATTTTCAAATATTGAGATTTAACAAAGTATGATAGAATGAGACACTGGACAGGAGGGTTGGCATGTGCCTGGCCTCGTCCGAACATGGGTCTGCCCCTGGTTTCCCCACATTTGGAGAACTCGGTGGGATATCTCCACACGATACTTCGTGAGATCAATGTGTGTTCTTTGACATATTATGTCCACCAAGTTGTCACAAGTCGCATTCATCCTGATTACTATCAACTTCACAAGAGCTCAGTGATTTTCAGCTCCATTTCCTCCATGCACAATCTCTCCATGGGCATGACATAGGAGGTACATCAGGTTCCTTTCCATCATCAAGACAAACAAACCTAGCCTCACCAAAACTTGGAAGACAATCACAAGAATGCCATCACATGATACCAACTAAAATGAAATTCAGATATTAATCTACCAAATTCACATATCACATCTAAATCTGTTGCCTACATTTTGAATGAACACTTTGAAACTTAACCCCTATCATTGTAATCAATCTAAACCCTATAGAATATAAAGATGGCTTCTATGGGCCTAAAACCGTGCATCAACCATAGCAGGGCAAGAAACCTAAAATCCTATGGAAATACTCCTACATTGGCCTCCGCAAAAATGAATGACGTAAAAATTAGTGAATGAAGCGAAGGAAAGAGATCACATTACTTCTAACAGACAATCTGACGGAGCGTCTAACACAAAGATCAATCTTTCGCTCCTCCGCCGATGGAAGCGTGAGAACGCTTAGAGAACCAATATAGAGGGCAGCGAGCACAGTGGCGTGTGTGCATGTAAAAATGGAAATTATTATAATGTTCGAATACCAGTTACACTTTATACAAAGTGTACATTTGCATATAGGCCCCTCTTACATTTGCATTGTTGCTAGATTGACAATTTGTGCTTAATCTTTTCTTGAGGTATTTGTTTTTTAGAATTCGTGATTGTAGTTTTTGGATTGTATTGTATTGCTATGTATTAAAACTTTGATGGGTGTATGTATTCACATGCAAGTTCATACATGTAAGTGTGCACGTTCTAGCACTGGGTCTGATCTCAAAATCGATTCCGACCAAGGTCAACATGGTGGCATGGAAGGCAAAGAAACTATGGATCCCTTTCGTAACTGGGTTGGGGTGGGGCATCCTGCCCTTGAGAGGGATGGAAAATGGACATTATGATTTGAATAGTAGGTGTTTGGATAGAGGGTGGGTTGGATTGGAGTTGGATGTGACACGATTTGATGTGATGATTGATTGTAGTTATTGTTTTTATCATTGATATATGAATAATGGAAAAATATTATTTAAAGTAATAACCTTAATTTCCTATCAATATTTTTTAGTTAGAGAATTTACAATCCACACCACTTTTATTTATTAATAAATGAAAAATATATTTCTAAATCAGAGTGAAGGGAGAGGATGGTATGTTGGATATCGCCACCTTTCTCTTGTCAAAGTAAAGGAAAATGGTGATATAGTGATTGCGGCAGAAAAGCCTATAGATCCAAAAGCTCACGTCAAAAATTTATAGTTGTTATCATCTAAAGGCCACAAAAACGTACCACTTTAATGTAGTTGCAGTGATATAAATGGTCATTACATTTATAACTGAAATCATCTAAAGGCCACACACATCAGAGAAATCATGACCAAAATTTAACACGAGAGATTCAAAAGAAATAAAAACCATGAAGTGACTTGCATGGAGGACGTAAATTAGTAATGAATAGCTCCATCGTTGTATGACTATATTATTTAATAAGAAGATATCGAAAGAATTGCACTCATATCACGTGCTTGTCAATCATATGATCTTCCACTGCCTCAATTCTAGTTCCTCGCATTTGCAACCATCCCCTTCAAGGAAGATCTTGTGCCCCCCCAATCATCCAGCTCTGAGTAAAGGCAACCCAATTCGGTATCCTTTTCTTCCCCTTGTTTCATGACATTTTCAAGCTACCGAAGAAGTTCCTTATTTTCAACTTTCTTTTCGCATAATCGTTGAGCGATAAAGAAAAAATTCATCTGCAAGATTTTTCATTGTCCTTGGTGCATGCACATGTAGTTGTTTATGATCGCATCGATTTGTTGAGCACACGTAGAAGAGTTATCTCACCGGATCATGGTTCCCATCTTCATATTTCAGAACGAATGAGTAGCCACACCGACATCTTTCGATTGCCTCCATTGTTGATGTCCTATAATTTAAAATAGTAAGAATTACATTGGCACACAATTAATCCAATGGGCAAAGGATAAGTTGATGCAAGGCAGAGAGAGCGACACATTTTATATTCAAACATAACAAGTATAAAGCATGGCCACCAAAAATATGATATGGACAAACGAGAAAAACATGAAACGAAAAATCAACACTGCAACTGTCTCCTTCTTCTATTTTTCCACATTGCATGAGCAATTTTGTCTTGCAATACCTCTCCATGACGAATATTATCACGAAGTATGCCAACAACACGGTGTTGGTCTTCATACACCTCCTCGGGCAACATGTCCTCTTCGTTGTCATCGGATATCGAATCACCCATGTTCAGTTGTATAAAGTTATGAATGATGCATGCGACTCTAACCACATCCCTCTGTATGTTGAACGTGTACGATGGTGTACCTCGTAAGCAGTGGAACCTATTCTTTCATACTTTAAAGATGCGCTCCACTACATTACGCAAACTAGCGTGCCGATGATTACATAAATCCTTATGATTTTCATACTAACAACCAGTGCCCGCCAAGCAGGCAGATGATATAGGGCGTCTCTGCAAGGGGCAATGAATGTGCCTGTATTGCAGTAACCACAATCTTCCAAATATTTGCAGCCCTCAGGGATAACAAAAGATCCACTCTCGACGGAATCACGAAGGATAGTCGTGTCCGCACAGGAACTCTCCTAATCGTTAACGAAGTGAACCATAGGTTGAATTCAACAACAACCATGACATTCTGAGCTGGGAATAGTTTCCGCGTCGATATGCTCCTTGTACCTTAGGATCAATATGAGTTGAATGTAAGTCCCATCTATAGCTCCTATCACTCCCTGTGCCATAGAGGGAAAGATGAGAAAACGAATAGGTTACTAGAAGCAAAATAAACTCCATACTTTACTTTGAAGTAAGGGTAGTATCGAGGGTCTGCAGTGATTTTTTTTCAGAGTCACAGGCGGAGCCAATCGGATATATTCCTGCTCCAATGTCAATATCTTCGCAAGAATATTTTTTATGTGGCTTGATATTGTCTCCGCGCTATGCTGGAAGGATTCTTGGATGACTCTATTTGGAATGGCACGAGGTTATCTTCAGTGGGAATGGAGTTTGCTGGAGAAGAATATCACGCTTCCTATTGCCATCCTCGTCGTGCCTCCATAGGGGAAGATAAGGAATGTACCTTGTCACTAGTATATGTTACATGTATCTATAACCATTTTCCAAAATAGAAACTTAATGACTCGTTTGGCTTAAAGAATTCAAAAGTTAGGGAGCACTTGAGAGGCTACTACCCTTATACATCTGTTTGGTAACTGGGTTGGTTTAGGTTGGATTGGGTTAGTTTAACCTCCTTTAAATAGTAGTTGTTTGGATGGTTAGGATGATTGGAGAGAGCTGGAATGAAGAATGTGATGTGATGTCACATTGATTTGTGATGAAATTCCAGCCAAATGATGCAAAGGGGTAAAGTAGGTTAAACGAGTCATAAAGTCAGATCACTCTAAGTATGGGCAACCAAGTAGGAGGTAATCAAATAAAACGAAACAAAATAATTCAGACTATTCACCCCTACGTACTATATTAAAATTTCTAGCAGTTGAAAAATGAAGATAAAAGTGCAAAAGTCAATATATATACAGAGATGGGCGGATGGAGAGAACAATATAGGAGAGAGATGCCACATTGACATATAAATGGGATGGCATGACTTCTATATATGGTGATTTAGTTAATGTATAGATTATTTATCAAGGGTTACATCATGTCCTCACTATATTGCAACTATCGTAATTAAGACTTTTCATTGAAGTAATATTCCACTCCATAGGACGTATCGTTTCATTACGAGAATAAGATGTAGTAAATAAGTTTGGATTGTAACGGAATAAATTGTAATTTGAAGAATCAACAGTACAACAACAAAGTCTTTTCTTACAATTAAGTAAGGTCGCTTGTATAGATTTTTTACCTTCATTCAGATCTATTTTGGGTCATTGTAAGATGTAAAGCCTTGAACTTGACATCTCTCGGATCCTATATAATAAGATCCGGCTCGTCAAGAGAAAACCAACGGAATTTGTTTCATGTGAATCGGATTTCGTTTCGATTTGTTATGATTTTCGGAAGAAAGAGAAGTAAGGAGGATTAAGACGTCATTACCCCGTAATGACTATCATTAAGACTAATTAAGCATGATTAAAGAAACTAATGACGGATTGACAACTTCTATTGATCATTAGCGAACACTAATCAATAGTTAACAAAAGATAAGCATAAGCCGTGAAAGTTAAATCATGATTAGTGAAAGTTAATCACGGTTATCGTTAATTAAACGTCATTAGCGAATCTAGAATCTTCTGGAATATTCTAACTTATGCCTTAAGTTTGGGATAAGTTTTGGCCAAAACCATGGGCCAAAATCATGGGGCGCTAACCGTGGTTAAGGGCTAAACCATGGTTTTCTAACCATAGTTAGCAGTTTTCTGGAGCCTATAAATAGGCCCCTACCATTCATTCTCTACGATTTCCACTACCACCACCACCTCAAGGGCTAGGGTTGAGAGGTCAGGAGGAGGAGTGGGAGGTAGGGAAGGAGCGCTGCGAAGAGCTGCCAGGAGAACAAGGAGGAGGAAGGTATGATCCTCTTCTAGTTGGTTTCGTTTTGATTCATGTTCTTTTTCAGTTTTGTTTTCGAATCATCTTTATTTACGATTTGTTCTTGTTGTGGTTCGAGAAGAAATCTGTGTAACACCCTACTTAGGTGCGGGCGGCTATACACGTCAGTGAACCCTGTGATTCGTCACACTTTCACTCACCTAAGACGTGTAGTGTTTATTGATTCTCCATTGCTTATTGTTCTATTCTTTCTTTTCCGCTTTTATAGTTATTTTGATGGAGAAATCTGTGTAGTACCCTACTTAGATGCGGGCGGCTATGCACATCAGTGAGCCATGTGATTTGTCACACATTCACTCACCTAAGACGTGTGGTGTCTACCGATTCTTGATGAATACCCATTCATCACTCTTTATTCTTCTATTTTAGCTACAAAAACCCTTTGCAAATACATGTAGATATGTGTAAATACAAATAATTACCAAAAGCATGCATTGTGTAAAAACCTATAATTAGCATGTTTTTGTGCACAAAATAAAAGAATAAAGAGCAAAAAGAAAAAGAGGGAAATATTTAGAATAAATATTGAGCAACCTAACCCAAGGGAGGGCTCAGCATGGGCCTGACCGCATAAAAGCCAAAGTAGAGGGAGATAGGGGCTCTCATATGTATACATTTGTAAATAAATAAAACTCTATATTTTCCTCACCCAAAAATATGCTTGTACATATTGTGTGTATATTTAGAAACTATTAAAAACAAAATAAAAAGATAAAAATCAAGAATTCAAAAATACCCTTCTTTCACCATGTGTATAAACCACTCCCTTGTATTTATTTCATCTTGTAAATAACTCCAATTATTTTCTAAACTTTTTGTAAATATTCTATGTTACATATTGTAAATAAAATAAATAACAAGAAACAAAACAAAAATCAAATAAAAATTACAAAATCAAAAATACAAAAATACATTGTATAAATACCATGTATATAAGTGTATTCAACCATTTATTTCACCCTTGTATATAAGTGATAAAAATAAAATAAAAATATTCTTTTATTCCATATTTCATGTTGTAAATAAATAAAATACAAAATGAGCATAAAAACACATAAAAATAACAAATAAAAAATCAAAAATAAAAACCCATATAGTGTACATATACCTATATATAGAGCTAACCTATTTTTATTTCCAAAAATTAATTAAAAATCACCAAAAAATAGAAAAAAATAAAAGAAAAATATTTCATGTTTTAAGTTTTCTCTAATTCGACCTATTTCTACCCTAAAAAAATAAAACAAAAACCCAGCACACGTGGCCGCCCCTGGTTGGTCCACGGGGGAATGTTGACCCCGGTCAACTCCCCCGCGACCTCCTTCCTTATCTGGACCATGCGTGCCGCGCCTCCTTCGCCGATTTTTCCCACGCGCTCCAGGCTGTCACCCACTCAACTCCCGCGCCCGGATTCGTCGCCATTCATCCCTCTCCCTCGCCGGATCCTTCGCCATCAAATCCACGCTTTCCTTCGCTGTCAGCCTCCAACCCTAATCGCCCGGTCACTCTATATAACCATCACCTCCGCCGCCTCCGCGCCGCATCTTTGGCCCTTCTCTTCCTTCCCCGTGACCTCCATCGGCAAGGCGAGAGTGACAGCAAGCCTTTGCCCGTGTTGCAGTGAGGTGAGGGAGCGATACCATCGATCCGGCGTAACCTCGCCGTCCTTGCTCCGCCGCCGGCGTTGAGCACCGAGCTTCAGGCCTTGACGCCCTTCGAAGCTACGACCCGGAGATAGCCCATCTCCAGCACAGTCTCCAGCATCCATCAGGTAGCCGTAGTTCTTTTTAATTTAGCTTAATTTCCGATTACGCCCAAATCATCGCTCCGACGTACATCTTCGATTCCGGCCACTCCGATCACCCATCTTCCATTCCGACACCGCCATAATCTCCGCCATCTCCCTACGCACCTTCTTCACCCATTCGCACAACCCAGATCGCACAGGATCTGGGATTCGAGTTCCCTCGCCGTCGCTTCGCCGGAGCTCGTTCGCCACGCCGCACCGTCCACCTTCACGCCACCTAACCGGGTCGAGGCACTTTGCCCTCGACCCGCGAAGCTTCTTGACCATTTTGCAGGTCCAAAGGAGGTGTCTGAGCCTCCAGTCCATTCAGCCAGGAGCTTCGAGCCACGAGGCCTCGCCGGAGCCCCTCCAGGGCTCGGTTGGGCTCTTGGCCACCACCAGCAGCTGCGGGACCGTCCAGCGGATCTTCTCCGACCTTCAGGCGCAGCTGAGGAGGGGTGTAGCGCACACAGGAGACCGGCGAAGTTCGCCGGTGACGAGTTCTTCCACCACCCTCTCCGACCGTTAGATCAGCCGTGGCGCTCCAGATCAGATCTCATCCGTTCGTTCGGGGAGCAGCAGATACCGTCAGATCAGCCGCAGCGTGATCTCAGCCGTTGATTTACCGAGGGTTCGTCCACCACGCACGCGGACCGTTCGATCTCCACGTGGCGGACCCTCCACTGTCGATCAGAGTCCAAGAGCCGAAGAAGTAAAGCGCCAGCTATTCCTAGCCGTCAGATCACCACGTGGCGCCTATCCAACCGTCGGCTATTAATAAAGGGGTAAATATCATAGAGCCCCCTCGTAGTTTGTTTATTTCGTTTAAGTCCTGTAATTTTTAATTCAGTTGTTTATTTTCTGGGATATTTGCATAGAGACCCTCGCGCTTAATTTTAATTGCATTTATACCCCGGCCAGTAGTGAACCACGTGCTTCGTCACGTGTTACTTTGGGTTATTTGCAATATATGCCTTGTAGTTCTGGGATGTTATTCATTGAATGAAATGTTTTGTTTATTTGCATATATGCCCCTGTGAACACTTTATATGCGCATGTGCGAATTATTTTGGGTTATTTGCATATAAGTCCCTGGACTTTTGGTACTTGTTACCAATAAGCCCTCGGAACTTATTTTTATTACATTTAGGTCCCTGTGTGCCCCAGACACGTGCTTGGCACGTGACTTCTTGGGTAATTTGCACCAGGACCCCAGAACTTTTGGGTATTTGCACTTAGGTCCCTGTGCACAGTGCCCCACCTTTATTTTTGAATAAAATATCAAACGACCTCCAAATCCAATGAAATTTTGACACATGGCTCCTGCCATGGTGTAGGAATTTCTATGATTTTTGGGGACATTTTTGATTCCATTTATTATTTTTAAAAATTCAAAAACCCCTATTTTTGCTACTGTTTGACTTTAAAAATACCAAAAAAATATAAAAACTCAACCAAAAATTCTAAAAAAATTAGGACTTGTTGTTTACTGTTTGGCTGATTTTCTAGCCAATTTTGGCTATTGTTCATCACTTAAAAACCATAAAAATTGAAAAACCCCTAAAAACCCATAAAAATTGTAATAAATAAATTAAAAATCCAAAAACAATAATTAGGGTGCCTAAATTTTCCTTGTTCTTCATAGATTATAGGAAAATTACCTCCAGGGTTGTTTGAAGCTCTTAAATATTTTATTTTTGAGTTTCTAACCTTGCTGGACAGTACTCCTTCTTTGTTGCATTGTTTGATTTTTAATAATTATTTTATCCATTAGAAAAATTCCAAAAATTCACCAAAAACAGTAAAAAACCTAAAAAACCTAAAAACCAATTTTCTGGAATTTTTGCATCATTTGTGTGTCTTGTATAAATTGTTGAAGTCCCCTTGCATTCATTTTCTCTCATTTTCTCATCCTTTAAAAAAAAAATTTAAAAAAATATAAAAACAAATAAAAACCATAAAAAAGACTTCTTTGGATTCCTGACTACATCGTAGGCCGCAAGGCCAATCTGTGCTCCTTGTGTTCGACCCTGGGAGCTATACCAGGTTAATCCTCTAGCAGGACCGCTCCTCCTTGTGCTTGCTTGTTTTATCTTCTTTGAGTGATTGATTTTTCTTGTTGATCGATTTTCGAGGGATTGAGGTCGCAACGACCTGTTATTTATCTCCCTTGATCTCTCGTGATCTTTCGGTCATCAGAATGGCGCCGTTGCCGGGGAGCACGGCTTTGTAGTCAGTTTTCATTCTTCCATATTGTCTCTCTTGATTATTATTGTTTTCTGACCACCTCTCTCTTTGATTTTTGTGCGAGGTACTACGTGGAGAACTTGGAGTACATTTCTTGAGGACCCGCACGGGAAGAAGAGCAGGAAGAGAGAGAGAGAAGAAATTTTCTATTCAGAGAGAGAGAGAACAATTCAATTTTTTTGTAATAATTTAGGACTTGGACCTTGGACATTTGTGGACATTTGTACTTAGCGGGTCTGTTTCGCCGAGCACCGGTGTGCTTGGGGGACCCATCTGGATTTTCGCGGCTTTTATCGTGGTTTTCATAGTTAGCTGCCTTTTCCGGTGTTTCTCGCGGTTTTAGCCCCTAGAGATAGGAATTTTGATTGATTGTGACGTAGATTTTTAAGGCCTAACACCTAATAGAATATCTGTTCCTATAGAACGTAATTGGACCTTAATAAAATTCACTGAAAAAGTTAGTATAATTGGATTTGAGACCACGTGCCGTGAGGAGTCACATACAGCGCTGGCAGGACCCGTTGTGGCGGGCACCGAGTGACTCCCAAGATCGGACTCCGGACTCGATTCGATTAACTAACTATTGTTCTTCACGATCAATAGAAGTTGCTCATCTAGGATTCGGTTTTTCCCGCTGCACCATTTAGGTAGTTTTATTCTGTCTTTAAATTCTGCGCGGATCACTTGCATGTAGAGCGCTGGAGACAAGGTACGCATTTCTTTCTCTGCATGCATCATTGATTTCCTCGCGCATCGGCTTTTTCGTCTTCTCCCTCTGTTTTTGACTTAATCATCAAGAGAATCGGAAAAACCGTTAGGCCGCTTGTATTTATTTTGAAAAAAATTAAAAAGAAAAACAAAAAAAAATTGGGACTGGATAACATTATTGACCCTAAAAGACACTCACATTAAAAATTTGTCTTGGGGAGAGCAACCCCCTCATTGTTTGGTTTGATTGTGCGAGAGAGTGACCCGAACACTAGGTAAAGCCCTCCGGTGCTCATCTCGACTGATTACCGACTCTTCTGTGCGGGACAGTCGGTTGAGAGAGTATCGGGTATCCCAGCAGGTCACGTAATCGCTCTGATATCTTGTATGTTCACCAAATAAAAATTGACAAGATAAATAGACCGATCTTTCACGGTCTTCAGATTGTGTTGCGTTGGTGAACCGGGGGTTTGCTTGTGATCATATTTTCTCCAGATCTCATCCGCTCAACTCGCCAAGATCAAGATGATGGGTAGACGATCTCTTAGGCAGCCTCTGGCTGCACCGCTTTCAGGCGCGTCTACTCCATCATCTAGGTTGGCCCATGAGAGTCGAGACCAGCTCTCCGGGCCCGAGTTCGATTCCACCCTGTTCCCCCTCGATCCCCTTTCTTCTGCTACTGAGAGACATGAGCCCGAGGAGAGACGAATTCATTTGACAGAACCTGAGTTGGGCTCTTCTGATTTTGCAGACATCCCTATGGCTGGAGCCGGAAGTTCAGACGATCGCCAGCCCGAACACTTTGTCTTAGACCAGGGGGCGATTAACTCCACCCTGATCGCGTCCTTAGAAACAGTCCAGAACCAGTTACGCGATCAGGGGGCATTCATGATAGAGATGAGGAGGGAGTTGGAGAGACTCCGAAGAGAGCGAGACGAGCCGAGCGAGCCTGAGGACATCCCTGACGCTGATGCAGAGGCAGCAGCCGCAGCAGCAGCCGCCGCAGCAGAGGCAGCCGCCGCCGCAGCGAGACCGATGCGGGAACTTCACAACCCCGGATCTACACTGATGCACCAATGGGTGGTGATTCCTGCTATCGTGGGGGATTTCAAGTTCCCTCCGAACACCCTGCAGATGCTTCCTCATTTTCACGGACTCGCCACTGAGGAACCCCACCTCCATCTCCAGGAGTTTCTGATGATCTGCAGCACTGTCCACGACCGTCGTGTGGACCAAGATACGATTCGAATGATGGCCTTCCCTTTTTCACTGGCAGATAGAGCAGCCGCCTGGCTGAAACATCTAGGGAAGTTTGTATACACCTGGGAGCAACTCCGCACCGAGTACTTGAACAAGTACTATCCACTCGGGCGGACGAATGCAGCGAGGTCCCTGATCAACAACTTCTCCATGCTCCCTAACGAGCAATTTCACGAGGCATGGGAGAGGTTCAGAGAGCTTCTGGATAGATGCCCCCACCACGACATTTCGAAGCCGAACCTAGTTCAGAGCTTCTTTAGTGGGCTGACGCCAGAGCTTCAGGGACTGGTGAACGCTTCTTGCGGCGGGTCCTACTTTGCCAAGGACCACAACCAAGTCTGGGCCATCTTTGAGGAGATGTCCGAAAATTACATGGTGATGTCCCAGACTCGGTTGTACACACAGAGAGTTCAGCCGCCAGGACCCGTGCAGTATCAGCGGATAGCACGGGTTGATGCAGGTCCTTCCAGTTCGTCCACAGTTGCAGCCGCACAGGCAGAGTCGGCCGCTGCGGACATGGGGATAATCAGTGAGAAGTTGGACCGCATGGAAATCATCGAGAAGAAGCAGTGCCAGGGCATAACTCAGATGGAGGAAATGGCACAAACTCTGAGCGACATGAAGACCCAGCTCTTGTGCCTTCAGGAGGCACAGACGGCTCCTCAGCCCCGTCTTCTGTCGCGAGGCGATTCCGGTGGCAGCCGCAGCTCGTCCCAGCGCTCCAGCTCCTTGCAGCAGCCTAGACAAGTTCACCTTGTACAGGCGGAGCCGTACCAGCAGCAGCAGCCCTCTTACCAGTCACCACCATCTCCAGACTTACAGATGGTGGTATATCAACCGGATCAGCCTCTGGATGTACTCCCACCAGCCCCTTACGATGCTGAGCCGTTGATGGATGTCAACGGGATTTGGTATGACCGTCCTCAACCTGGAATCCGACGAGACCATCCCGGATTCAGGTGGGGGAATGGGGGTAACCAACCCCAGCAGCAGCCAGCCGGTCAGGGAGGGCAGTACTCCCAGCAGAGGGATCACCAGCAGCCCCCAGCACACCAGCCATCATCTTTCGTATCTCGTCCCTATCAGCAGCAGGGACAGAGTTGGAGACGTGAGCAGCAGGCTCACCAACAGCAGCATCCATCCTCTTACCCCTCTCAGCCACAGCAGCACCAGGTCCAGCAGCCTCATTACCAGAGAGGCAACCCGTCGGGCTCCCATGAGAGCCCCGCCATGGATGATCTAGCCCGCCTCTTCACAGAGCAGCAGGCTACATTTAGACGGGAGATGGACGAGTTCCGCCAGGAGATGCGGGACCTGATGAGAGGGAAGGCCGCCATCCCTGCACAGATCGAACCTAATCCGAATAATTTGAAGAGGAAATCTGAGCAGGTAGTTCACACTGAGCCTACCACTTCTAGTGACTCATTTGATGTTATCTCGTCGGATTTATTTGATGCTGATTTTGTCACACTTAGGAGCGGTAGAAGACCAGCAGGAGGCGCCTCATCTGAGCGACAACACGAGAATCCATCTAGAGCGCCAGATGAGGGAGAGGAGAGCGGTACTGAAGCCGCACACCATGATGACGGTGGTACTGATGCCACCCGAGATGCTGATTCACCCGGCGGTACTGAGGCCGCCGTTTCACCACATCAAGGAGGTGGTACTGACGCCACCAACAGAGCCGAGCCAGCCCGCGGTACTGAGGCCGCAAGACGTCTAGTTGTAGAGCCAACTAGAGGTGGTACTGATGCCACCAACATTTATTCTGATAGAAGTGTTGTCTTTCCTCGAATGAATGTATCTCGGAACTCTGATTTGAATAAAGGAAAAGGTTTAGTTTACTCTGATCCCACTGTTGTGAATGATGTTTGTAAGGATCCAGTTATTGAATCATCTAGACCTATTCCTAGTCCTTTATCTGAGAAGGACCCTGTGATCCCCTTTCCTAGAGCCCTTGAGTTGGGGAAGGGGAAGAAAAAAGAAAAAGACCCAAAAAAGAGAGAGCAGGAGGAGTTCAGCCAGGGCATGATAGACCGATTTCACATCCAGCTGACCCTCAATGAGGCTTTGCAGCACATTCCTCTTCTTCAGCGATCCCTAAGAGATAGGACCACAGTCAGGAGGACGAAGAGGAACAAGACCGCAGAGATCCATGTGCTAACAAAAGCCACGTGTTACGCGATCCAGAACCATCTGCCGACTAAGAGGCCAGATTTAGGGGCCCCGTATGTCAGATGTCAGATTAGTGAGCAGAAGTTCGACCGTACTCTCTTAGATAGCGGATCGTCGATCAACCTTCTTCCGGCAGCCCTTCTCGATCACTTAGAGTTGGGCACTCTTAGACAGAGCAGGACATACCTTCAGTTTGCTGATCGGTCTGTCAAGAGGCCAAAGGGGTTGTTGCGAGACGTTGTCGTCACGATTCAGGGTTTGCAATTCCCCGTGGACTTCGTAGTGCTGGACATGGAGACCCCTGACTCGTTGACCGATTCCCCCATCATCCTCGGTCGCCCGTTCTTGGCCACAGCCAAGGCAGTGACTGACCATGACAGTGGGAAGGTGTACTTTCGCGTCCAGGGCGAGAGTATACAAATAGAGACGGTTAAGGACCACAGAGCCAGATCCAGATCCAGCTCACATGGCAGTACAGATTCAGAGCAGCTGACAGACACAGAGCCAGACATCCACCAGGACTGTGATTTTGTGATCACAGATGATGAGGCAGCATGGGCAGATCCTGCAGCACAGACCATCCTCTCATACTCAGATACAGCTGATGCAGAGATGATCGTAGAGGATAGTTTGGAGAGCACGGCCCTGGTTCAGGATACTATTGAGTCAGCAGAGTCGGACCTTGATCGCGACACGATTTCCAGTGATGGTGGTACTGAGGCCACCCTGCTCTATGGTGGTACTGATGCCACCTTGTCATCCGGTGGTACTGATGCCACCGAGTCTGATACAGATCCCTCGGATTCAGAGTCTGATTGGGCAGATTGTGATGATCAGATGCCAGATCTGGATCCACCTGAGCCTATAGATGAGGAGGAGGTAGAGGCAGAGCAGATTAGAGACAATGTAGAGGACCCGCCTTCTCCAGATCCAGTTTGTGAGAGTTCGTTATCATTCTCCCAGGCAAATTTGGCAGAATTGTCCGCATACACACATCTTCTTCAGAAGCCAGATTTGCCAGCACCCAGCTGTCCAGAGCTAAAACCGCTCCCTACTTCGCTGAAGTATAGATTCCTTGCGGGAGAGTCTGAGATGTACCCAGTCATCATCTCTGCCGATCTGACTGGAGAGCAAGAATCCCGTCTGATGGAGGTTCTTGAAAAGAACCGCAAGGCAATTGGATGGAGCGTAGCAGATCTCCATGGGATCAGTCCCTCGTTGTGCTCCCACCATATCTATCTCGAGGAAGGGGCAAAGCCGTCGCGTGAGTTCCAGCGGCGACTGAACCCCAACCTACGAGAAGTTGTCATGAAGGAAATATCAAAATGGTGGAGTGCAGATTTTATTTATCCCATTTCCGACTCCAAGTGGGTTAGCCCCTTGCATGTGGTGCCCAAGAAGACGGGCATCACTACTGTGATCAGTGAGTCGGGAGAGGAGATTGCCACACGAGTACCCACCTCTTGGAGGGTTTGCGTTGACTACAGGAGACTCAACCAGGCCACCAAGAAGGACCATTTCCCCCTGCCTTTTATTGACCAGATCATTGAGAGACTGGCAGGGAAGAGCCATTATTGCTTCCTGGATGGGTACTCGGGCTACAATCAGGTGGCCATCGCTCCTGAGGATCAGGAGAAGACCACCTTTACCTGTCCCTTCGGTACTTACGCTTTTCGACGCATGCCATTCGGGCTATGTAACGCCCCTGCGACTTTTCAGAGATGCATGCTGTCGATATTTTCGGACATGGTAGGGGAGTGTTTGGAGGTCTTCATGGACGACTTCTCGGTTTATGGCGACGGATTCGATTCCTGTCTTGACTGCCTAGACCGAGTGCTCCAGCGATGTATTGCTACTCGCTTAGTTCTGTCTTGGGAGAAGAGTCACTTCATGGTGACTCAAGGGACGGTGCTTGGCCACATCATCTCCAACAGAGGCATGGAGGTTGATCCTGCCAAGGTCGATGTCATTAGGAAACTCACACCGCCGTCCAATCTGAAGCAGTTACGGTCATTTCTGGGGCATGTTGGTTTTTATAGGAGATTCATTCATGATTTCAGCAAGATTGCCCGACCGTTGACTGATCTCTTGACGAAAGACACCGAGTTCCTCGTCGATGACAAATGTCTTTCATCCTTTGAGACTCTCCAGCAGTGTGTGATTGAGGCTCCTGTCCTTCAGCCACCCGATTGGTCTCTTCCATTCGAGATCATGACGGACGCCTCTGATTTTGCCGTAGGGGCCGTGCTAGGACAGAGGAGGGATGGAGTACCATTTGCGATACACTATGCTAGCCGCACATTGGATTCCGCCCAGCGGAATTATACAGTCACAGAGAAGGAGATGCTAGCAGTAGTGTTTGCCCTAGATAAATTCAGATCATATATCATTGGATCCCGAGTGACCTTGTACACAGATCACACCGCCATCAGGTACCTCATGTCAAAGAAGGATGCCAAGGCCAGACTTACTAGATGGATCCTTCTACTCCAGGAGTTCGACATTGAGATCAAGGATAAGCCTGGAGTCAAGAATGTGGTGGCGGACCATTTATCCCGATTAGAGCAGCCTGAGGATTCTGAGCAGATTGATCCCATTTGTGATACCTTCCCAGATGAGGCGATCCTTGCTATCGCCTCACTCCCATGGTACGCCGATATTGTGAACTTTCTCGTTGCGGGGAAAGTCCCACAAGATTGGCCCAAGCAGAAGATTGAGACCTTCCTTGCGAAGGCCAAGTCATACCACTGGGAGGATCCCATCCTTTACCACGAAGGAGGGGATAGCATCTGGCGTCGGTGTATTCCTCAGGAGGAGCATCATAGTGTCCTCACTTACTGCCACAAGCTTGAGGCAGGAGGACATCATTCTGGGAGGAGAACGGCACAGAAAGTGCTCCAGTCCGGTTTGTGGTGGCCTACCCTCTTCAAGGACTCAGATGAGTTCGTGAGGAGGTGTACTGACTGTCAGAGGATGGGCACTTGTGGACAACGTGATATGATGCCGATGCAGCCCATTCACTTCTGTGAGGTTTTTGACGCATGGGGCATCGATTTCATGGGTCCATTCCCTAAGAGTCAGGGATTTGAGTACATTCTGTTGGCCGTAGATTATGTTAGTCGTTGGGTTGAGGCTATCCCCGCCCGAGCCGCAGATGCAAAGACAGTTTGCAGATTTTTGAGGAAGAACATCATCACGCGGTTCGGGGTTCCACGAGTTCTGATTTCTGATGGGGGATCTCATTTCATCAACGACCAGGTGAAGGCACTTGCTACCGAGTTCGGCATAGACCATCGTGTTGCTACACCATACCATCCACAGACAAATGGTCTAGCCGAAGTGTCGAATAGGGAGATTAAGAATATTTTGCAGAAAGTCGTCCGCCCTGACCGAAAGAATTGGTCACAGCTTTTGGACTCGGTCTTGTGGGCATATCGGACGTCTTTCAAGACACCATTGGGTACATCTCCCTTTCGCCTCGTTTATGGCAAGCCATGCCATCTACCAGTGGAGCTGAGGCACAAGTCACTCTGGGCAGTTACAGACATATTGATGGATCCAAATGGTATAGGAGACCAGAGGAGGGCAGAGTTAGCCGCCTTGGAAGAACTTAGAGATGCAGCTTTCTCAAACAGCCTACATTATAAGGAGAAAGTCAAAGAGTGGCATGATTCTCATATCAGCCACAAGCATTTTGAGATTGGACAGAAAGTATGGCTGTTTGATGCAAGGCTTAGATTATTTCCAGGGAAGCTACAGAGCAAATGGAAAGGACCTTATTTGGTCAGAAAGGTACATGATAACGGTAGCATTGATATATCTGAGTTATCTTCTGAGAGTACCTTCCGAGTGAACGGCCAGCGGCTCAAACCATTCCTAGATCATGAGCCGCGGGACGTTATTATTGCCGCTATTCACTTTGCGTGAGATGTGGTCTTTTGACTCACATCCTTTGCATCTCACGCCTGATTTTCACTGATCCTCCGCCTGTATAGATCCAGTTGTCCATATCATTCTATTCTTTAGTCCCACATCCTGTTTCTCATCTTATGATTATGCTATACTTAGGGTGTACTTTACCCTAAGTATAGGGGGGATGTTGGACCTGTGAGTATTCTTTTCATTCTTTCTGCTCTTGTTTTTGCTGCCTATACTTAGGGATATTTTACCCTAAGTATAGGGGGGGCAGATTCTGTATATTCTTCACTCGGCTTTCCCTTCATGTACAGCTTTCTATACTTAGGATTAGTTGATCCTAAGTATAGGGGGAAACCACCGAGTTCCTCTCATTCTATTCATTTATTCGTTTCTGTACTTAGCCATTCCTTTTCACTTCCCTTTTACTAAGCACGAGTTATGTCTTCTTCATCGCTCTTGATCACTCTGAGGACATCGTTCGAGCTAAGTATAGGGGGGGTGTGTATATATTTCATATATACTTTAGCCATAACTCGTACTTTGTGTGAGTGTGTTAATAAATAAAATGGCTAAAAATCACAAAAATTAAAAATTTTTCATGTACATAAACCTCTTTTATTCTTGCACATACATAGCTAGTGTAAAAAGTATTTTTGTAAAAATGATTTCAAAAATCTTTTGTGTAAAACTTGTGTAAATATTTTGTATCAAAATTATGTATATAGTACAAAATTTTTTCCAAAATGTTTTGAAAAATCAAAAGTTTGCAAAAATCTTGTGTAAATGTGTGTAAATATCTTTTTGCAAAACTTGCACCTCATGCATCATTCATTCATAATTTCAAAACATCTTTCAAAATTTTTGCATGATTGTAAAATATTTGTAAATAGCATCTTGTGTACATATATGTATATAGTTTTTCCTGGATGAGAGTTGACATTTAAACTAAGCCTGGAATTAAATTGAGAAATGGAGCTTGAATAAGATCTTAATCCACTTAACTTCAAGAGGAACCTTATAGGACTTAGGGTTAAGGCTTTTCAGGTCCATAAGGACTTAATTCTTTGGGTCCACTAGGCTATGAGCATATGTCATCTTGATGAGCCTAAGTAGAGCACTTAACAACACACGCATGACTCTCAGAGACAATGGCTTAACCTGCACCTGCACTTTGCACATGGCTCTCCATGGATGAGGTAGTGAGGAGGCAGTTTCCTTTGGCTTGGGGTAGCATATGAGGGTAGTACTTCTAGGCGGAACCTCTCTTCTTCTTATAGTGAAGGAAGTGCACCTCAACTTGGTCTAGTGGTGTTGAAAGCTAAAGACAGAAGCTGTGGGTTGCAATAAAGCTTCAAAAGAGGGATAGTCTACTGGCTCAAGGGGAAATTTCTTATATATGCTGCACCATGTAGATATGTTGTACAGAAGTTGTTGAAAAAAAAAAAATGCAAAAATGCAAAAAGAACTCCAAAAAAGTGGTGGGTCGGATTGAAAATTTAATAACCCCACCGGAGTATGAAGCAAAAGCTTATGGTATCATGTTACATCTCATGAAGCTTGCAGCGGGAGACTTAGCTACACTGGCTAAGCTTCCAAAACTCTATACTTCTACCCCCTCTCCTTGAGCCGGTTGCACTTGAACTTAGAAGGGAATACCCCGCTTCTCGAGGAAAGAGTTGCTAGACTGAGGCATTAGAGTTACCAGGTTGAGGGAGGTTGTTTCTTTGTTACTTCTGAGGTGGGGAGCCACATATCACTTACACCGCAAGAAAAGATTCATGGTCATTAGAGTTTGTGTATGTAGACTTGTTCTGATCTGGTTTATTGAGGAGTCTTGCCCATAGATTGGTGGAACTTGGAGGCTGTTGAGTTTTAGGCTTAAGTCCAAATAAGGTTCCGACACATTAATAATCCAAAGATCTGATCGAGCTCCATATTTCAATTTAATGAAGGAAAATTTAATAAGTCAACCTTGATCCATGTACATCCTCTTTTTCTTTTTCTTTTTCTTTCTTTTTCACTTCTTTTTCAAATAAGTGTTTGCTAAGGGACTAGCAAAGTTAAGCATAGGGGGGTGATGAATACCCATTCATCACTCTTTATTCTTCTATTTTAGCTACAAAAACCCTTTGCAAATACATGTAGATATGTGTAAATACAAATAATTACCAAAAGCATGCATTGTGTAAAAACCTATAATTAGCATGTTTTTGTGCACAAAATAAAAGAATAAAGAGCAAAAAGAAAAAGAGGGAAATATTTAGAATAAATATTGAGCAACCTAACCCAAGGGAGGGCTCAGCATGGGCCTGACCGCATAAAAGCCAAAGTAGAGGGAGATAGGGGCTCTCATATGTATACATTTGTAAATAAATAAAACTCTATATTTTCCTCACCCAAAAATATGCTTGTACATATTGTGTGTATATTTAGAAACTATTAAAAACAAAATAAAAAGATAAAAATCAAGAATTCAAAAATACCCTTCTTTCACCATGTGTATAAACCACTCCCTTGTATTTATTTCATCTTGTAAATAACTCCAATTATTTTCTAAACTTTTTGTAAATATTCTATGTTACATATTGTAAATAAAATAAATAACAAGAAACAAAACAAAAATCAAATAAAAATTACAAAATCAAAAATACAAAAATACATTGTATAAATACCATGTATATAAGTGTATTCAACCATTTATTTCACCCTTGTATATAAGTGATAAAAATAAAATAAAAATATTCTTTTATTCCATATTTCATGTTGTAAATAAATAAAATACAAAATGAGCATAAAAACACATAAAAATAACAAATAAAAAATCAAAAATAAAAACCCATATAGTGTACATATACCTATATATAGAGCTAACCTATTTTTATTTCCAAAAATTAATTAAAAATCACCAAAAAATAGAAAAAAATAAAAGAAAAATATTTCATGTTTTAAGTTTTCTCTAATTCGACCTATTTCTACCCTAAAAAAATAAAACAAAAACCCAGCACACGTGGCCGCCCCTGGTTGGTCCACGGGGGAATGTTGACCCCGGTCAACTCCCCCGCGACCTCCTTCCTTATCTGGACCATGCGTGCCGCGCCTCCTTCGCCGATTTTTCCCACGCGCTCCAGGCTGTCACCCACTCAACTCCCGCGCCCGGATTCGTCGCCATTCATCCCTCTCCCTCGCCGGATCCTTCGCCATCAAATCCACGCTTTCCTTCGCTGTCAGCCTCCAACCCTAATCGCCCGGTCACTCTATATAACCATCACCTCCGCCGCCTCCGCGCCGCATCTTTGGCCCTTCTCTTCCTTCCCCGTGACCTCCATCGGCAAGGCGAGAGTGACAGCAAGCCTTTGCCCGTGTTGCAGTGAGGTGAGGGAGCGATACCATTGATCCGGCGTAACCTCGCCGTCCTTGCTCCGCCGCCGGCGTTGAGCACCGAGCTTCAGGCCTTGACGCCCTTCGAAGCTACGACCCGGAGATAGCCCATCTCCAGCACAGTCTCCAGCATCCATCAGGTAGCCGTAGTTCTTTTTAATTTAGCTTAATTTCCGATTACGCCCAAATCATCGCTCCGACGTACATCTTCGATTCCGGCCACTCCGATCACCCATCTTCCATTCCGACACCGCCATAATCTCCGCCATCTCCCTACGCACCTTCTTCACCCATTCGCACAACCCAGATCGCACAGGATCTGGGATTCGAGTTCCCTCGCCGTCGCTTCGCCGGAGCTCGTTCGCCACGCCGCACCGTCCACCTTCACGCCACCTAACCGGGTCGAGGCACTTTGCCCTCGACCCGCGAAGCTTCTTGACCATTTTGCAGGTCCAAAGGAGGTGTCTGAGCCTCCAGTCCATTCAGCCAGGAGCTTCGAGCCACGAGGCCTCGCCGGAGCCCCTCCAGGGCTCGGTTGGGCTCTTGGCCACCACCAGCAGCTGCGGGACCGTCCAGCGGATCTTCTCCGACCTTCAGGCGCAGCTGAGGAGGGGTGTAGCGCACACAGGAGACCGGCGAAGTTCGCCGGTGACGAGTTCTTCCACCACCCTCTCCGACCGTTAGATCAGCCGTGGCGCTCCAGATCAGATCTCATCCGTTCGTTCGGGGAGCAGCAGATACCGTCAGATCAGCCGCAGCGTGATCTCAGCCGTTGATTTACCGAGGGTTCGTCCACCACGCACGCGGACCGTTCGATCTCCACGTGGCGGACCCTCCACTGTCGATCAGAGTCCAAGAGCCGAAGAAGTAAAGCGCCAGCTATTCCTAGCCGTCAGATCACCACGTGGCGCCTATCCAACCGTCGGCTATTAATAAAGGGGTAAATATCATAGAGCCCCCTCGTAGTTTGTTTATTTCGTTTAAGTCCTGTAATTTTTAATTCAGTTGTTTATTTTCTGGGATATTTGCATAGAGACCCTCGCGCTTAATTTTAATTGCATTTATACCCCGGCCAGTAGTGAACTACGTGCTTCGTCACGTGTTACTTTGGGTTATTTGCAATATATGCCTTGTAGTTCTGGGATGTTATTCATTGAATGAAATGTTTTGTTTATTTGCATATATGCCCCTGTGAACACTTTATATGCGCATGTGCGAATTATTTTGGGTTATTTGCATATAAGTCCCTGGACTTTTGGTACTTGTTACCAATAAGCCCTCGGAACTTATTTTTATTACATTTAGGTCCCTGTGTGCCCCAGACACGTGCTTGGCACGTGACTTCTTGGGTAATTTGCACCAGGACCCCAGAACTTTTGGGTATTTGCACTTAGGTCCCTGTGCACAGTGCCCCACCTTTATTTTTGAATAAAATATCAAACGACCTCCAAATCCAATGAAATTTTGACACATGGCTCCTGCCATGGTGTAGGAATTTCTATGATTTTTGGGGACATTTTTGATTCCATTTATTATTTTTAAAAATTCAAAAACCCCTATTTTTGCTACTGTTTGACTTTAAAAATACCAAAAAAATATAAAAACTCAACCAAAAATTCTAAAAAAATTAGGACTTGTTGTTTACTGTTTGGCTGATTTTCTAGCCAATTTTGGCTATTGTTCATCACTTAAAAACCATAAAAATTGAAAAACCCCTAAAAACCCATAAAAATTGTAATAAATAAATTAAAAATCCAAAAACAATAATTAGGGTGCCTAAATTTTCCTTGTTCTTCATAGATTATAGGAAAATTACCTCCAGGGTTGTTTGAAGCTCTTAAATATTTTATTTTTGAGTTTCTAACCTTGCTGGACAGTACTCCTTCTTTGTTGCATTGTTTGATTTTTAATAATTATTTTATCCATTAGAAAAATTCCAAAAATTCACCAAAAACAGTAAAAAACCTAAAAAACCTAAAAACCAATTTTCTGGAATTTTTGCATCATTTGTGTGTCTTGTATAAATTGTTGAAGTCCCCTTGCATTCATTTTCTCTCATTTTCTCATCCTTTAAAAAAAAAATTTAAAAAAATATAAAAACAAATAAAAACCATAAAAAAGACTTCTTTGGATTCCTGACTACATCGTAGGCCGCAAGGCCAATCTGTGCTCCTTGTGTTCGACCCTGGGAGCTATACCAGGTTAATCCTCTAGCAGGACCGCTCCTCCTTGTGCTTGCTTGTTTTATCTTCTTTGAGTGATTGATTTTTCTTGTTGATCGATTTTCGAGGGATTGAGGTCGCAACGACCTGTTATTTATCTCCCTTGATCTCTCGTGATCTTTCGGTCATCAATTCTCCATCGCTTGCAGTTTGATTATATTCTTTTAATTCCGTTGTTATTTTCCTCTCGATTGATTTTATAGAGGAAACTTTTTCGTTTTGAAATATATCCCGGTATAAGGGAAAACTCTATCGAAATTTTTCTAGAAATATGTCCCGATATAAGGGGAAACTCTACCGAATTTTTTTATAAAAATATGTCCAAATATAAGGGGAAACTCTGTCGAAATTTACCTAAAAATATCACCCGTATAAGGGGCAGTTCTGTCGAAATTTCAAGAGAAAATATGTTCCTCCCGTTCTCCGTGTTCTTCGCGTTCTTCGTGTTCTTCGCGTGCTCTTCGCGTTCTTCGTGTTCTTCGTTCATTTTTCACGTTCTTGGCATGTTCTTAGCGTTTTTGAAACGAAAATGAAATTCAATCGTTTTAGGAGCTATAAATCATCCTTTTGAAAGAGAATCATGAAAAAGCACTCCATATAAGAGAGAGAGAGAGAGAACTCGATTAGGTAATGAAATCATTCGAGATTATTGAAATTCCTGATTTTATGTTCTTCGCTATAAAGAACCCTAATTTGACTATTTTTGAGAAAGTATGAAAAGTTGCTTTGTGATTCCAATTAAAATAAGGTTTAAGCATCGAATGGATGCAGTGGTTTGGAAGGTTAGGGTTTGGAAGTTAAAAAGAACATAAAATTGAGTATATAAATATATGAATTAATATATGTGTAAGTCTATCCTCAGTATTTATGGTTATGCTAATCTAAGCTTAACGGAGGTATTGCATCATGGGAAGTGATGTGTTTTGAGTTGGATCTTGAAAAGGATTGTGTGTTGCGTCAAGGATGATTGAGAGTAGAACTACAAGTCGGGCATGCAACCTGTAGGTTTATCGGAAGGAACTACACGGTTGCCCTGTTATGATAAGTGTGCACGAAATGAATGATTTGCAACGTGTGGTACCGGGAGCCAATATATTCGGGTTGAATGATGGAAGATGTGGCCGTGCCATGTGGAGGCGCGGGTGGTTCAATAGCGTCTGGATCACGACAACATGTATTTAAAACCGCTAGGTTATGTGATTAATGGTTAGCCTGATGTTTTAAACAACCGGGTCCTCGAGGATGGCGTGCTCTTTTGTTTTTCCAGACTGAGGGCTTGAAACCCTGATTAATAAAAGAAAAGGAAAATTGTCAGGGTAGTATTGGAGGATTGGTTGAGGCGACGTGCGACAGCATAAGCTCACCAGATCAACGCAATCTCCAATCCCGAAGTGTCCACAACTTCGAAGTCCAAAAGTGGCGGGGTCCTCTTGGACTAATCCTTGATATAGAATAGAAGGAATATGACTTACATTAATGAGAATAAATGAAATTTTTTGTGCTGACAACTTTTTGAAAAACTACACAATTGTTTACTTTTCTTTTATTCGTTACTTAGCACTCGCTAATGGTTATCCTGTGATTTATGGAAAATCCAACAGGTGTCGGTGAGCCATCACAAGGACTTTAATAATCCAGTCGGCTAATATAGTCATCCAACGAGCCGCAGTAGCTTTTCTCTATAAGGTAGTAGTAATCTTTTCTGAGTATTCCTTTTCGAGCTGATGTACATGTAATGGTTATAATGGGACAATGTATCATGTGAACTTTATTTAGTGAATGGAAAAGTGTTGAAATACTTTCTTCTGAGTATTTTATTTGCAGTTTGTTTCTGAATGTTAGTTGTGATTGTTGAATAAATTATTGCTGAGTAACCAGATCCAGATATGGGAGAATCCGATGGTCCAGAACGGGGTCGCGACATAAGACTTAAATAAAAAAATATGTACTTTGAGGAATCACTAAAAAAATCTTTTGTGGCAATCAAATGTGTAGACTTTGACACGAAAACTTTGCTTTTAAAAGTAAGTTGGATATATATTAATTAGCTTAAATTATGGAGTATAGCTTCTTTCATTTAAGTTAATATTATCTATTATCTAGTCAATAAATGTAGAAAGTTATATAATAGAATAGAATATTAAATATACAAATATTTCGAAAAGAATATGTTGTCACATCGCTCTATGGCATTAGAACCTATAGTTGTGGCAAGAAACTTCTTGCAACGGTTTAACCGTAAAATCATTGTCAAAAGTATGGTGGTAAAAGAATTGTACCAACAATGTGTTCTTTATCACTACTTTGGTATTGGAAATTTTGTTGCATGTAATGACTATCAAGTATGTAGCTAAGATATCTCTATTTTCTACAACCAACATGTTGTTGCAAAAGAAGCAATTTGTAGTTAATTTTTTTGTTGTCATAATACACCGTTATTATCAAGGATTTAAAAATTGGACTGGACGTTGAACATGTCAATCTTCTGTTTGGTCCAACCGCATCGGACCTTCAGTCCAAACCGATTAGATTGATGATGATTTTAGTACAACATCATCATTCCTTTCGATTCGAGAAAATCATACCGGGCTTAATTTACTGATCCGATCGGTCGAATATGTTTTTTGAACCGATAAAATCGAATACTATATGTGAGTATGTGTGTATATGAATGAAATAATCATTTAAAATGCCAAATCTTTCAATAGAGTAACATGATTGTCTATTTTGAGTAAACTCTACAAAAGTTAACTACATTTTCTAACTTTATATATAAATACAATATTTATAATCATTTATATACAATTGCTTCTAAAAAACTACTCTTTATAAAAAAAACTTTATAAGAAGGCAGGGGCACAGCTGATATTCCAAAAAAGAGTGGGCACAACTAATATTGTAGAAGTTATGAAGGGCACCAACGATACAAATCTTATTATTTAATTACTTAAATCTTTATTTTTTGAAAATTACCAAACCATCAATACTGGGTCAATCATGTCCGACCATCGGTTGGTCCCGATATTTTATTTTCTTCTTTTTTAAAAAATTAATTACATGAAACTGGCTCAACCGACCAAGTCGATGGACGCCAGTTCTCGATCGGTTAGTCCTATCCGATTTTTTAACCCTTTTATTATGGTAATTTATTTTAGTTCGTAAGATACTTGGCTGGAGAAGTAATCATGTGAAAGAATAACTAATTTTATCATTTTCTCCTTTCTGAGAATTTATAGGGAGAAATGGACTTTTATTAAGAATTAGTTATCTCATAATTAGTGATCACATTACATTTACATCACGTATTATGTCTCGAACTATGATGGTATTCTAAAATTCTTTCATTTCAAACACGATATAAGGTATCATTAATAAAATATAATAATAATAATAATAATAATAATAAAATAGAATATAGAGAGATTATTATGGATAAGGTTATGTGTGATATCAAATTAGAGATGCAGCTGGAAATGAATATATCTGTCTCCATTCACTTCGATCTGCAAATATGTGGATGTGGATATGTACTTTTTAGTTTGGCCGATATTGATGATAAGGATACATGTATTGTGTGTGAATAAGGATATGTGTGTGAATATTGTGTTCATTTTTTAGGATATGTATATGAATGTGGTAAAATTTCGTGTTGTGGATATGGATATAGATATCCATATACTGAATATACATATACATATTGTATGGACATATATTCGTATATATAGATCGACATATATTAAAATATCTTACTTTATTATGCATAATATGTTGTATTTTGGAGTTATTTTCAAATGTATCCAGAAAAACATATCCTTATGCTATTTAATTAACTGTCGCATGAATAATTTAATCTAAGACTTACTTTTTTCCCATATTTTATTTTGTTGTGGTTGCAATCTATACAGTTTTGATTTAGTCGGTAATTAATTTCAATTTTACAAAGAAATATGTCTTTTTAGGGATTTTTACATCCATAATCCTGAGTAATTTCGCAATTACAATCATAACCATGCATAATAGCGAATTACACGAGAAACTCCATATAGTCACTCTGTCTCACACCCATAACCCTCCGTTAATTTTCCCCTTAATCCAATCATATCATTGGGTTAGCCTAACCCCCTTAGTCTATCCAACGGTCGCTATAAAACAAAAACAAAAAACAAAAAACCCCAAACCCCCTCCCCTTCCTTCTTCAACGCCTCCCTCCCCTTCTTTCTCCTCCAGCTTGCCCCCTCCCCTTCTTTATCCTCCATCTCGTCCCCGACAACCCCATCATCTTCTCCGCCCTCATGTCCTTCGGTGTCCATCCCGCCACCCCCACCTCCCTCCAGACCAGTCGTAGCCTCTCCCCCCACCCCCAAACCTAATCCCGCCTCCCCGTCCAGCACACCCCTCCCTCCTCTTCCCCGTCTCCTCCTCTGCCTTGTTGTTCTATGATTTAGCCATTCTGTCTCCCCCAGCAACCACACTTTCGCTGGACCTTTCTTCTCCACTTCCCTCAAACTCTTGAGCCTTCCAGGCAGTCGCTGGACCTTTGTGCGTCGTCTTCCTTAGAATTTTCTTCCAAACCTGGGGTGTTAGCTTCAGCAGTACCTTCTCTCCTAACCTGAAACTCGACCGACCTACAGCTCATATCAGCCGCCTTCTTCATTCTGCGTTGAGCGTGAGCCAACGCATCCTTCGCTTCCTCCACCGATCCTGCCTCTCCATTGCAAAGTAGTGTGCATCGGAAGACCGTCCTTGGTCGTTCTGCTTAACCACTTCGTGTGGTGTCACGGGTTGCTTGCCCATCACTATCTCACATGGACTCTAGCCTGTGGTGGAGGTCTGCTACAGGTTGTAGTAGAATTGGGCAGTATCCAGTAAGCTGACTCAATTATGTTGATTGCCTGTCACATAATGTCTAAGGTACTCTTCTAGCAAGGCATTGATCCGCTCCATGTATCCATTGTCTGTGGGTGGTTGTTGGTAGAGAATTTGAGATCAGATCCGATCATCTCAAATAAGGTCATCCAGAATCGACCTGTGAACTGTGCATCGCGATCACTCACGATGTCCAATGGTATGCCCCAGTGCTTCACTACGTTTTGCAAGAACAGCTTCATCGTGGTCTCTGTCATACACTCCTGGAGTGCTAGTACGAAGATCACATATTTGGAAAAGCGATCAACCACCACCATCACCTCATTATTCCCATCCACCTTCGAGAACCCAGTGATGAAGTCCATGGAGACGCTCTCCCATGGACGTGAAGGAATGGGCAGGGGCTCCAACAGTCCTGATGTCTTCTTTCTCTCTGTCTTGTCTTGTTTGGCATACAAGACAAGTGCGCACATAAACTTCGACGTCTTCATCCATCTTCGACCAAAAATAGCTTGAGGAGAGGAGTGCCAACATGCGCTCCACCCCAGGATGATCAGCCCATTGTGTGTCATGTGCTTCCTTCAACAATATTTTCCTCAAGTCGTCGCTCAAGGGGACATAGGGCCTCCTGCTCTTTGCATAGAGGATGCCTTCCTCTATCCAGAATCTCCGGACTTCTCCATCGTTCACGTGCTGCACCAAGCATGAAGTGACCGAATCCTCCTATGTCTGCTTCCGAATGCGCTCCAACATGTCTCCAGACATGCAGATGATCGATGCAATCACTGTAACCTTCAGCTCTTCTAGTTCGCTCTTCCTTGAGAGAGTATATGCTACCTGGTTGGTCCACTTAGGCCTATAGCGAAGCTTGAAGTCGAATTCAGCAAGAAAGTCTTGCCATCACGCCTTCTTGGGAGTCAGCTTCTTTTGTGTGGCAAAGCAGCTCGTTGCCACGTTGTCCGTATGCACTACAAACTTTGAACTAAGGAGATAGTGGCGTCATGTCCTCAGACAGTGGACCACTGTAGTCATCTCCTTCTCATGCACGGAGTACCTCCTCTCTACTGGATTCAGTTTGCAGCTCTCGTACGCCACGGGGTGCCCATCTTGCACCAATACACCTCCAAGTGCATAGTCAGACACGTTGGTATGGACTTCAAATGACTTCTCAAAGTTTGGAAGTCGTAAAATGGGTTCTTCCACCACCGCCCTCTTCAGCTTTCGGAATGCTGACATTCACGCGTTCGTCTCCAAGGCTGATCCTTCTGAAGTAAGTCCGTCAGGGGCGTTGCCTTCTTGGAGTATCCTTTGATGAACTTCATGTAGTAGTTCATCAATCCAAGGAAGGATCGCAGCTCTGTCGCTTTTGCAGGGATTGCCCATCTTCTATCGCTTGAGTCTTCCTTGGTTCTATGCGTATCGTGCCTCCGCCCACGATATGCCCGAGGAAGGAGATGATCTCCTGATCAAAGCGCATTTCTCTGGCTTCAAGTATAGCCGGTTCTGCCTCAGCTTCTCAAGCACCATCTACAGATGCTTGACATGTTCCTCCAGGGTCTTGCTATACACTACTATGTCATTCAAGTACACTATAACAAACGAGTTGATATACTCACGAAAGACATCATTCATGAGAGTACAGAAAGTTTCCGGGGCATTAGTCAACCCAAATGACATTACAAGGAACTCGAAAGACCCATAATGCGTAACACACGTGGTCTTTGGCTCATCTCCCTCCTTGATGTAGACCTGGTAGTATCCTGACCTGAGATCCATCTTCAAAAAATACTTTACCTGGCCCAAGCGATCGAACAGGTCTTCAACGTTGGGGACGGGGTATTTGTTCTCCATCATCACCTTGTTCAATGCGCGGTAGTCCACACACAACCTCAAACTCCCATCTTTCTTCTTTTGGAATAACACCGGTGCTCCATAGGGTGCTTTGCTTGGACGCATCAGACAGGCGTCCACTAGCTCCTTGTGTTGTCTCCGCAACTCCTCTAGGTATGCAGGGGCATTTTGTAGGGTGCAAGTGCAGGGGCTCCACACCTAGAAGTAACTCGATGGCCTGATCCACGTCTCTCTTCGGTGGAAGCTCCTTGGGTAGCTCCTTCGGCATCACATCCTTGAACTCGCCCATCATATTCTTTACTACCTTGGGGCATGGTTGTATCTCCTCACCATTTTCTTCGACACGTAATGTAGCCAGATATGTCGTCTCCCCTTTCTTTAGCCCGTTGTAGACTTGCATCGTGGACATAGCTCCAATCCGTCCTTTCTTCTTGATAGTCCTGATGAAACAAGGGCTATCTGCAGCTGCGAAGAAGACTCCTCCTAGAGAAGGCGTTACGGACGCCTTCATTTTCTTCAAGAACTCAACTCCCAAAATGACTTGGAAGTCATCGAGAGGTACCACGAGGAAGCGTACCTTTCCCTGCCATTCACCCAACTGAATAGTGCAATTTTCCATACCTTCGATCTGCAGCGACTCAGAGTTGGCAAGCTTCACGTGGCACTGGATCTTCTCCAAGGGAACTCACAAGCTCCCAAACTCTTTGCTAGAGAGAAAGTTGTGTGTTGCTCCAATGTTGATCATGGCCGAAAGAGTCTTCTTGTGTACCACGACATCGAGGTACACTAGCTCTAGATCCTCGCGCTCCACCTCCATTGTCGCCTCTTTGCCCGACTTCAGCGGACACAAGCGAACGTTGCACAACAACTTGATGTTTGTCATGCGCGCCTCTTTATCCGAGTTCTCCTCCATGGTCATGGAGTTTAGCTTCTCTCGCTTAGGGCACTCCCGCGCTCGATGTGGCCCGTCACAGATGAAGCAGCCCTTCCCCTTGGGTTGCTCGGCCTTCTTGGAGGATTCTTATCCCTCCCTTGAAGTTTCAACCTTGCTGAGCTTCTTGAACTTACCCTTGCTTTTCTCCTTGGGTTTGCTCTTTGCTTTCTCGGTGTCCTTTTCCGTGATGGGTTGGACTTTATAGTCGGCCAACGTATTCGCAGCAACGATGGTCATCTGGAGGTCCTTCACCCCTTACCTCCTAAGCTCCACCTGAGCCCAGTTTTGAAGACCCACCATGAAATTAAAGAGTTTGTCTTCTTCATATATACCTTCAATATGAAAAAACATCAACGAGAACTATCGTATGTACTCCCGTACGATTCCCGTTTGCTTCAGCCTTCGGAGCACCTCCCTCGCTACCCAAGCAGTGTTGGTGGGTAGGAACTGCTCCTTCAGTTCCTTCACCAACTCATCCCAAGACGAGATGTCTGGTCATCCTTCGAATGCGCGACTCCTCCACCATAGTTTCGCATGGTCGGACATGTACATCATCGCCAAGGATACCTTCTTTGCCCCAGGAGTCTTGACAGCTTTGAAGCATACCTCCTTGTCCCACAAGAAATTCTCCAAGTCTTTGGCATACCATGTACTTGAGAAAGACTTGGGCTCTGGGACCTTTGACCTTCATGGCTTGTTGGATCCGCCCCTGTTCGCAATCGCCTTCTTGACGATGGAGAGTGCCTCATGTAGGTCTTGCATCAGGGACTCAAGATCCTCTAGATTTCCCCCAAGTGCCTTCACCACATCAGCCGAACGCGTACTCCTACTGTCGATGCCTGACGATCCCATGCCTGCATTGTCCTCCAGACGAGCCAAGCATTGGGCATGAGTACCCAGTTGGGAAGTAATACAATCTCCGCTGTTTGGCACCATTTCTCGCTCTGATACCAGCTGTCACATGGGTAAAATCTCAACTTGTTTTTGAGACTAACCTGTACAGGTTATCTTCCCGCAAGCTAACCAGCCTTCCCCTTTGTGTGTAGATGTACACCAGCACACTGATTAACCACACCGCTAGAATAATCGAACCAAGAACTCAAGCACAAGGACACAAGAGCAATGGCACTGAACCCTCTTTATATTAGCAAGAGACTTACCAATGAGCTTTACCTTTCCTTATATACACAAGCCGGAGGTATACGAAGAGACACCATTATTACATGTACAATGAATGCAAGGACTATTTGTATTCTGTGGAGACCCTTCGTCTTCCGAGATGACTCTTCACATGCCTTGGCTCTTCATCTTCCGTGCAATTCCTTCATCTTCTACAGCCGATGCCACGTCGCCCGCTCTGTCAACATGCCACGCTGTCTGCCTCATCAGCTCACCATGTCATTACGCCATGTCATCATTGGGTCCCATGCTCCTACATAGGATGTTACAACTCAGCTCCATCAAGTGCCACTGAACACTTGTGTTGTGCCAAGGGGAACCCGCGGTCTTCGACCTTCGTGCGGTAAACCCCATCCTTAACTATCCGTAAGCTAAGGTGAAGTCCTCAAAAACTTCTTGATGTGGCCACCAAACCACATAAGCGTGTAATACGGATATTGCACGCTACTCCTGTACCACATGAGTTGGGGGTGTTACAGCAGGGGTGACAGGGGGGTGGGGAGGGTTGCGACGGGGGAAGGGGGCTTCCAGGCAGGGGCGGCGGGGGGAGGGCTTCCATGTGACGGGGAAAGATGGGGGGGGGGTTGATGGATGCGACGATGGCTACATCTGAGGTGGTCGAGCTCATCCTTGCGACGCTCGTAGCAAAGCTAGAGCAGTGCCACGCGGGGGCACTTGATATTCCAGCTGTAGTAATGTCACGCGGGGGCACTCGAGGGACGCAGCGCAACCACGACGGAGGAGATGGCAGGGGGAGAGCTTCCAGGCGACGGGGGAAGAGGGGGCATCATTTTATAAATATAAAATATATTGAAGGGCAAAATTGTCCACATCTAACTTTTTCCGTCTGAGTTAACGGAGATTGGAAAGAAACTTGACATAGGGTTATGTCATGTAAAGGTTAAGCATTACTCGGGATTTCTCGTGTAATTCTCGATGATGCGGGGTTATGAATGTAATTACGGAATTACTCAGGTTATGGGAGTAAAAATCCCATCTTTTTATTATAAGTATTAAGAGACATTTATAATACGTAAATTTATCTGTATTTTTTGTTAAATATTCGTAGTCGAATCATAATTATGTATTTCTATATCCACGTTTGTATTAAAAAAATATTGTTCCTAATTTTCAATATATGCAAGATATATGTTTTCGTATCATCATCCAGATTTTGAAAAAGATAACCAGTGGAAAAAATATAAGTTATATATGCATCTATCTATTTTTACATAGTTACTATGTCTTTGTCAATTTTACAATATGATCGTTGATGCTATCATGGATATTGACAGATAAGAAAAATATTTTATGAAATAATTAAAAGTGACTATGGATATAAACATATACAGGTCAAATACATGTAATAACACTTAATAAATTAACTTAACAATATATAAATTGAATAGCTTATTATCAGAAAAAATACACTAACTGTGTTAATTTGATAGAAATTATATCATATGTAATGAGAAGGACGCAAAATTTTATTATACAAAGCTACAAATAAATATGCAACTGCATATTGAAATGAAGATATAAATATAGACATAGTTATATAAGGATATTAAATTAACATCCCTATACGTGTTTATTTTATTATGGTACATATGACAATGTCAGAATACGTATAAAAATAATTCGGTAAGAAATTAGATACAAAGATTTCTGCACCAATTTGTATCCTTATGAACAAAGCATTATATAAAAATATTTATTTAGAAATATTAATTTTGACAGCATTACTTAACAACACGTTAAAGAAAGTTATTTCTTTAAAATGATAAATTTTATAGATATATTTTGGTAAACTATAAAATATTTTTAAACGTAAAAGCAATAGTATATAGGGTATTCTTGTAAAAAGAAATCCCTTATGAATATTATTGATAAATATTTGAAATAATTTCTTCTAAATTATGTAATGAAATTTAACAAACTGACAAAATAAATTAGAGAAATAATCCCTCGGTTTGCCCCCAATAGAAATTTCCACCCGCGTCCATGGATGAACAAAGATCATGTATCTCTTATCTAACCTTATTCCTTAATTATTCATTACCCGATTGGTATAAGTAGGGGGATAAGATGGTGATTAAATATCATAAATAGGTGGAATAGTTAAATATCATTTTTTCTCTTAAAAATGTTCATATCGATTTTCAACCCCAATTTGGGCACTAGGACATGCGAACTTGAACCAACTTATACACAACACAATGCCTATATTCATCAAACCAAACATGCATGTCATCATCATCTCGTTGAGAAGGAAGAAAGAAGGGCATTGGCATCAAAACTGGTAAGTTGGATTACTTTGACCAAGAAAAAAAAAGTCAAAACAGGTAGTGCTTGCATTCCAATTAGTGCTATCAATTTCAAGTTTCAAAATTCCAAGGCAGATCAGAATATCTGCTTAAGATTTCCTGCGTACACTTCTTCAAATCGAGTCCTCTTGTTTTAAGTATATATTTTGAATTGCAAGCAAAGCATGCGAGCTTCTGACAAGGGAGGTGAAAAAGGCAGTCAAAACTCCCCATCCTCAGCAAGCATATAATATGTGAACGGCGAGGAATACAAAGGATTACGTGGATGATGACGAAGGTTTTAAGATGCAATATAACCTAATTTAAGGATGCTGGAAATAATCTGGGACTCTCTCATGGGTGCATGGCATCTTAGACCGCATGGGAACAAAGGCCCGCCGATTTCCGTGACCGGGAATTATTCCTACTTCTTATGTCCTTGATTAAAATAGATAATATATATAGTTTAGTTGGTTGCTGGGATTCATTTCATTTCATTGACTTTGCGTACAGATGTCTCAGACAGATATTTAGTCTGACTTCCTGCACATCGAAAATGACAGAAAAGCATATGTTGTGTCAGGTTGGATAATGGACGCCAAGTGACCTCCGCCTTTGGAGGCATGCAAATTATTGGTGAATGCTGGAACATTTAATATTATAAATATCTTCGTCCCTTTTTAACTACGAGATCAGTTGCCACTAAAAAATATTTTCGGTGATGAATCTCCATTTCATCACATTTATTTTTTCATTTTAGCCTTAAATTCCTACCCAAATGCATGTATATAGCATTACGTTATATAAAATAATACTCAATATTTGATCTGTAAATATTTGTACAAAATATTGTATTTAATTCCAAAATAAAAGAATAAAAGAAAGAAAAGAAAAATAATGAAGTGTCAAAGACAATGAGTAACCCTAAATTCCGAAACTCAGTCACAATGATAACTTGGTCGATGAGGAATAAAGTATGGGATGATAGGGTAGAGAAATTGTACATACAAGACACCTTCAAACCCTAATTTAGTTTCATCAATAAAGGCCTTTTGGGACCTATTTTATTTTCTTTTTTTACACCTCAAATCAATAATCCCTCAAAATGAAACATGTGCATAACAATAAAAATACAAAATTAATCTCACTCAAAAATAATACATACCACATAGGACACACAAAATAAAAAGCTGTAAAGAAAATTTCCTAGACACGTATCTCCTCCATACATACTCAAAATTGTCCAAGCTCACCTTTATTGTTCATAAAATTTAATTATCTATTTAATGAAGGTAGTTTCATTCAATTTGAAGTTGAAATGCAAAAGTTAGCTTTTGGATCCCTATTTTATTGTATACCTATATAAAATATTCATTATATTTATTCTTTGACGTTTTAGCTTCTTTATATTTTATATACTTGTAAATTATTTAAAATCCATGCAAATAATAAAACTAAAATAAAAACATCAAAATACATAAGATTAAATAATGTATTAAAATATAGGTAAACTATACATATATAATACATGTACATAATTATTTAAGTGAATAAAGAAAATCAGAAAAATACAATAAAAATATGTAACTATGTATTTAAATAACTATAAATGTGTAAAATATATAAATAATAGAATAAAATATAAAATACAAAATAAAATTAAAGTACAAGTATACATACACTAATGTATACACATGTAAATATTAACTAATAATAAATTAACTTGTAAAAATAAATAAAAATGCCCTAAAAATACTATGTAAAATAAGGAACATTTTTTATGTTTTGATCCAAAAATAATAAATTTATTTATTATTTAATATCAATTTAATAAGTGATGTTTTAATCCCCTTTTTTTGTCGGTCCACTGGACCTACCAGAACCCAAGTTTTGTTGACCGAGTAGGTCAACTTTCTTGGCATCAGCCCCCACCCATGTCAGACTTGTGACCCCCTGACTTTTCTATTTTTCATGCCACCTCCACTCCATCCTCCTCCTCGAGCTCCCCACATCTCTTATCTACCCACAACCCTACTCCATGTCGACGCCCTAGGTTCCACAGACCCCCTTCCTCCACGCCACTGTCTTTGCCTTTCTGCCCTTCACCATCTCTATAAAACCCAACCCCGCCCCCTTTTTGCGATTTGATCCCCTTTTACTCCACTATAACCCCAAGATTCACCAAGGATCGAGCCCTTCAGTGACAAGAGGCATTGCTCTCCGAACCGGGGTGTTGATAAGGTCGGAGGAAGGAGGTCCATCTCTATCGAGCTTAGCTCTGGCGAGCTTCTGCGCTCCCTATTCTCCGAGTAGGTATGAGCTCTTTTCTTGCATTTTCGGTAGTTTTTCATTCCATTAGGATAATATAGTTTTTAATTACATTGAATACATTTTAGTTTAGTATAATTTTAAAAATCAAAATCCGTTGGAGCTTTAGCTCCATCTCAAAATCACTTGTTCCCCAACGATTCCCGACTCCCATTTCTCCTCATCTTCACTCCCCTACATTTTCTCTGCAACAGCCACATGATTCCCCTTCAATTCTGCAAGGATTGAAATCCGAAAGGCTCCTCTCCTCCGCCTTCGTCGGAGTTCTTTCATCCCCGCCATCCCTCGTGTGCATCAGCCTCATTTTGGGTCGAGGAGGTCCCCTCAAGCCCTTCTTTGTTTTTGTGCAGGAATAAACCCAAATAGGGAACCTGGAAGCTCACTCGAAGACCATATTAGAAGCCCAGGTGCATCTAACCTCCAGGCCCCCTCCGATGGGGCCTGGACTATTTTGAAGCTCCCTACAGTTGCGTGGGGGTCCCAGTAAGTGATTGGGATTGTCGTCGAGGAATTTGGTGGTTGGAGCAAGGTGTTCTGGCCGATCATCAATGAAGAAGACATTCTTCCCCATTCTTCCACCGACCCCCTGAGCCGTCGGATTGGAAAGCACGTCCAGATCATTTCACAACTGTCAGATCATCAAGCGAATCATCTCCCCCACTCTACCGTCAGATCAAGCCACGTGGTGCTCCGTGTGCCATCCAATTAGTGCTTTTGAAAGGTAAATATACAAGTAACCCCTCACATTTTTTTGTATTTAATAGTAAGTCCTGTAAATATTAAGTATCGTTTTATTTGTTGTGCAATAATTACACGGACCCCTGGACCTTATTGTATATTACACTTAGGTCCCATTCCAGGTTACCTCACGCAACGCTCCACGTGAGGTCGGTATTTGCAAGATAGCCCTTGCAGATTTTGTTATTTCACTTTAGTATTAAAATTTTGTAACTGAAAGTAAACCTTTGGGTATTTTGCATGCAAACTCTCAGACTTTATTTTTATTACACAAATGCACATGTTAGTAGCGTATTTATTTAGTTGCTTTTATATTTTTTTAAATAGCTCATGTGCTTGCATGTTCTTGGAAAAATCATCGTAAATGCTTAATATGATTCTTGTTCACAACATATTTTTATTTTAGCATTTTGCAGCATTTTTCCATTTATTAAAAATCATATAATAGATATTTATTCCTTGTTTAGCTAGAAAAATACAAAAAAAATATAAAACCTATCTTAAAAATTCCAAAAAAGTAGAGTCTATATATCCCTATATATTCTAACTACAGATCAAAAATCGCAAAAAAATATTAAATAAAAACCTTAAAATTTGAAAAACCCTAAAAACCTTATAAAAATCAGAAAAAATCCTATAAAAATCCAAAAACATTTGTATATATTTATTATTTATGTATACTATATACATCAAATTCAAAATATTTGGGAAATTCTGAACTTATTATCTATTTTCAAAAACTCTATCCGATCCATTTATCTTATTCCATGTTTTGCATATTTAAATCAATTAAAGTACCTAAAAACTAGAAAAAAATAAAATAAAAATCACAAAAATAGAGAAAAACTATAAAAATACAAAAATATTTTTTTTAATTTTTTACTATATATAGATATAATTTAAAAAATAACACCTTTATGTAGGCTATTTATACTATATATTACTTATATAATCATCATCAACATCATTATTATTTATTATAAGTATTTATATATATTTTAAAAACCTTAAAAAGGACCGTTCTTATATGTATTTTCTATATATATATTATGTTATTATATATTACTATTATTATTACTTTATATATATATATTACATCTTAAAAAAATAAAAAGAAACTAAAATTTTGCAAAATTTAAAAAAAAAATAAAAAATTCAAAAATATAAAAAATATAAAATAAAAATTTATAAAAATTAATATAATTAAAAACCTATAAAAATAAAAAAGCAAAAAAAGTACAAAAATAATTGTTGTTCGTTAGTAGACAATAATTAACCTATTCATGACTTGCTCTCAGTGATTTGATCCCTGCACTTGTTGTCCATACACATCTTTATGTAGGATATAATAAATTTCGCCCCACATTTCTTTATTGTAGTATTATTATTGTGGGTTGATTGTTGATTTAGTTGTTTGTTGAGATCCAAGTACCGCAAGAGCAATCGATATAACGATTGCTAGATCCGACTTGTCAGACACCGCATGCCCTCTAAGATTGGGTGTTAGGATCCTCATCGACCAACTAACTATCAAATGATGCCATTGTCGGGGAGCAACGTAGGATAGGATTGTACATATAGCTTGCACTATTGTCTTATCTTTATTTTCTTTTATAAATAATTATTTATCTGTGTCTGACCATTTTTTTTGTTGAATTCTTTGCGAGGTCTGGCTACACGAGGATGACTTTCTAAGAAGTCAGGGTAGCTAATCTTAGTGGAGTCTGGCTCTTTCGTCACGAGTCGATAGGAGAGAGTAAGAAAGAGAGACAAAGAGAGAAGCCAAAGCAGCCTGTTTAGTGTAGAATTTTTATTTTGTTTTTCGAGAGAGAGACATTTTAATTTGCATTATTAACTTGTAACAATACATATACATTGGATACTTGGACATTAAGACTTAGCAAGCCTATTTTACCAGGTCTCCGTTCACCTAGGGGTTTGCATCGGTTTTTACCACATTTTTTTTGTCTTCTACCCTTCTATTCTCCCGATTTTCCGCTTCTTTTTATTTGTTTTCACGTTTTAAGTTTTCTACCTTTGTTTTCTATGTTTTATGTGAATGAGCCCTTAGATTTTTGAGGACTTGCTTGATCGGTTAAAAGCATGCCTCCGAGGGTCGATCTAACCATCTCCGGCCACCTTTGCAGGAGGTCCTGCCTTTTTGACTTTCATGTCAAATCGAGGCCTTTTGCCGTCGCTTTTAGGTAATATTTAGGTTAAAGTTTCAATTCTACCCTTTAATTTTTGTAATTAGCTCATAAATTAGGTTAATCTAGAAATTCCCATTTGACTTGGAGATCGAGCTCCATGCCAAATTCCATCGTTTCTGACGGTACCTCACCCCGATTTCCATTCCAATTCCATCCCCAACATGTTCCCTTTCTTCTTCCACATCTGCCCCCCTTGATTCCACACGAATCGAGGATTTGAGCTCTGTCCCTCACTATCACCATGAGCTCAATGATTCATCCTCCTTCCGCCCATTTTTATGTCATTCTGGGGTTGAGAGCCTTCACTCTTGGACCCACTTGCTTCATATGCAGGAAACGAAGGCTAAGGACCACATATAGGGATTTGATCATCACTAGGAAGCACCTCCAGGTGCCTGAATTCATTCAAGACCCCCATGGCCCCATCACCGGGTCATGGTCCTGTCCGGCACCTCTGTGAGTTGTAGAATGACTACATCATAGGGAGGAGCATCTCATCATCAAGATGTCAGAGAGTGGAGAACACCCGAATCAAAGCTTGTTAGGGAGTTGTTCTTTATCAGTACTTCCAGATCACTTCTTTGCCGTTGGAGGAAGAACACCCCCAGTTCTAGCCTCAACCGTTGGATGGGCTCACCCTCAATCATCGGATCCTCGACGAGGATCTAATCTTGTGCGTCCGCCAGCAAAGGGGTATGGACCGTTGTATGTGCAATACTTGGCTAAGTGAAAATCATCCAACCGTCCAACACATGCCTCTTTATGGGTAAATTGCATATCCATGTCCCACATTTTTTGTATTTAAATATTGGTATTTTAAACATACATATGTGTTGTAAAAATTCTATAATAATTACACTAAAACCATGAACCTCTGTGTTTTTTACTTTAATACCCACCACATCACCTCGCATGGTGGCTCACGTGCGTAGGAATTTTGCAATCCAGCCTTTCAGCTTATTTTATTTCAAATTAGTCCTGAAAAGTTAACTATTAGTGTAATATATTTCAGGTATTTTGCAAGAATCTCCTCGTATTTATTTCATAATGCATAAATGCCACTTCCAGCTTATTGAATTTTATTTTTGCATTTCTGTTTTCTATAAATAGCTCTTGTGCTACAAAAATTGTGCAAAAATAGAGATAAATGCATGATTAATGCTCTTTCATGTCATGTTGTTTCTTTAGCATTTTTCATGCATTTACTGTTTATTAAAGATCAAAAGAGCACTTTTTGTTCCATGTTTGCCTTAAAATATACAAACAAAATAAAACCTCTTTTAAAAATTCCAAAAAATTACCTATAATTTATTACCATTATTTATCACTATAGACCAAAAATCACAAAAAAATATCAAAAGAAAACCCTAAAATTGCAAACCCTTCCTAACCCTAAAAAATTATAAAACATTTTCAAAAACCCCCAAAAATAGATTTTTGTCCTATAATTTTATATATAGTATTTAGTATATATTAAGATTAGTTTTGAGAAATTTTAGATCTATTTTATATTTTTAAATCTCAAAACAACTTGGCCTATTTAAATATTCTCTTGTTTGGACTATTTTTGATTTTAAAAATAAAAAATAGAAAAAATACCTCAAAAATTATAAAAATAGAATAATATTTGAACAACAAAAAATATTTTATTTTATAATTTTTGACTATATACATATACATTTATAAATAAAAAACACTATATTTTATTTAAATACCTATATATAGTTATATATCTAACATTATTATTAATTATTATAAATACCTTAATATAATTTTAAATTCTTTTAAAAAATAAAAAGGACTATTCTTGTTCGTATTTTCTGATATATATATTATATTCACTATATTATACATATTATTACATATTACATATATATATGCATTCATTCTATATTAAAAAGAAAAGGAATTAAAAATCATTAAAATATAAAAAAAGAAAAAAAATACAAAATTAAAAGTAAATAAATAATTATTAAACCCACAAAAACATTAAGTAAATATTGTGCAACTTAATATAAACATAAATACACTATTATTTAGCAATAAATAATAATAACTACTACACCATTTTGTTCCCTATGTTTGACACCCTACTCGTACTTAACCAGTATACAATTTTATTCATAGGATTTATAATAAATTCGACTCCACACTCTAACACCCTACTCGTACTTGTCCGCTATACACTTTTATTCATAGGGTTTATAATAAATTTTGACTCCACACTCTGCTTTGCATTGCTTGATTATTTTTCATATTATGGGTTAATTATTGAATTTGTTAGTTGGTCGAGCACGACCACCTCAGCAACACTGTAGATCCCACCTTGTGTAGACCACTTTACGACCGCCTTTGACCAATTAACATTTCAAATGGCATCGTTGTTGGGGAGCAACAGAGTGTAGCACTTTTGTACATACTTGCACAATATTCCTCTTTTTATTTTCTACCATTTATTTTTGATAGTTATTTTATCTACTTTTGACCGCTTGTTTCTTTGTTGACTTTTCTACGTAGGTCCGTATGGTGACGACTACTTCTTAGGAGATAGATGTACCCAAGCCATGAGGAGATTGGCGCTTCTACTTGTGTGCTAATTGGAGAGAGCACGAGAGAGACACAGAGAGAAGGAGAAAAGCAGACAAATAGCATAGCTTTTCTTTTTATTTTTGCGAGAGAATTTTTATTTTTATTTTTATATATTAATTTGTAATAATTTTGGACTTTGGAGACTTCTACTTCACGAGGTCCATTTCCCAAGTGTCTATTCACTTGGGGACCTCGTCGGGTTTTCGTGTTTTATCGCCTTTATTTTATTTTTTTTCTCGTGTTTTGAGTTTTCTGCCTTCTTTTTATTTTGTTTTATGTAAGTAAGCCCATAGACATTAGGGTTGTTTGACTCGGTATCTAGGTCCACAACCTAATGAGAAGCATGTACCTATAGATATATATGCTTGGACTTAGTCAAATTTAATTGTTAATTACTTGGATTTGGAATCGTGCACCATGAGAGGCTCTATACATTACTAGCAAGACTCGTTGTGGTGGGCACCAAAGAGTCTCCAAGACCAGTCATTTAGGTTCCATTTTTTAGTAGTTGGTATTTGGTACTTCACGATAAATAATAATTCATGTTTAGGGCGATTTCATGCTTTTGCATATCATTCATGTAGTGTAAATATTTCTTTTCTATTTCACATCCTGCAAGAGCTGGGAAGCACTGTAAGTCCTCTTACTTTGCATGCATCATTTAATACGAGGGTGAGATTTCCACCCTAATATCTACTTGCACATTTTTTCTGCTATCTCCCTCCATTTTTGCACACTTAGGAACAAAAGGAAATACAAAACATCATTAGGTGCTTTGCATTGAAAAATACCTAAAAAAATGAAAACACAAAAACTAAAGCAAGGGACTGTTAATAACACTTTAACCTTAAATAAAATTCTTAATGGACATCATTATTTTGTTTTCATAAAGCCCTCATTATTTCAGGTACCATTCATACAGAGTGAGGCACAACCCCTAAGGATTAGAGCCCAAGTCCCGATCTGTGGCAACCTTGATAATCACTTGGAACAGTGATTGATGCTTCTATAGTACACAGGTGAGTAGGGCCTTGTCAGCGACAATGTTTCCCTTGTGTGGAGCATATGACTTGGTTTGAAGTATTGAGCATAGGACACGCCCTCATGGGGGTGTCTGTCTCATCGCTCTACGTCTGAGTACCTTACTTGTGAGGGAAGTATCGATTTCATCTATTTGATTCCTTTCTCTATTTCTTTGGCTGAGTAGCCCCCCAAGCATGAGATCAAGGACCTATAAGTGCGCAGGTCGCATGTTACAATGGAGGTGGAACAAGTACGGGGTACTTTTCTGGTAGTACACACTCTCCTATAGGGATAGCCTTCTAAGGACTTGTGAAAAGATTTTCCTGCTAAACAACAATAAAATTAAAAAGATAAAAATAGTCAAGATACTACAACTTCGATTGTGTTGAGCTAGTGAACCTAAAACTTATTTGGAGTTTGTTTGATTTAGATTAAGATCGAAGATCAGTCCTGCATATTTGTGTAAATTTTCCTTTCATATATTTTTATCCTCTTTGACCCTGCTCGCTTTAAGCCATTCTACTATTTTACATTCCTTTTATTTCTCGTTCATCATCGTATCCTTCATCCATTCTCGATCTTCCTCTTGACCTTCGAGATGGCGACACATGGATGGCTTGGTCGGTACCCCACCGAGATCCACATCGATTCCATGCATCTGCCTTCTCTAATAATTCAGGGCGATTCCCTAGAATATGATTTAGACCTTGCGAACTGCTCTCCAAACTCCCCTCTTTCTTTAATAATCCGAGATCACTCTTCTCCCAAACTTTGCCATTTTGGATGGAAATTGATTTCACTCCTTACACATCCCCATCTTTAATGAAGTTATGTGCCGACCTTAACACATAACACTTCTCTACATCTGGTGCTTCTATTTAGAGTGATCGAGGAATTAGCCATGTGCAGACTAAGAGCATGCTCTGGATCCTGAGATACTTTCATATTCATATTCAGACACGTCTCCTACTGGAAGAGGGAGGGGACCACAACACCCACAACATCCTCCATAGCCAGAGTAGGGCCAACTAGACTAGAATGTAGTGAATGCCCAACTTCTTACCTCTACTCAGGAAATTCAGCAACAACGCACAGACTAGACATTGACCCAGGTCGCCTTCCAAGACATGCTCAATGATATGAGGAGAAGAAGAGTCAACCCAGGATGAGAAGATAAAGAACGAGAAGATGACCCCATGGAGGTCCAATAGATGAGCTGAGAGGCCCAAGCTTACTCTCAAGGAGACTTACAACCATGGTGCTAGCCAGATGACCGAGTGGATCAAATTCCACCAGTCCATGCAAATTTAGAGCTGAAGCCTTAACTCTTGGATCTTCTTCCCACATTCCACGGGAATGCAATTGTTGCTCACATCTGTAGAACAATGCACTACCCTAACATATTGTTAGATGTAGTCAAGATGACAAGATAAGGCACTCCACTGGATCATTCATCTGGGGAAAGTCGTCATGACCTGGGAGCAGCTCAAATCTACCTTCCTACATAAATTCTACCCTCTCGGTCGGCTCAATCAGATAGGAGCCAAGATAGCCAGCTTCTCCCAAGTCAGTCGTGAGTCTATTCACAAGTCTTGGGAGCGTTTCACTGATCTATAGGAGAAGTGTACCTGCCACGATATTCCTCATATCCTCCTGGTCCAACACTTCTTTGGGGGACTGAGTCTTGAGAGCTAGAGGCTCGTAGATGCTGCTTGTGGCGGGTTGCATTTTTATAAATATGAAGACATCGTTTGGCAGATCTTTGAGGAAATGGTCGAAGGTGAGGTCATCTTGTCACCATCTTGTGGATATCAGTGTCAACCACAGATCCATCAGAAGGCAGTTCATATGGTGACATCTCATGATCTAGACAGGGACGAGAGTTCCAACTTGAGCATTATTGGGAGCCACCTATCCAAAGTGGACATAATTGAAAAGTGATCACAAGGTCTGGAAAAATTAGCTGTAATCGAACAAAGGACTCACATCCTAGACAAATTGGATCAGATCACCAAGTAGTTGGAGCTGCTGGTGAGCACAATCAGTTCCTACTAGTTGGTATCTTCATCAGCCACGGCTCCTACTGAGATGAATGAGACTTCATCGCCTCAAACCCCTCAGTAGAGTCCAAGGCAACCGCCAGTTCATCATGTATACTACGTGCAGGCTCCCGAGCCGGCATCACCTCAGCAGCCACATCAACAGTTGGTTGTCTACCAGCTTGAGCTTCAGACTCTTCCAGATCCATGTTCTCCACCTCTCATTCAGGAGGTGAATGGTGTATGGTCCAATGACAAACAATTGGCCCGTCCAGGCAGACATCAGCAGTGTCAGCATTCGGATAGCCGTCCATTCCCTCACCATCAAGGAAGGAGATTTATCCAGAACTAATAGCCTCAACACCAACAGTCTCCACCATACAACAACAATTGGAGACAAAATTAGTACTAACAATCGTTGTACCGTCAACACCAGCCATATTAGTAGTATGTGGTTGCTCCATATCAGCAATACCCTCCTTAACACTGTCAGCAGTACCCTTCTCCTCACTATAATTTCTCAGCATTCTACCAACAACCTTTACACCATTCCTAGTCTTAACATGGACAACACACTGAACCATATGAGGCTGCTCCTGTGAACCCCATGATGAATCTATGATTCTCATTCATTATTCTTTTATTTTAGCTTTGTCTTTTAGCAAAAAACATCTAAAAATATGTGTAAATACAATAAATCACCGTTGTGCATGTCATTGTTAATAATTCATAATTAACATATGTTTTTCAAAAATAAAAGAATAAAGAGAAAAGAAAAATAAAGAAGGATGTAATTATGAAATAAGTATAGACTGACCCAAACCTCGAGAGAAGGTTAATCATTGACCTGATCGATAAGGAATAAAGTAAGGGGAGACAGTATCCTTGTATATTCTTCACTATGCACTCCATGTACATATTACTTCTCCTATTTTATTTATCAATAAAAAGATCTCAAATCTAATTATTTTCTTAATAAAAGTTGTACATAAAAATATCTTTTAAATAATAAAAATACATATGAAATAAATTATTGTACATAATACAAATAAAACCTCTCATGAAAAGCCTTACAACAAGAACTTAAAAGATCAATTCAGGCTCCATAAGAGCCCTAATTCTTCCAAAATCACTTTTATTGAACTATAAATTAAATTATCTTTCAAATAAGGGTGGTTCTATAAATTTTGGAGTTACGAGTTAAAAATTGACTTCTTGGGTGCATTGTATAGTCATGTGCTACCTATACGTGTAAATATTTATATTTAATTATTTTAATTTATAATGTATGCATATTGTATTTCAAACGCTTGTACATATTCCTAAAAAGAGAATAAAAATAAAATAAAAATTAGAAAACACAAAAGAAAATAAAAATAAATCCCCAAAGTTCATTGTACAAAAGCCAAAGGTATATTATATACAATACCTATTTATTCTATACCTTCATTTAAATATAAAAATCAAATAAAAATCATTATATACTCCTAAAATTTTTTATAAATAAATAAAATATAAAATAAAGGATTTATTTTTAAAAATAATAAAATAAAAATAAAGTGATAAACTAAATAGATATATTATACCTATACATAGCACCCTATACTGTATATTCCATGTATATAATTTAAAATCGCAGAATAAATAGTTTGAAAAATAACAAATACTTTTCATTTTAACATTTTTATTTTAAATTCATTTATTATTGTATTATTATTTTTCTTTTATTTATATATTTCGAATTTCCTGATTGGCTGGTCCGGGTCAACCCCTCCTCCACCAGACCCGACCCGACTTCCCCATCGCCAGATCGATTTCTCCACATTTTCCTGGTCGGATCCAACCACCATTACGCTTGATTTCGGTGCACGATCCCTCCTAAGATCCTCCATCCTCGCGGATCCCTAGGAAGAGTCAGATCCTCGCTCCCTCGTCCGACCTTTCCAGACACTGGAGGAGTCCTATAAATGCTTGCCTCTACCACCCTTGCTAGATAGCTCATGCCTCGCCACCTACTTCCTCCTTAGCCACTTCTAGAAGAGTGACATGATTCTGTAGGACCCCTTCGGAGCTCGATTTGGTGGTCATTTGGCCGTAGCTCAGATGTGGTCGGAGCCCTCCACCGCGTGCAGCCTCCCAGGTCTTCCACAACCTGGTCGAGGCCAGGACCTCACCTTCCACTCCGTAGCTCTTCATCGTTCATCGTAGGATACTCGGGTGCCCTCTTTTACACTTTCATTTCACCGTTCGTTCCAATTTCCTTCGCCATCCACCCGCCGCCATTGAAGCTCCGACCACCATGATTAGGGCTTCACAATTGCTCCCAGCCGTATAGATCGATCCCTTAGATCGCCCTGATCCTTCGAGTACACTCTGATCACCTTGAAACTTGCTCGTCTGAATGAGTTTGAGCCGTGACGTCCCTCCTCCATCTTCGCCGGATGTCAATCCCCATCCACCCTCGCTTTTGTGGTTTTTAGCTCTGATTAACCTTGATCGAAGCCTTGTTTTCAAGTCGTAAGTTTCCTTGCAGGTCCTGTATGCACAAGAAGCCAGGTTTGAGCTCCAACTCGACTGGAGGAACAGTTCTAGGTGGCCGACCCCCGTTGTGTCGATCCAGCTGTTCATCATCACATCTGACCCCCCCGATGCGCAACACCATAGCAAAGGTGCTGAGCTTTGAAGTGAGTTGTTCTGACTCATGGACTGACCCACACTTCCAGTTGAAGCTCGCCCATGCCATGTTCTTCCAGCAATCTTCAACGCTGTAGGATGAGCCCTGCCATCCTCCAGATTCCATCCTGACTGACCGTTAGTGCCCAAAAGTTGTATCGTCTGATCAAAGTAGCGCCATATCTAACATACATACTCGTTTGTCTTCTGAGTTGTCAAATCTGGGCGTTAACGACCATCCGCCCGTACGCCTGCAACATGCACCCCAACCATTCGATCATCTCCAGGATCGCATCCGAGCTGTTCACCGCCTTACGTGCATTGCACACTTGCTTGGCTATATTTCCCTTTTTCCCCTACATATCTTTTTATTTCATTTTAATCCAATAAATATAAACTATAGTTAAGAACTTTTGTAGTAAGGACCTTACTGTTTTATATTTGCATTTCAGTTCACTTGAGTTGTAGTCACGTGTATCTGCACACGATGTTTGGGTGTTTTTGCACATTTTCTCATGCACTTATTATATGTTATGGAATGAATGGAATGTTTTGAGAAATTGCATATATACCCCTACGTATATGGATTCACGTGCTACACGTGACTTGTGTGGATAAATTGCTTTGATGCCCTTGGACTTTTATTGCTTGTTATCTGCTAGGCCCTAGGAATTAAATTATTTGCATTTTTATCCCTATAAACTATTTTTAATTAAAGTATTTAATTAATTGCAATAAATATCACATTAACTCAAAAAATTGCCTAAAAATTGTGTGTGACTCCTGCTAGCATGTATTATTTATGGTGATTTTTGGCTTGTTGATTTTCACGCAATTTTCTATTATTAAAAATTCAAAAACACACTAAAAAGTCCATGTTTGCTTTGGAAAATCCATAAAAAATAAAAAAATCACTTAAAAATTCTATAAAAATTATTGTTTTAACTTTTATGCTCTCTTAGCTCCTGTATAAATTTTGTTGAAAAATACCCATTAAAAACCTAAAAATTTGCAAAATATTAAAAAACTTATAAAAATCATATAAAATCATAGAAAATCCATATCGATTTCCTTTTTTTGTAGGTATTTCTTTCTAGTTTATCATAAAATCACTTTTAAGAATTTTGAACTTTTCACCTATTTTTAAATTGCAAAACACTCCTGGTTTTGCACTGCTTTCTTATTTTACCACTGTTTGATTTTTAGAAAATCACAAAAACATTTAAAAAATGCCTAAAAATTACCAAAAACATTACAAAATATTAAAATGTAAAATTTTTAGTTTGATTTTCTAAGCAATTTTGCCCCTTTGAAGAATACAAAAAGTGTTTATTTCTTGTTGTGCGTACTTTTCTTATATTGAAAAATTAAAAATATGAAAAATTAAAAACCACTAAAAAGCAATAAAAATCCATTAATGTCTGAAATCGACTACTTAATGTATGATTATGCTCCTTGTGTTCGACCTTGGTCACTATACCAAGTCAATAAAAGTAGTGAAACTGCTCGATTTGACTATTTGATTCATAGTGGTTTATTTTCTCATTAATCTATTTTGGTTGATTTGGGACAACGACACTTGCTTAATTTAGTCCACCTAGATCAACTCGAAATTTGATCATCACCCCACCTTGGACTGCTTGACTTAGTTGGTGAAGAGATTTACAGAAATGAGCCAGAAGCTTGATGACCTTACTGCCTCCAAAATCACTATTTCTGTTTAGGTGGAGGCCAGAGAAGGTAGTTTATGATGTCTCGTTCGATCTAATAGTCAGACTTGCTTGATATATTTTTATCTAATGCTGTCACTATCAAGAGCGGTAGGACTTTGCAGCCTTCTACCATAACGAATGGGAAAATAAAGCATCTATTGACGAGTTATCATCATCTTCTACATCGCCGATCCAACAACCAATCTGGGTGAGGAAGAAGAAGGCTGAGGAGAAGCACCATCAATAAAAATTTAGAAAAATCTGAAAAATCAAAAATACCAAAAAGACAACAACCAAAGAGATGTCAGGCTAGCAATGGCGAAGAATCAGCAGCCGATCTAGTGCCAACCGATGGAGCCCAGACTGCATGTCCGCCTCTTATGGATGATTGCACCCCATTTGTCATCTATTTGTACATCTAGATGTGGGCATTGACTTTGATGTAAATAAGAACACTATTTCTGCTTTTGATTCTGTACATATTCCATTTCCTTATGCAATGAGAAAATCCAAAAAAATAGAAATATGAAAACTGCCTTGTCTGACCTTGATGTTGTCAAAATTATTCAAAATCTTGTTCTAGGGACGCCTCTGCTTAAGGCCATCAAGTACATGCTAAATATCAAGAAAGGACTGAATGGAGCATGTACTTCAAAGCAACAACCACGTTGAGCTAGAGAAAGAAATGTGAAGCATATTCTGACCACGGCTACAATTAACACAATTAGCAATCTCCCGAGCAAAAAGAAAGATATGGAAGACCCTCTTGTCAGATGCTAGATGTTCGACCAAGAGTTTGATTGAACACTTCTTGATAACGGGTCATCAATCAACCTGATGCCTACTTCACTGCTCAAAAAATTTGGGCTGGTGATTTAGCCGAAAACAGGTGGTCTTAAGTTCAGCACAAAGCGTGAACTCAGTCGGTGTGTTGACCACACTAAATCCAGACTAAAGTCAACAATTAACCCACACTAAAATCAACAAATTAGAAACAATGTGGAGTTAAAATTTATTTTTAACTCTGCACAAATGGTGTATAGTGTCAAGTATGCAGAGAGTTCGAACACAGGGAGCAAGCAGTGTAGCTCAAGCAAAAAATGCTAAAGTGTGTGAGTGTGTGATGTGTCTACACTAAGCAAGCAAAGGAATTTTTGTGGGTTTTTAATTTTTATTTTTTTTATTTTTATTTAATTTTTAATTTTGTATTTGATTTTTAATTTTCTGATTTTTATATTTTATATTTTATATATTTTTTTATTCTTTTTCAATATTGGAAAGTAAAGACAATATAATAAAAGGCTAGGTAAAATATTAATAAAAATGCACAAAAATACTCAAAAATTCAGAAATAAAATGTTTTTGGTATTTTTAAGGTTTTCTACTATTTCTGTGATTTTTGGGGGTTTTTCAAGGTGTTTTTGATATTTTTAAATACTGAAATAAAGCTAAACAGTGGAAAAGAGGCTGGCTGTGAATAAAATGTAATTTAAAAATAGCAACCAGTACTAAAAATATTTCACACTATTTTTCTAATAAAGAGAATAAAATAAGGGATAAACAGAAGCTGAGTTTATATTTTTTGGATTTTTCTACTATTTTATATATTTTTTTGAAGTTTTTGGGTGTTTTTAAGTTTTCAGTGTTTTTCTTTTGAGATTTTTAATAATTTTTTGAATGACACTAAAATAGGATAAAATAGACACTATGTGAATTTTTGGGAATTTTTGGAGGTGTTTTGATATTTCTTTTTGGTATTTTCTAAGGTAGACAGCACACAAAAAGGGAGTTTTTGATTTTTAATAAATAAGAAAATAAAATAAAATCAAAAACTAAATAGCTGGCGTTAAAGTATAGGTGCACATGAGCTTAAGTCTATTTTTGTGGAATTTTTGGAGTTAAAATGATATTTCAAATAAATACAACAAACATCCAATTAATAATCAGGCCTGGCAGGGGCATATGTGCAATATCCAAAACATCCAGGGGTACACATGCAATTTTCCACAAAAATATACACTATATATTCAATTTTTAGCACCAAAATACAATTACAAAACCCGCCTGGGCCTCCTGGCAATTTACCCACCAGGGCGCGTGACTTGCACGCGCTTGGGGAGGACTAAAACGCAATATTTCAAAACTGGAGGGCCTACTTGCAAAATGACCAAAGATATTACACTGTATACTATAGTTTTAGGACTAAAACTAAATAGACAAACAACCGAGGGTTCCTTTGCAAAATGCCCCCCCACCTCACGTGTACAGGTCACGTGAGGTGACGTGGCTGAGGACCTATATGCAAATAACCAAAGTACGGGGGCCTTGTTGCAAATATTACAAAACTTTTACACTACAGACGAAAGTTTAAATACTAAATATTAAATACAAAAGGCGCGAGGGTGTAGATGCAAAATACCCTCGACGCGACGCTCCGATGATGACGCGTGGCTCGCATCCAACGGCCGGGCGACGGGGCGCGATCCAGCGGCTGGAGGCGATCCACTTATCCACGTGGCGTGTTCTGGGCGAGCAATGACGGTTGGCTTGTGCGGCCTGGATTAGATCTGCCTTGGTGGATCAGACGGTCGAAGCGAAGGATGATCCAACGGCCAACACGCGAACTGGAGCTGCGGCTCGATCGGACGGTGGAGACGCGAGGAGGAAGAACAGGGACGAAGGCCAGCGAAGGCGAACTTCCCCGGCTCCGATCTCGCTTCTCCGGCGATGAATAGGCTCCAAAATGGAGCTGCAGACTCCTGGGAGGTCTCTCTATGGACTGGATGGCTCAGATTCGCCGGAGGAGCATCGAGGTGCGGGCGCGAAGGCGGCGGAGCTCTACGCTCCAGGTATCTCCGGCGATGAATCAAAACGGCCTTCCAGGTGCGTTCAAAGCTCCTTGACCTGCAAAAAGTGGTGAGAAGGCCCAGGGCAAATTGCCTGGGCCTCGCGGGGACCTAATCGAAGCGCGAAGGGGAGTGGTCGATGGTGGCCGGAGGTGCGCTCCGGCGAGGATGTTGGGATTGGCGAAATACGCGATGAAACTCACAATTTTTTTGGGGTTTTTGATCCTTAAGCTACCAGGAACTAAATGCACTAAAGAAATATGCGGGTGGAAGCCCTCAATGGCCGGAACCAGAGGATGAAGGATACCTCGACGCCGGCGGTTGGCGGAGGTGCTGGAGTCGTCCTCGACCTCGTTCGCCCTAGCTGAGAAGCTCGCGGCGGAGCTGTCACCTCCGGCAAGGCTCAGAGCACTGGAGAGGCGGAGAGGGGTGGACCAAGGGGACTCTCTTTGAAATGGAAGGAAGGGGGTCGGTTATATTTGGTTTGACTAAGTGGCTGAGGAGCCCCAAAGATCAAGGTGCCCTGACCGCCACAGTGATCCAAAGTCCAAGGTTTCACTTGGACTCGATTCACCGCATAACGAGGGAGAAAAGATATGAAGAAATCACCACGAAAAAATGCAAGGCACGACTGGAAAATCTCGACAAAAATGGGTGAAAACCCAGGTCTGACAGGCCACAGGCGGGGGAAGGCAGGCAGTTGACCTAGGGTCAATGCTGACTGCCTCCTGGTTGGTCCACGTGGACCAACCAGGAAAAACCCCGCGAAAAAGTTTTGAAAATTCAATTTAAAATAATAAATGCTCGAATTAAATAAAAGTTATAAAATAAAAAATGTTCAAAATTTTATGTAGTATTTAATTTTGATTTTTATTTATTTTTATGGCTTATATTTTTACAAGTTACCTTTTTAACCCTATATAGGTATAATACCTATGTATTTTAATATTTTATTTTATTTTAGGTAATTTTATTTTTATTATTTTATTTAGTATTTTATAAAATTGTAGAATACTTTTATATACACATATATATATTTTTATTTTATTTTTATGATGTAATTTGTATGATTAATAAAATACTAGTGTATTTTATACAGGTATAAGTATAGGTATTGTACCTATGTATTAAATATATACAAGTATTTTTATTTGTGTTTTAATTATGTTTTTATTCTGATTTTAATGTACATAATTATTATAAGTATTATTATAAAAATATAAAAATATAAAAATAATAAATAAATAATAAATTGTATATTTTAATATGTACAAGTATACAATGAGGGTCCAGAACTCAACTTTTAAACCGTAGCTCCGCCAAATGCGAAACCACCGCCATTGGATAGATTATTTTATTCTATATACAATTAAAGGTGAGTACACTGCATTTGGAGTTGCCAGTTGTGAGATACAGGTCTGGGAAGTTGGGATTTTGGATTCTTATTCAGACCATATCTTTTTGTCTGTACATTCTTTTTCTGTGAAATCACTTTTGTATTTTTCTTTATTAAATTATCTACAACTTTCATGTACAAAGTTTCTTTATTTGATGTATAAAAAGTGGAACCAAAAATAGGTCCCAAAATGAATAAGAAATGAACAGGAAGTATAGGTATTTTGACTGTATTTCTGACCTTATCTCCCCCTACTTTATTCCTTGTCGACCTATTCATCAAGATGCCTAGGTCTCGGGGGTTTTGAGTCATAAAATATTTACAATATTTTATTCTTTTTCTTTTCTTTATTTATTCTATAATTTTGGCCTTAATTACAGTAATTTACACACTGTTGAGATGCACATGCATGAATGCTAAGATGCTTGATTTAAGGCTATTTACAGGCATTTGCTAGGGTTTTAGGTGCCAAAATGATAGAATAAAGATGATGAAATGTGGATTCATCATCTGGGACCACTCAAGTCTACAAGAATGATTCTGCAATTTGCAGACACATCAATCAAGTAGCCCCAGGGCATTCTAGAGGATGTCATTGTCACCATTCAAGGGATGCAATTCCCTATGTACTTCATCGTGTTGGACATGGACATCTCAACTCCCTCACTTCATAACCCGATTATACTTGGATGATCGTTCCTCTGAACAGTCGAAGAAGTGGTGGACTACGACGTCGGGCATACTACCTTTCATTCTAGCAACAACAAGGTGCCCATCAAGATGATCTAAATACCAAAGCCTTCAGATTCTACACCAGATGAGAGTGACTCTACACAACAGAGAGCATAGGATGGTGACTTTCTAGTTGAGATTAGGGATACAATCTTTTCATGGATGATATTGAGATCCACGAATTCCTCTTTAATGAGGAAGGAGTGGATAACACAGTCGAATTTCCCTCTATCTTTGAAGACAAGACCTTTGATGATTTGCCAAAAGAATTGATTGTTGGCCACCTGTCCTTAGCAGAGTAAGAGGATATTATTGAAGATTTTTGTGAAAAAGATTAAATCATTGAAAATTTCTTTACAACACTGAATTTTGAGTTTGAATTTCCTATGGTGGACAACTTACATTTAGTGGATCCGACACCACTGCCCTGCACAGTTGCTGAATTGCTACTAAAATGATTCATACCTCACCTAAGTTCAAACTATTCCAACGAACATGAAGTATGCCTTCCTTGCGGGTGTACAGAATATGTTCCCGGTAATCATCAATTCCCAACTGACCAAGGAACACGAATCTTGTCTGCTCCAGGTTATAGAAAGAAACCACATGGCCATAGGCTGGAAAATTTCAGATCTCCATGAGATCAATCCTTCATTGTGTTCACACTACATTTACCTTAAAGAAGATAACAAGCCAACCCAATAATTTCAACGCAGATTGGACCCCAATCCTCAAGAGGTTCAGATAAATGAAATTACAAAATGGAGTGATGCAAGATTCATATATCCCATCTCCGACTCAAAATGGGTGAGTCCTCTGCATGTAGTACTTAAGAAATCAGGGATCACCATCATGAAGAATGATAAAGGAGAGGATATCGCAACCAGAGTTCCAACTTCTTGATGCGTCTATGTGGATTACATGCACTTGAATATAGCGACCAAGAAAGATCATTTTCCTCTTACCTTCATCATCTAGATAGTCGAAAGTCTGGCCGCGAAGGAATACTTATGTTTCTTGGATGGATAATCTGGTTATAACAAAGTCATTATTGAAGGATATGGGAAGATCCTCAAGCGCATCATGGAAGTATGTGGATCGCATCGAATGCGATCGGGAGCGACTAGTCACACTAGTTTCTCCGGGCAGCGGAATTTTAAATTTTTAAATGTGATGAAACCACATGATCCAAGAACCTTTCTTGGATCGTTTCATCTAAACCACCATAGGTATTTAGGTTATCTCTTACAGTGTGGTTGCGATTGAGTCTCTAAACGAAGAGACCTCCTGTCTCAAGTCCGATCCGATGGAGGAGATGCTTGCGAGCGCGTTGATGAGATGCGTCCATTTCGCAATCCAAGTTGATGATCCAAGTGGCGAATCTCCTGATCTTGTCGCATGAGATACGACGTCTTCTTCACGAGCGAGATGCACCGAAGGAGATGGAGATCCACGAGCAAATACTTCGGTAGCATAATGACGATGCTGCGGCGATGGCGACTCTCTCTATGGCTCCATGGTGGACGATCATAAAAGAGAGAGGGAGAAAGGCACATGACGTGTAGAGAGAGAGAGAGAGTAAGAGAGCAGTAGTTTACATTTTAAACGTGTGTATCAAAGAGCAAGGGGTGTCTCTTCTTATATAGGGTTTTGGGAGTCCATGGATATCAATCCTTGGACATCACACAATCAATGGTTAAGATTGATTTGTGTTTCTTTCAATGGCTAAGATGTTGTTGTAAAAACACAACAATAATTGATTTAATTTGAATTAATTTATATTGATAAATCAACATAATAAACCCCAATTTAAATCACTTTGACTGGTCTTGGAGATAATGAGATAGAATGAGTCTATCTCCTAAAAAACTCATGAGATCTCAATATCTCATGAGATCTCATTATCTCATGTGATCTCCACGATTTACAACAACACTGGTTGTAAATTATTTCATAAAAATAATTCACAATTATCTTGTGAAATTTGCGATCATGCCATTGAAAAATGTGAATCACATTCACATCCCAAAATAAAATGTAGTTATATTTTCAATTAATCATTCAATGTGAATCCAATTCAGATTGACAATTAATCAACATATATAAATCACAATATACTCTGTCTAATATATTATAAATCACATTTATAATATACCTGAATAACATGGACAATGCTATCCACATTATTCATATCCATGATAATTAAATCACATTTAACCATCTTGGATCTCAATTCTCATGTGCCCAAATAATATGAATCACATTCACATAATTCACGGCTTTGATAATTAAATCACATTTTATTATCTCAGATAACTCTCATTATAATATGTACCAAATTCATATTATTCATGATAATTAAATCACATTTAGTTATCCATTTTCTCAATGCTCGGATACAAATATCAACAATGAAATTATCCATGAACTCTTTCAAGGATAATGCGCTTTCTCCATGGATACTTGGAGATAAGGATATGGCGATTGTATTGTTCCACGTATATTGACTTGGATATTGAGATCACATCTCAAATTCAGATTTTGTGGACCTCCCATAGATGCCTTATTAAATCAAGACCGTAAATCTAATCTTCTCATTACATCTGAATCACATTCAAATCAATGTCCAACATTTGGACTAAGATCAGATTACTTCTCTATGAGAGGAATTACTAAAATCTAGACATGTTTCATCACTACCTCGGAATGGAAGCGTCATGGTTATACAATCGTTTATGATCACATCACCATCAGGCGTTCCCAATACTTGTACATCTTGCATATTGGAAGACCCAGAATAAACCCGAAGTTTTAGATCTGTTTTAGATTGTCTCCTTCAGGGTTTTATCATTAAGTTTCTCATTTGACTATTGGGAGTTCAGTATCGATCATATGCTTTCAAAAAGCATATATCATACCCAGGTGTTGATCATATACTTTTCCAAAAACGTATATCAAACCTACAAATTCAGTCAAGCTTCCAAAGCGAGACGACCGTGCGCAGAATTCGATTCTTCCCAATATCTCATGAGTGAGCTCATGTCTTCCGGTTTCAGTAATGAACCTGTATGATCACTTTGAGAGATCATATTACTCATATGCCCTTATATGCACACCAACACACCGATGTATAGACCTTGATTAGGTCATCAACCTATTGGTCTGCCAAATGTACATACTCAGACATATAGTAACACATCTTTCTCCGGTCAGAGGATGCGTGCCTATATCGTGAAAGTATATGACAAAGGACTTCGGTTATCTCGATCTCGTTAAGTCAACTCTTTAACCTAACTAATCTGACACCTCTGAATCTCTATTCCCATGCAGAGGACCTGCATCAAGAGGTCGGTCAGATATCAACCAAATGAGAAAGGATTGCCATCTCCTACTTAGGCTGGAGATCATCTCTTAACAATCATTTGACGGTGCTTAATGAGTCCTCAATCTAACTATTTAGATATTCATCCAAGCACCGACCTCTATGATTCAATAATTGAATCAACAACTATATGATCATTAAGACGGCCATGGTACATAACCCTAATTGTACTAAGGGACCTATTATGTAAATTATTTATTCTTAATTTCAGATCAGGGAATGATATTCGCAATAACATTTATTGCATAATGTCTCGTCGTGAGCTCGCATGTCCAACAATCTCCCACTAGCCCTAAGAGCTATTTAATCATTTAAACCCACACTCATGTGACAATCATGGGCTATTTAGAAATTAGCTAGGTAAGCTGATCAGTCACTCTGTTCCCGAGAGGCTACGCCAAGTCCTTTTACGACACTTGCATATCCCCTAGTAACAGTGCTTGCATCCAATGCGAATGTTGCATCTTATGCAACCAATACTCAATCTTGTCAGATATAGTGTCCTTGACACTATAGCTTAATAATTGTTATAACTAGTATGTCCACAATTCTTATTAGAATATCCTTTTTCCTGGATATTTCTATCTCCTAAGGTAACCACAGTTAATACCTTTTAGATCACTATCTACAAAGTCTTAAGATTTTGAAGATAAGGCTTTTGAGATCACTATCTCAAAAATCTTGTCATCTTTGAAGATATTATTATTACTGTAATCAAGTGTTTTATTTCCTTAGTACGATTAGTATCATTTACTACTCCCACTGCATGGCAGATATCTGACTTTTGTACACATCTAGCATACACTCGGCTTCTCATAACTGATGTACAAGGGCAAGTAGTTCTAGAATTCACTTCCTCAACTCTTTGAGGTGTTATCCCTTTAGATAGGTCAGTACGAAGCCTTTCTTGGATTTTTTTCCAGAAAATGGAACATGTCCAAGGTGTACTACTAATGTGACGGACCCAATACCCTATTCTCTTTGCTTCTGAACATCTTCAGAACTAAGATCTAAGAGGTATTATTGAGATCATATCTCAAGGTATGGAACAACCAGTCTATAAAACACTGATTATTATCCTTATATCATTCCCAATGATTAGGTTATCATCTACATATAGCGTGATGAACACAATGGCACTCCCAGTAAGCTTCACATGGTACATCAAGTTTCTATCTGAAATCATAACACTTATGATTTCATCAAGTCTGATGTTCTAACTACAAGAAGCTTATTTGAGTCCACAGATGGAGTTATTTAGCTTACACACCTTGATTTCCTAGACCATGAAGCCCTGGGGCTAGTTCATGTGAATATCCTCGTAGAGGTATTCAATCTCCTTTCAATCTTGACTCATATCTCGAAGATGTCAAAGTCAAGTTGTATAGCTATAGTTAGCAATATTCTGATGGGTTTAAGCAAGTTCGCTGGAGAGCAAGTCTCATTGCAAGCGATGTCTTCTATTCAGTGTGTAACTCATGGCTACAAGCCGTGCTTTGAAGGTCTCTACTTCTCATCATGTTTCCTCTTTCTCTTGAAGATCCATTTACACCTTAACGGGTCTTACCCATATAGGTGGATCCTTGAGGGTCCATATACAACACTTGTATATGAAGTCTACTTTAGACTTGATTGCTAACATCCATCTTTCCATGTCAGAAACTTCAACACATGAAGTTCAATCATTGTCAGATTTCTCTAACACATGGAATTCATCCTCAAACTCATTTGAAGAGGTATTAGTATTTCATCTTTTATTATCCTTTCAATTTCCGATTTGAGGAGCCTCATTATCTTTTAAAGATTAAATGAGTTCCTACATTTCATTTTCATCTTGATTCTCAAGAGAATCATACTCTAAGAATCATATCCTTAGAGATGAGATCTTTTAAGAATCTCAAGCTCATAAAGTAGGTATCCAATATCATCCTTTATTTTCCTATTGAAGTAGCACTCTCTGGTGCTAGATTCCAACTTACTAGCTTGGAACCTTATACGGATATATAATGTAGTCTCTACTACATATATATACCTGGAAACTAAGAGGTAATTATGCTAATATTCATCATCGATAAAATCATGTCACACATGATCTAATTGTATCTCCATACAACTCTATTGGGTTTAGGTGCATTAGGAGACAAGAATGACATTCATATCTCCATAAGGTATTCCTTTGAATTCATCTAATAGGTACACGCACCTAGGTTAGATCAAATTCATTTCATTTACCTCCAAACTTTGGTTCTAAATCAAAAATTATGAAATCTTTGAACATTTTAAAGCTTTCTTAGGTGAAGGGAGGAAATCTCATATCACAATTAATCATCAAATGATATCACATATCATGAATGATTATTATGATACAGATGATTCACATACATCAATATGTATGAGATGTTGAATACCTTGGCATCTAACACCATTCACAGAGAAGGGTGTATTAGACAATTTTTACTTTGAATACAATATTCACAAGCATGTATGATTCGAAATTCTAGACATTCTAAAGTTCATCTCTTACTAGTCTATTGATCTCATCAACAGACATATGTCCAAGGTTTGATGCCAGATCATTGTCAAATGATGTTCATCCTCCTATTGTTCTTATAAGGTTTAATTTTTAGTATTAGAAATGTTAATGAACCATTCATTAATTTTCTATTTAGTAGAGTCTTTGATGAATACCCATTCATCACTCTTTATTCTTACATTTTAGCTACAAAAACCTATGCAAATGCATGTAGATATGTGTAAATAGGGTCAGTTAGCAAAAGCATGCATTTTTGTAAATATAGATAATTAGCATGTTTTTGTGCAAAAATAAAAGAATAAAGATGAAAAAGAAAAAGAGGGAAATATTTAGAATAAATATTGAGCAACCTAACCCAAGGGAGGGCTCAGCATGGGCCTGACCGCATAAAAGCCAAGTAGAGGGAGATAGGGGCTCATGTGTACATATTTGTGTAAATAAATAAATAAATAATATTTTCCTCATCCAAAAACATGTTTGTATATATTTTGTATATATTTATACACTATTAAAAACAAAATAAAAATCTAAAAATCAAAAAGACCAAAAATAACCCTCCACCATGTACATAGACCATCATCCTTATCTATTTCACCTTGTAAATAGATTTATTTATTTCTAAAACTTTTTGTAAATATTCCATGTTACATATTGTACATAAAATAAATAAAAAGAATTAAAACAAAAATCAAATAAAAATTACAAAATTAAAATTTCAAAAACATATTGTATATATACCATGTATATAAATGTACATAAATAATTATTTCCTCTATGTATATAAATAATAAAAATAAAATAAAAATAGTCTTTTATTCCTCATTTTATCCTATAAATAAATAAAATATAAAATAGGAATAAAAATGTATAAAAATAACTAATTAAAAATCAAAATTAAAAATCATATATTGTATATATACCTATGTATAGACCTATATTGTATATACCTTATTTTTATTTCCAAAAATTAATTAAAAATCACAAAAAAATAGGAAAAATTAAAACAAAAATATTTCATGTTTTAAGTTTTTGAAAATTCGGCCATTTAAAGGCCCAAAAAAATCAAATAAACAATTATTGCATGGCGGGCTCTGATTGGTCCACGGGGGACTGTTGACCCCCGGTCAACACCTCCCCCAGGACCACCAGAGCCGGGTCTCCTGCGCCCGACCCGTTTTCTCTCCTTTTTCCACGGGTGACCCGATCGCCAACCTCCCCAACTTCAGGTCCGGATTGATCACGTCACATCCGAGAGCCTCGCCGGAGCCCTCGCCTTGGGATCCGCGCTCCAGCTCGCCCTACCCGATCGAGTTTTGCCGGACCTTCCACCATATAAATCCTGAGCTCCGCCGCACTTTCTTTCCATCTTTGGCTCCCCATTCTCACTCCCGTGACCTCCAGAGCAATCACCGAGGTGACAGCTCGCGATTGTACCTGTTGCAGCGAGGAGGAGGTGGCCGACCATCGATCCGGCTGCTTCGCGCCGCCGTGCTCCGCCACCCGACCGGAGCTCGAGCCTCAGGCCTTGACGCCCTTCGAGGCGACGACCAGGAGCTAGCCAAGCTCCAGCCCAGTCTTTCGCTCCACCCAGGTAGCCGTTTATCCCTTCCATTTAGCTTAATTTTTGTTTTCGCCCAAATCGCATCTCCGACGAGTTCCTTTGATTCCGGCCACATCGAGTATCGTTTTGATCATCGGAACCCACGCTCACATTCGCCACTCCCTCACGCACGTTCTTCGCCCAATCATTCATCCCAGCTCGCCCCGGAGCTGGGATTCGAGCTTCACCGTCCTTCGCTCGCCGGAGCTCATTCGTCCCGACCCACAGTTCGCCTTCACCCCGCTTCTTTGGGTCGAGGCACTTTGCCCTCGACCCGCGAAGCTTTTGGTGTGTTTTGCAGGTCAAGAGGAGGCCATCTGAGGCCCCCTCACATCCAGACCAGAAGCTCGTCGCCAACGACCTCGCCGGAGCCCCTCCAGGGCTCGGCCGGGTCATCTGAGGCCTTCACCAGCTGCGGGACGTCACCGCGGATCTGTTCCGATACCTAGAGGCAGCTGAGGAGGACTGCTGCACGCGCACGAGGCCGGCGAAGCTTGCCGGCGGAGTGTTCTTCCAGCATCCTCCTTCACCGTCCAATCAGCCCCTCCGCTCCAGTCTCGATCACAGCCGTCCATTCATCGAGGAGCAGCTACCGTCGATCATCTCGAGGGGGCTGATCAGGACCGTTAGCGCTGAGGAGAGAAGCACCTGAGGCCATCCCCGTTAGATCTTCCACGTGGTGCCCTCAGCACCGTCGATAGGCCCAAGTCAGAGCAGAGAGAGAAGCGCCCGATACCAGAGCCGTCCGATCACCCACGTGGCGCGAATCGAGCCGTCGACTTAATAAGGGGTAAATTACTTAGGCCCCCTCTTAGCTTTTTGTTTTACGTGTCAGTCATGTAAATATTTTAGTAGTTTTATTTACGTAGGGTAAATTGCACTCTGGACCTCGTGTTTGTTTTTATTAGCATTTATGCCCCTGTGTATGTGAGCCCACGTGCTTCGTCACGTGTACTTTTGGGCTATTTGCATCCTTTATCCTGTAGTTCTGTTGGGTTATGGAATGAATGTAAACTTTCTGGTATTTTCTTTTATACCCCTGTGAGCGTTTTATTTGAGCATGTGCGTGTATTAGTGGGTTAATTGCGATCGAGCCCCTGGACTTTTTGGTACCAGTTACCAAAAGGTCCAAGGACTTATTTTTCTTACCAGAAGGTCCCTGAGTGCCCCAGGCACGCGCCACGCGCGTGACTTGCTGGGAAAATTGCACCTGGACCCCCAGAGTTTCGGGTATTTGCACTTTAGTCCCTGTGCACAGTGCCCCCTTTTTGATTTTTGAATAAATATCAAACCACCTTTAAATTCGATGAAAATTTGACACATGGCTCCTGCCATGTTGTTGGATTTTTGAGAATTTTTGAGGACATTTTGGATTTTATTTAGTATTTTTAAAAATTCAAAAACCTTCTTTTTAGCTACTGTCTAGGTTTAAAAATCCCAAAAAAATAGAAAAACACCCCCAAAAAATTCTAAAAAAATTAGTTACTGTTTCTTGTTTGTTGTTTGATTTTCTAGCCAATTTTGGCTATTTTTCATTGAGTAAAAACCCTAAAAATCTAAAAACCCTTAAAAACTCATAAAAATTATAATAAATCATCTAAAAATCCAAAAACAATAATTTTGGTGCCCAAATTTTCCTTATTTTCTTTAGAATACAGGAAAATTACCTCCAGGGCCCTCTGAGATCCTTAGATATTTTATCTTTGGGTTTTGGGCCTTGCTGGATGATGAATACCCATTCATCACTCTTTATTCTTATATTTTAGCTACAAAAACCTATGCAAATGCATGTAGATATGTGTAAATAGGGAAAATTAGCAAAAGCATGCATGTTTGTAAAAATACATAATTAGCATGTTTTTGTGCAAAAATAAAAGAATAAAGAAGAAAAAGAAAAAGAGGGAAATATTTAGAATAAATATTGAGCAACCTAACCCAAGGGAGGGCTCCGCATGGGCCTGACCGCATAAAAGCCACAAGTAGAGGGAGATAGGGGCTCATGTGTAAATAAATAAAATTATATATTTTCCTCACCCAAAAATATGTTGTAAATATTTATAAGCTATTAAAAACAAAATAAAAATCTTAAAAATCAAAAAAATACAAAAAGACTCTTACACCTTGTACATAGACCACATATCTTATATTTATTTCACCTTGTAAACAAATTTCTTTATTTCCAAAACTTTTTGTAAATATTCCTTTTTATGTTTTGTAAATAAAATAAATAAAAAGAATTAAAACAAAAATCAAATAAAAATTACAAAATTAAAAACACAAAAACATCTTGTATATATATCATGTATATATCATGTATATAACTAACTAATTAACCCATGTATATAAATAATAAAAATAAAATAAAAATAGCCTTTTATTCCTCATTTTATCCTATAAATAAATAAAATATAAAATAGGAATAAAAATGTATAAAAATAAATAATTAAAAATCGAAAATCAAAAATCAATATAGTGTATATATACCTATGTATAGCTACTATGTATATACTTTATTTTAATTTCCAAAAATTAATTAAAAATCACAAAAAAATAGAAAAAATTAAAACAAAAATATTTTGTGTTTTAAGTTTTTGAAAATTCGGCCATTTAAAGGCCCAAAAAAATAAAATAAAAATTCCAGCCTTGGCGGGCTCTGATTGGTCCACGGGGGACTGTTGACCCCCGGTCAACACCTCCCCCAGGACCACCAGAGCCGCGGATCTGCTTTTCGACCCGACTTCTCCCAATTACCCCCACCAGATCCGATCGCCAACCCATCAAATCCCGGGTCCGGATCATTCCTTGTGCATCCGGCATGCTCGCCGGAGCCGCCCCCTCGGGATCCGCGCGCTCCCGAGCTCGCCCGATCCTCTTCTTCCCGGACCCCTAGCACTATATATGCCGAGCTCCGCCGCACTTTCACGCCATCTTTGGCTCTCCACCTTCACTCCCGTGACCTCCATTGTAACCACCGAGGTGACAGCTCGCGTTGGCCCTTGTTGCAGCGAGGAGGAGGTGCTTGGACCATCGATCCGGCAGCCGCGCGCCGCCGTGCTCCGCCACCTAGCTGGAGCTCGAGCCTCAGGCAGTGACGACCTTCGAGGCGACGACCAGGAGTTAGCCACACTCCAGCACAGTCTCCCACTTCGCCCAGGTAACCCTTCCGCCCTTTCATTTCGCGTAATTTCTAGTTTCGCCCAAATCGCCTCCTCGCCGTGTTCCTCTGATTCCGGCCATATCGTCCTTTATTTCGATCATCGGAGCACACGCTCACCTCCGCCACTCCCTTGCGCACGTTCTACGCCCACTCGTTCAACCCAGCTCGCCCCGGAGCTGGGAGTCGAGCTCCCCCATCCCCAGCTCGCCGGAGCTCATTCGCACCGACCCACCAGCCACCTTCACCCCGCTTCTTTGGGTCGAGGCACTTTGCCCTCGACCCGCGAAGCTCTTGGTTCACTTTGCAGGTCCAAAGGGAGTCATCTGAGACCCCCATACGTTCAGACCAGGAGCTCTTCGCCGACGACCTCGCCGGAGCCCCTCCAGGGCTCGGCCGGGCCATCGGAGGCTACCACCAGCTGCGGGGCATCACCACGGATCTTCTTCGATCATCAGGAGCAGCTGAGGAGGACACTAGCACGCACACGAGGCCGGCGAAGCTCGCCGGCGGAGTGTTCTTCCACCATCCTCCAGCACCGTCCGATGGCTCCTCCGCTCCAGTCCTGATCTCAGCCGTCCATCTTCCGAGGAGCAGCTACCGTAGATCACCTGGAGGGACTCATCTGGACCGTTAGCAGCAGAGGAGAGAGGCACCTGAGCCCTACCCCGTTCGATCTTCCACGTGTCCTCGCCTCCACCGTCGATCCAGCTCAAGGGCAGACGAAGAGAAGCGCCAGTTCACCAGGACCGCCCGATCTTCCACGTGGCGCGAATCCAGCCGTCGACGAATAAAGGGGTAATTTGCTTAGGGCCCCCTCTTAGTTTGTCTTTTTATTTTTAGTCCTGTAAATATTTTAGTAACTTTATTTACGTAGGGTAATTTGCATTGTGGACCCTGTGTTTGTTTGTATTTGCATGTATGCCCTTGTGTGTATGAGTCCACGTGCTTCGTCACGTGTCTAGCTGGGCTATTTACATTTTTCATCCTGTAGTTCTGTTGGGTTATGAAATGAATGAATACTTTTTGGTAATTGCATTTATGCCCCTGTGAGCATTTTTATTTCTACATGTGCGTGTATTAGTGGGTAAATTGCATCCAAGCCCCTGGACTTTTGGTACGAGTTACCAAAAAGTCCAGAAACTTGGTTTTTATTACCAAAAGGCCCCTGAGTGCCCCAGGCACGCGCCACGCGCGTGACTTGCTGGGATTTTTGCACCTTGGCCCTCAGACTTTTGGGTATTTGCACTTACGTCCCTGTGCACAGTGCCCCTTCTTTGATTTTTGAATAAATATCAAACCACCTCCAAATTCGATGAAAATTTGACACATGGCTCCTGCCATGTTGTAGGATTTTTGAGAATTTTTGAGGACATTTTTGATTTGATTTAGTATTTTTAAAAATTCAAAAACAGCCTTTTTAGTGACTGTCTAGGTTTAAAAATACCAAAAAAATATAAAAACACCCCCAAAAATTATAACAAAATTAGATTCTGTTGTTTGCTTGTTGTTTGATTTTCTAGCCAATTTTGGCTATTTTTCATTGTCTAAAAACCCTAAAAATTGAAAAACCCCTAAAAACTCATAAAAATTATAATAATTAATTTAAAAATCCAAAAACAATAATTAGGGTGCCTAAATTTTCCTTATTCTTTCTAGATTACAGGAAAATTACCTCCAGGGCTTTTTAAGATCCTTAGATATTTTATTTTTGGGTCTTAATCCTTGTTGGACAGTACCTTAAATTTTTTTGCATTGTTTGATTTTTAGAAAATAATTTACCCGTTAGAAAAATCTCAAAAATTCACCAAAAACACTTAAAAACTTAAAAAACTTAAAAACAATTTTTCTTGAATTTTTGCTTACTTTTTGGTGTGTTTAATAATTTGCCCAAGTGTGTTGATATTTGTTGTCTTTTATTTTCTTTATCTTTTAAAAATCCAAAAAAATATAAAAATTATCAAAAACCACTAAAAAATGTTTCCTTTTATTTTTATTTCATTTTCACTACTTCGTAGGCCCTAGGCCAATCCGTGCTCCTTGTGTTCGACCCTGGGAGCTATACCAGGTTAATCACATAGCTAGGACCACTTGATTTGCTTTGTTTGATCTTTGATTCGTTTCGCGGTTCGATTCTTTTTCTTGATTGACACATCTTCTGAGATCCGGGTCGCAACGACCCTTGTTTCATTACCTTCACCCGGGTCTTAGGGAATTTTGTGTCATCAGAATGGCGCCGTTGCCGGGGAGCACGGCTTAGTAGTGTTTTAGTTTTGATTTTCGTTTTTGTTTTCGCGGTTTTCCGCGGCTCTTCGGAGCTCGCGGCTTTTTCGCGGCTTTTGTATTTATTTTCTTTTTGTTTTATTTTGTTTTATTTTGATTTTCTTTTCTTTTTATTTTTGTTTTATTTTTGTGTGGTTATTTTATTTCCATTTTTGCACATATACCCTTGTTTTTTATTTTATTTTCATTTATTATTTGATTATTTTATTGGTCTGACCACCTTCTTTCTTTTCTTGCGAGGGCCCGAGGAGCGCGGAGGCGACTTTCGAGGAGCCGGTGCAGCTGCGAGACTCGGAGGCGGCTTCCTTCTCTACGAAGCCGCAGGAGAGAGCGAGAGGAGAGAGTTGAGTGGAGTGAGGCAGTAGGATAGTTTTATTCATTCATTATTGTGTTGTAATAATACAGGACACTCAGACACTCTTAGACTTAGACCGTAGCGGGTCTGTTTCACCGAGCACCGGCGTGCTCGGGGGATCCATTAGGACCTTCGGTTTTTACGCAGCTTTTTACGCGGTTTTCTTTTTATTTCTTACTGTCATTTTCCGGATTTTTCACGGTTTTTGCTCGAGCCCCTAGACATAGGATTTTTGTTGATTGTGACGTAGGATCTCTAAGGCCCAACACTTAATAGAATATTTGTTCCTATAGAACGTAATTGGACCTTACTAAAATTCACTGAAAAAGTTAGTTTAATTGGATTTGAGACCACGTGCCGTTAGGAGTCACATACAGCGCTGGCAGGACCCGTTGTGGCGGGCACCGAGTGACTCCCAAGATCAGACTCCGGACTCGATTCGGTTGACTAACTATTGTTCTTCACGATCAATAGAAATTGCCTGTTTAGGACTCGGCTTTTTACCGTGCATCATATAGCTTAGTTTACTTTTCTGCCTTTTATTTTATGCGCGGATCACTTTGCATGTAGAGTGCTGGCGGCAGGTACGCATTTCTTACTCAGCATGCATCATTGATTTTTCGTGCATCGGCTTTTTCGTCTTCTCCCCCCGATTTTGGACTTAATAATCAGGAGAAACCGAAAAATTCGTTAGGCGATTTTGTTTGTTTGAAAAATACCTAAAAAAGAGTAATCATAAAATTGGGACTGCTAAAATTATTGACCTTAAAACTTGCTCACCCTAAAAATTCTGTCTTGGGGAGAGCAACCCCCTCATTGTTTGGTTTGCTTGAGCGAGAGAGTGACCCGCACACTAGGATAGAGCCACGCCTGAACTTCCGTTAGACTACTAGTCTTAGAGTTAGTCGTTCTCCAGTGAGGATCTCTCCGGTACCTGGTAAAGCGGGCCGTGACATCCTTAACAGAGCAGGTTGATCGGGTAGTCGGTAAACGGTCCGCAACTTGTACTGGCTGGGAAAGATCTAGCTTTAGGATTGGGCCAGTCTCTTGGGAGCATCGGGTTCCCAACAGGTCACGTAATCGCTCTGCTATCTTGATTGTTCACCAAATAAAATAGACAAGATAATTTGACCGAACTTTCACGGTCTTCAGCTCGCGTTGCGTTGGTGAACCGGGGGTTTGTTTTTCGATCATAGTTTTTCCAGATCTCATCCGCCCTACTCGCCAGATCGAGATGATGGGTAGACGATCTCTTAGGCAGCCTTTGGCTGCACCGCTTTCGGGCGCGTCTACCTCATCATCTAGGTTGGCTCGTGAGAGCTCAGACCAGCTCTCCGAGCCCGAGTACGATTCCACCCTGTTCCCCCTCGACCCCCTTTCTGACCGACCTGAGAGATATGAGCCCGAGGAGAGACTTATTCATTTGACAGCACCTGAGTTGGGCTCATTTGGTTTTGCAGACGTTGAGATGGCCGGCGCAGGCAGTTCTGACGATCACTCCCGTCCCGAGCACTTCGTACTGGACCAGGGAGCGACCAACTCCACCCTGATCGCACAGTTAGAGACAGTCCAGCAGCAGCTCCGCGATCAGGGAGCTTTTATGATAGAGATGAGGCGTGAGATGGAGAGGCTCAGAGCAGAGAGAGATGCACAGAGCGAGCCCGAGGACCCCGATGAGGCACAGGCACGAGCCGCAGCAGCAGCAGCAGCAGCAGCGGCCGCTGCCGCAGCGGCAGCAGCCGCAGGAGGAGCAGGACCACCTAGACCGATGAGGGATTTACACAATCCCGGATCTACACTGATGCACCACTGGGTGGTGGTTCCGGCTATCGTGGGGGACTTCAAGTTCCCCCCGAACACCTTGCAGATGCTCCCGCGGTTCCATGGACTGGCTACAGAGGAACCCCATCTCCACCTACAGGAGTTTCTCATGATCTGCAGTACTGTCCACGACAGACACGTGGACCAGGATACCATACGAATGATTGCTTTCCCCTTCTCACTAGCAGATAGAGCAGCCACCTGGCTGAAACACTTGGGAGATTCGTCTACACCTGGGAGCAGCTCCGCACCGAGTACTTGAACAAGTACTATCCACTCGGGCGGACGAATGCAGCGAGGGCCCTGATCAACAACTTCTCCATGTTCCCCAACGAGCAGTTCCACGAGGCTTGGGAGAGGTTCAGAGAGCTCATGGACAGATGCCCACACCACGATATCACGAAGCCGAACCTAGTTCAGAGCTTCTTCAGTGGGTTGTCACCAGAGCTACAGGGCCTGGTGAACGCTTCTTGTGGCGGGTCCTACTTCGCCAAGGACCATGACCAGGTCTGGGCTATTTTTGAGGAGATGGCGGAGAACTACATGGTCATGTCCCAGACCCGTCTCTACACCCAGAAGACCCAGCCACATCAGCCAGGACCCGTGCAGTACCAGAGGATAGCACGGGTCGATGCAGGTCCTTCCAGTTCGTCCGCAGCAGCCACAGCAGCAGCACAGTTAGAGTCGTCAGCTGCGGACATGGGCATCATCAGCGAGAAGCTGGACCGCATGGAGCTGATCGAGAAGAAGCAGTGCCAGAGCATAGCACAGATGGATCAGATGGCACAGGTCTTGAGAGACTTGAAGACACAGATCATGTGTCTCCAGGAGACACAGACGGCTTCTCAGCCCCGTCTTCAGTCGCGAGGCGACTCCGGCAGCAGCAGCAGCTCGTCCCAGCGCTCCAACGCCCCAGCACAGCCTAGACAGGTTCACCTTGTACAGGCGGAGCCGTACCAGCAGCCGCAGCCCACCTACCAGTCCCCACCATCTCCAGAGATGCAGATGGTGGTCTACCAGCCGGATCAGCCGTTGGCGGTACTACCCCCAGCCCCCTTTGATGCAGAGCCGTTGATGGATGTCAACGGAATCTGGTACGACCGTCCCCAGCCTGGGATCCGACGTGATCATCCCGGATTCAGGTGGGGGAGCGGTGGTGCCCAGCCCCAGCAGCAGCCGTCAGCACAGGGAGGGCAGTACTCCCAGCCGAGAGACCATCACCAGCAGCCGCAGCAGCAACACCCAGTCCACCAGCAGCAGTCGTCCTATGGTCCTCGTCCCTATCAGCAGGGACAGTCTTGGAGGCGTGAGCAGCAGGCTCACCCGGGATACCAGCACCAGCAGCACCCTCCGTCCTACCCCTCTCACCCACAGCAGTACCAGCAGCCTCACCCACAGAGAGGCTACCCGTCGGGCTCCCACGAGAGCCCCGCTTTGGATGATATCACCCGCCTCCTCACGGATCAGCAGGCGACATTCCGACGGGAGATGGATGAGTTCCGCCAGGAGTTGCGGGACCTAGTGAGAGGGAAGGCCGCCATACCTGCCCAGATAGAGCCGAACCCGAACAATCTCAAGCGGAAGTCTGAGCAGGTAGTACATACTGAGTTAGCCACTCCTAGCGATCCCTTTGATGATACTTCTTCAGATCTGTTTGATGTTGATTTTGCCATGCTTAGGAGCGGTAGGACCCCAGCCGGCGGCGGCGCCTCAGCTGAGCACCATCCCGAGGCGCCACAGGAGGAGGAGGAGAGCGGTACTGAGGCCGCTCCAGATGATGACGGTGGTACTGAGGCCACCAGAGATGCTGATCCCACCGGCGGTACTGAGGCCGCCACTTCACCAGATCTAGGAGGTGGTACTGATGCCACCTCAGCAGCAGCCGAGCCAGTGAGCGGTACTGATGCCGCTCGACGTCTACCTTCAGCAGCAGCAGCAGAGCAGCCCTTCCGTGGTGGTACTGAGGCCACCGGTGTTTGTAGAGAGAGATCTGATGTTGTTTTTCCTCATGGTCATGTATCTCAGGATTCTGTGATGAATAAAGGAAAAGGTTTACATTCTTTTGGTCCCACTGTGGTGCATGATGTATGTGTGGATCCGGTCCTTGAACCGCGTAGATCTTTTCCTAGTCCTTCATCTGAGAAGGACCCAGTGATCCCCTTCCCTAGAGCCCTTCAGATGGGGAAGGGGAAGAAAAATGATTCAAAAAAGAGAGAGTTTGAGGAGTTCAGCCAGAGCATGATAGATCGCTTTCACATTCAGCTGACCCTCCAGGAGGCTTTGCAGCACATCCCCCTTCTCCAGAGATCTTTGAGAGAGAGGACTACAGTTAGGAGGAGGAGGAGGAACCACACTTCAGAGATCCATGTGCTGACCAAAGCCACGTGCTTTGCGATTCAGAACCGACTGCCAGCCAAGAGGCCAGATGCAGGAGCCCCGTATGTCAGATGCCAGATCAGAGAGCAGTGGTTCGACCGTACTCTTTTAGATAGCGGATCTTCGATCAACCTACTTCCGGCAGCCCTTCTCGATCGCTTCGAATTGGGCACTCTTCGACAGAGCAGGACAGTCCTTCAGTTCGCTGATCGATCTGTAAAGAGGCCGAAGGGGTTGCTACGAGACGTTATCGTCACTATTCAGGGTCTGCAATTCCCCGTGGACTTCGTAGTGTTGGACATGGAGATCCCTGAATCAGTGGCCGATACCCCCATCATCCTTGGTCGTCCGTTCTTGGCCACAGCCAAGGCGGTGACTGATCATGATAGCGGGAAGGTGTACTTTCGCGTCCAGGGCGAGAGTATACAAATAGAGACGGTCGAGGACTACAGAGCCAAATCCAGATCCCGCTCAGACACTAGTACCGACTCAGAGCGGCTGACAGACGCAGAGCCAGACATCCACCAGGACTGTGACTTTGTGATCACAGACGACGAGGCAGCTTGGGCAGACCTTGAGACACAGACTACCCTCTCACTTTCAGACACAGCTGATGCTGAGTTGACAGCAGAGGAGAGTCTGGAGAGCACAGACCTGGTTCAGGATACTATTGCGGCAGCAGAGCCGGTTCTCAATCGCAGCACCGCGATTAGTGATGGTGGTGCTGAGGCCACCTTGTTTTCCGGTGGTACTGATGCCACCGTTTCTGATGCAGATCCCTCGGATTCAGAGTCTGATTGGGCCGATTGTTATGAGCAGATGCCAGACCTGAGTTCACCTGAGCCTACAGAGGAGGAGGTAGAGGCAGAGCAGAGCAGAGACAGTGCAGTTGAGCCGCCTTCTCCCGACCCAGTTTGCGAGAGTACACTTTCACTTTCCCAGGCAGATTTGGCAGACCTTGCAGCATTCACTCAGTTTCTTCCACAGCCAGATTTGCCAGCACCCAGCATACCAGAGCTGAAGCCGCTCCCTACTTCGCTGAAGTATCGATTCCTTGCGGGCGATCCTGAGATGTACCCAGTCATCATCTCCGCTGAGTTGACTGGAGAGCAGGAATTCCGTCTGATGGGGGTTCTTGAAAAGAACCGCAAGGCGATCGGATGGAGCGTAGCCGATCTCCATGGGATTGATCCATCAGTGTGCTCCCACCACATCTATCTCGAGGATGGGGCGAAGCCGTCGCGTGAGTTCCAGCGGCGTTTGAACCCCAACCTGAGAGAGGTTGTCATGAAGGAGATATCGAAGTAGTGGGGTGCAGGTTTTATTTATCCCATTTCCGACTCCAAGTGGGTCAGCCCCTTGCATGTGGTGCCCAAGAAGACGGGCATCACGACTGTGATCAGTGAGTCGGGAGAGGAGATTGCTACACGAGTACCCACGTCTTGGAGGGTTTGTGTTGACTACAGGAGACTCAACCAAGCCACCAAGAAGGACCATTTCCCCCTGCCTTTTATTGACCAGATCATTGAGAGACTGGCAGGGAAGAGCCATTATTACTTCCTGGATGGGTACTCGGGCTACAACCAAGTGGCCATCGCTCCTGAGGACCAGGAGAAGACCACCTTTACCTGTCCCTTCGGCACATACGCTTTTCGACGCATGCCATTTGGGCTATGCAATGCCCCTGCGACTTTTCAGAGGTGCATGCTGTCGATCTTTTCGGACATGGTAGGGGAGTGCCTTGAGGTCTTCATGGACGATTTCTCGGTCTACGGCGACGGATTCGATTCCTGTCTTGACTGCCTAGACCGAGTACTCCAGCGATGTATTGAGTATCACTTGGTGCTATCTTGGGAGATGAGTCACTTCATGGTGACTCAAGGGACGGTGCTTGGCCACATCATCTCCAACAGGGGCATGGAGGTGGACCCGGTCAAGGTCGATGTCATTAGAAAACTCACACCGCCGTCCAATTTGAGGCAGCTACGGTCATTCCTGGGGCACGTTGGATTTTATAGGAGATTCATTCAGGATTTTAGCAGGATTGCCCGACCGTTGACTGACCTCCTGACAAAAGACACCGAGTTCCTTGTCGATGACAAGTGTCTTTCGTCGTTTGCTACTCTCCAGAGATGTGTGATTGAGGCTCCTGTCCTCCAGCCACCTGATTGGTCTCTCCCATTTGAGATCATGACGGACGCCTCCGATTTTGCCGTAGGGGCAGTGCTGGGACAGAGGAGGGATGGAGTACCATTTGCTATACACTATGCTAGCCGCACATTGGATTCCGCCCAGCGGAATTACACGGTCACAGAGAAGGAGATGCTAGCCGTAGTGTTTGCCCTGGATAAATTCAGATCGTATATCATTGGATCCCGAGTGACTTTGTACACAGATCACACCACCATCCGGTACCTCATGGCAAAGAAGGATGCCAAGGCCAGACTGACTAGATGGATCCTTCTACTCTAGGAGTTCGACATTGAGATCAAGGATAAGCCTGGAGTCAAGAATGTGGTGGCGGACCATCTCTCCCGTTTAGAGCAGCCTGAGGAGACAGAGCAGATTGATCCGATCAGAGATACCTTCCCAGATGAGGCGATCCTTGCTATCGCCTCACTCCCATGGTACGCCGATATTGTGAACTTTCTCGTTGCTGGGAAAGTCCCACAAGATTGGCCCAGGCAGAGGCTTGAGACCTTCCTCGCGAAGGCCAAGACTTACCATTGGGAGGATCCCATCCTTTACCACGAGGGAGGGGATAGCGTCTGGCGTCGGTGTATTCCTCAGGAGGAACACCATAGCGTCCTCACTTACTGCCACAAGCTTGAGGCAGGAGGACATCATTCTGGGAGGAGAACGACACAGAAAGTGCTCCAGTCCGGCTTGTGGTGGCCTACCCTCTTCAAGGACTCAGATGAGTTCGTGAAGAGGTGTACTGACTGTCAGAGGATGGGCACTTGTGGACAGCGTGATATGATGCCGATGCAGCCCATTCACTTCTGTGAGGTTTTTGACGCATGGGGCATCGATTTCATGGGTCCATTCCCTAAGAGTCAGGGATTCGAGTACATTCTGTTGGCCGTAGACTATGTGAGTCGTTGGGTGGAGGCTATCCCCGCCCGAGCCGCTGATGCGAGGTCAGTTTGCAGATTTTTGAGGAAGCATATCATCACGCGGTTCGGGGTTCCACGAGTTCTGATTTCTGATGGGGGATCTCACTTCATCAACGACCAGGTGAAGGCACTTGCTAGCGAGTTCGGCATAGATCATCGCGTTGCTACACCATACCATCCACAGACGAATGGTCTAGCCGAAGTGTCGAATAGGGAGATCAAGACTATTCTGCAGAAAGTCGTCCGCCCTGACCGAAAGGATTGGTCACAGCTATTGGACTCAGTCTTGTGGGCATATAGGACGTCTTTCAAGACACCTTTGGGCACATCTCCCTTTCGCCTCGTATATGGCAAGCCCTGTCACCTACCAGTTGAGCTGAGGCACAAGTCACTTTGGGCAGTCACAGATATCTTGATGGATCCAGATGGTATAGGAGACCAGAGGAGGGCAGAGCTAGCTGCTCTGGAAGAGCTTAGAGATTCAGCTTTCTCGAGCAGCCTACATTATAAGGAGAAAGTCAAGGAGTGGCATGATTCTCATATCAGCCACAAGCATTTTGAGATTGGACAGAGAGTATGGCTGTTTGATGCGAGGCTTAGACTATTTCCAGGGAAGCTACAGAGCAAATGGAAAGGACCTTATCTGGTTCGGAAGGTACACGACAACGGTAGCATCGACATATCTGAGTTGTCTTCTGAGAGTACCTTCCGAGTGAACGGCCAGCGGCTCAAACCATTTCTAGATCATGAGCCGCGGGTCGTTGATATTGCCCCTATTCATTTTGCGTGAGATGTGGTCTTTGACTCACATCTAATGCATCTCACGCCTGAGCTTTACTGACCCTCCGCTGTACATAGATCCAGATGTCTATATCATCACTTTCTTTAGTCCCACATCCCTTTCCTCATCTTTTGATTATGCTATACTTAGGGTGCACTTTACCCTAAGTATAGGGGGGATGTGAGACCTTTCGGGTTTTCCTTTTGTTTCTGTCTACCCTTATTTTTGCTGCCTATACTTAGGGATATCTTATCCTAAGTATAGGGGGGGTAGACCCTGTACATTCTCCACTCGGTTTTCCCTTAGTATACAGCCTGCTATACTTAGGATTACTTGATCCTAAGTATAGGGGGAAGACCCGAGTCCCTTTTCACTTCTCATCTCCTTTTGTATAGCTTTTCTTTTCACTTCCCTATACATAGCACGAGTTATGTCTTCTTCATCGCTCTTGACTCTGAGGACATCGTTCGAGCTAAGTATAGGGGGGTGTGTATATATTTCATATATACTTTAGCCATAACTCGTAGTTTGTGTGAGTGTGTTAATAAATAAAAATGGCTAAAAACCACAAAATTAAAAAAATTTTTAATGTACATAATCTTCTTTTATTTGCACATACATAGCTAGTGTACAAATTATTTTTGTAAAAATGATTTCAAAAATCTTTTGTGTGTAAAGCTTGTATAAATATTTTCTGTATCAAAATTATGTATATAGTACAAAATTTTTCCAAAATGTTTTGAAAATCAAAGTTTGCAAAAATCTTGTGTAAATGTGTGTAAATACCTTTTTGCAAAAATTGCACTTCATGCATCATCATTCATGATTTCAAAACATTTTTCAAAAATTTTGCATGATTGTAAAATATTGTGTGAATATGCATCTTTTTGCACATATGTATATAGTTTTCCTTGGATGATAGTTGACACTTAAACTAGCCTGGAATCAAATTGAGAAATGGAGCTTGATTAAGATCTTAATCCACCTAACTTCTAAGAGGAACCTTATAGGGCTTAGGTTTAAGGCTTTTCAGGTCCACGGTGACTTAATTCTTTGAGTCCACTAGGCTATGATCACATGTCATCTCAATGAGCCTAAGTAGAGCACTTAACAACAACACATGACTCATATAGATTATGGCTTTACTTGGACAACCGCACTATGCACCGAGCTCTCTACGGATGAGGTGGTGAGGAGGCAGTCTTCCTTGACTTGGGGTAGCATATGAGGGTAGTACTTCTAGGCGGAACCTCTCTTCTTCATTTAGTGAAGGAAGTGCGTCTCAACTTGGTCTGGTTGCCATGAAGTCTAACGACGGGAGTTGTGGGTTGCAATAAAGCTTCAAAAGAGGGATAGTCTACTGGCTCAAGAGGAAAAACTCCTTGTATATATGCTGCACATGTACATGTTGTATAGATGCACTCGAAAAAAAAAATGTGTGCAAAAAGAAAATAACTCCAAAAAAGTGGTGGGTCTGAGAGAAAATGATAATCCCACCGGAGTATGTATATAAGTGCAATAAGCAAAGCTTGGTTTCATGATCCACCTGTTGTAGCTTGCAGCAGGGAGACTTGGCTACACTGGTCAAGCTCCCAAGGGTACTTGGCTACACTGGCCTTGACCCATTCTCTTCTTCCCCCTCTTCTTGAGCCGGTTGTACTTGAACTTAGAAGGGAATACCCCGCTCCTCGAGGAAAGAGTGGCCAGATTGAGGTCATAGAGTTACCTTGTTAGGGAAGGTTGTCAAGTTGCCATTTCTGAGGTGGAGAGCTTAGACCTCACTTTCACAGGACAAGAAAAGATTCATGGTCTTCAGGGTTTGTGATTGATGACTTGTTCTGATCTGGAGCATTGAGGAGTCTTGGTTATAGAATAGTGGAACTTAGAGGCTGTTAGGTTTTAAGCTTAAGTCTAAATAAGGTTCCGACACATCAATAATCCAAAGATCTGATTAAGCTCCATACCTCAATTTAATGAAGGCAAGTTTAATAATCAACCTTGATCCATGTACATTCTCTTTTTCTTTTTCTTTTTCTTTTTCTTTTTCTTTCTTTCTTTTCCACTTCTTTTTCAAATAAGTGTTTGCTAAGGGACTAGCAAAGTATAGTATAGGGGGGTGATGAATACCCATTCATCACTCTTTATTCTTATATTTTAGCTACAAAAACCTATGCAAATGCATGTAGATATGTGTAAATAGGGAAAATTAGCAAAAGCATGCATGTTTGTAAAAATACATAATTAGCATGTTTTTGTGCAAAAATAAAAGAATAAAGAAGAAAAAGAAAAAGAGGGAAATATTTAGAATAAATATTGAGCAACCTAACCCAAGGGAGGGCTCCGCATGGGCCTGACCGCATAAAAGCCACAAGTAGAGGGAGATAGGGGCTCATGTGTAAATAAATAAAATTATATATTTTCCTCACCCAAAAATATGTTGTAAATATTTGTAAATATTTATAAGCTATTAAAAACAAAATAAAAATCTTAAAAATCAAAAAAATTCAAAAAGACTCTTACACCTTGTACATAGACCACATATCTTATATTTATTTCACCTTGTAAACAAATTTCTTTATTTCCAAAACTTTTTGTAAATATTCCTTTTTATGTTTTGTAAATAAAATAAATAAAAAGAATTAAAACAAAAATCAAATAAAAATTACAAAATTAAAAACACAAAAACATCTTGTGTATATATCATGTATATATCATGTATATAACTAACTAATTAACCCATGTATATAAATAATAAAAATAAAATAAAAATAGCCTTTTATTCCTCATTTTATCCTATAAATAAATAAAATATAAAATAGGAATAAAAATGTATAAAAATAAATAATTAAAAATCAAAAATCAAAAATCAATATAGTGTATATATACCTATGTATAGCTACTATGTATATACTTTATTTTAATTTCCAAAAACTAATTAAAATTCACAAAAAAATAGAAAAAATTAAAACAAAAATATTTTGTGTTTTAAGTTTTTGAAAATTCGGCCATTTAAAGGCCCAAAAAAATAAAATAAAAATTCCAGCCTTGGCGGGCTCTGATTGGTCCACGGGGGACTGTTGACCCCCGGTCAACACCTCCCCCAGGACCACCAGAGCCGCGGATCTGCTTTTCGACCCGACTTCTCCCAATTACCCCCACCAGATCCGATCGCCAACCCATCAAATCCCGGGTCCGGATCATTCCTTGTGCATCCGGCATGCTCGCCGGAGCCGCCCCCTCGGGATCCGCGCACTCCCGAGCTCGCCCGATCCTCTTCTTCCCAGACCCCTAGCACTATATATGCCGAGCTCCGCCGCACTTTCACGCCATCTTTGGCTCTCCACCTTCACTCCCGTGACCTCCATTGTAACCACCGAGGTGACAGCTCGCGTTGGCCCTTGTTGCAGCGAGGAGGAGGTGCTTGGACCATCGATCCGGCAGCCGCGCGCCGCCGTGCTCCGCCACCTAGCTGGAGCTCGAGCCTCAGGCAGTGACGACCTTCGAGGCGACGACCAGGAGTTAGCCACACTCCAGCACAGTCTCCCACTTCGCCCAGGTAACCCTTCCGCCCTTTCATTTCGCGTAATTTCTAGTTTCGCCCAAATCGCCTCCTCGCCGTGTTCCTCTGATTCCGGCCATATCGTCCTTTATTTCGATCATCGGAGCACACGCTCACCTCCGCCACTCCCTCGTGCACGTTCTACGCCCACTCGTTCAACCCAGCTCGCCCCGGAGCTGGGAGTCGAGCTCCCCCATCCCCAGCTCGCCGGAGCTCATTCGCACCGACCCACCAGCCACCTTCACCCCGCTTCTTTGGGTCGAGGCACTTTGCCCTCGACCCGCGAAGCTCTTGGTTCACTTTGCAGGTCCAAAGGGAGTCATCTGAGACCCCCATACGTTCAGACCAGGAGCTCTTCGCCGACGACCTCGCCGGAGCCCCTCCAGGGCTCGGCCGGGCCATCGGAGGCTACCACCAGCTGCGGGGCATCACCACGGATCTTCTTCGATCATCAGGAGCAGCTGAGGAGGATACTAGCACGCACACGAGGCCGGCGAAGCTCGCCGGCGGAGTGTTCTTCCACCATCCTCCAGCACCGTCCGATGGCTCCTCCGCTCCAGTCCTGATCTCAGCCGTCCATCTTCCGAGGAGCAGCTACCGTAGATCACCTGGAGGGACTCATCTGGACCGTTAGCAGCAGAGGAGAGAGGCACCTGAGCCCTACCCCGTTCGATCTTCCACGTGTCCTCGCCTCCACCGTCGATCCAGCTCAAGGGCAGACGAAGAGAAGCGCCAGTTCACCAGGACCGCCCGATCTTCCACGTGGCGCGAATCCAGCCGTCGACGAATAAAGGGGTAATTTGCTTAGGGCCCCCTCTTAGTTTGTCTTTTTATTTTTAGTCCTGTAAATATTTTAGTAACTTTATTTACGTAGGGTAATTTGCATTGTGGACCCTGTGTTTGTTTGTATTTGCATGTATGCCCTTGTGTGTATGAGTCCACGTGCTTCGTCACGTGTCTAGCTGGGCTATTTACATTTTTCATCCTGTAGTTCTGTTGGGTTATGAAATGAATGAATACTTTTTGGTAATTGCATTTATGCCCCTGTGAGCATTTTTATTTCTACATGTGCGTGTATTAGTGGGTAAATTGCATCCAAGCCCCTGGACTTTTGGTACGAGTTACCAAAAAGTCCAGAAACTTGGTTTTTATTACCAAAAGGCCCCTGAGTGCCCCAGGCACGCGCCACGCGCGTGACTTGCTGGGATTTTTGCACCTTGGCCCTCAGACTTTTGGGTACTTGCACTTACGTCCCTATGCACAGTGCCCCTTCTTTGATTTTTGAATAAATATCAAACCACCTCCAAATTCGATGAAAATTTGACACATGGCTCCTGACATGTTGTAGGATTTTTGAGAATTTTTGAGGACATTTTTGATTTGATTTAGTATTTTTAAAAATTCAAAAACAGCCTTTTTAGTGACTGTCTAGGTTTAAAAATACCAAAAAAATATAAAAACACCCCCAAAAATTATAAAAAAATTAGATTCTGTTGTTTGCTTGTTGTTTGATTTTCTAGCCAATTTTGGCTATTTTTCATTGTCTAAAAACCCTAAAAATTGAAAAACCCCTAAAAACTCATAAAAATTATAATAATTAATTTAAAAATCCAAAAACAATAATTAGGGTGCCTAAATTTTCCTTATTCTTTCTAGATTACAGGAAAATTACCTCCAGGGCTTTTTAAGATCCTTAGATATTTTATTTTTGGGTCTTAAGCCTTGCTGGACAGTACCTTACCTTTTTTTGCATTGTTTGATTTTTAGAAAATAATTTACCCATTAGAAAAATCTCAAAAATTCACCAAAAACACTTAAAAACTTAAAAAACTTAAAAACAATTTTTCTTGAATTTTTGCTTACTTTTTGGTGTGTTTAATAATTTGCCCAAGTGTGTTGATATTTGTTGTCTTTTATTTTCTTTATCTTTTAAAAATCCAAAAAAATATAAAAATTATCAAAAACCACTAAAAAACGTTTCCTTTTATTTTTATTTCATTTTCACTACTTCGTAGGCCCTAGGCCAATCCGTGCTCCTTGTGTTCGACCCTGGGAGCTATACCAGGTTAATCACATAGCTAGGACCGCTTGATTTGCTTTGTTTGATCTTTGATTCATTTCGCGGTTCGATTCTTTTTCTTGATTGACACATCTTCTGAGATCCGGGTCGCAACGACCCTTGTTTCATTACCTTCACCCGGGTCTTAGGGAATTTTGTGTCATCACTGGACAGTACCCTTTCTTTTTAGCACTGTTTGATTTTTAGAAAATAAAATATATCTTAGAAAATTATCAAAAATTCACCAAAAACACTTAAAAACATAAAAAACATAAAAATCATTTTTCTTGAATTTTTGCTTGATTTTTGGTGTGTTAAATAAATTGCCAAAGTGTGTTTATATTTGCCTTCTTTTATTTTCTTCATATTTTAAAAATCCAAAAAATTATAAAAATCATTAAAAACCACTAAAAATCTCTTTCTTTTATTTTATATTGTTTTTACTACTTCGTAGGCCCTAGGCCAACCCGTGCTCCTTGTGTTCGACCCTGGGAGCTATACCAGGTTAATCCCATAGCTAGGACCGCTTGCCTTGATTGATTGATTTTATTTCTATTTCGCGGTTCGATCTTTTTCTTGATACACCCAGTCTCTGAGATCCGGGTCGCAACGACCCTTGTTTCATTACCTTCACCCGGTCTTAGAGGTTTTTCGGGTTATCAGAATGGCGCCGTTGCCGGGGAGCACGGCTTAGTAGTTATTTTTGATTTTCTTTTTATTTTTGTTTTTGCTGCTTTTCGCGGCTCTTCGGAGCTCGCGGCTTTTCGCGGCTTTTGTTTATAGTTTCTTTTTGATTTATTTTGTTTTATTTTGATTTTCTTTTCTTTTTATTTTTGTTTTATTTTGTGTGATTATTTTATTTTCCATTCTTGCATATATACCCTCATTTGTATTTTCTTTTATTTTTCTCTATTATTTGATTATTTTATTGGTCTGACCACTCTCTTCTCTGTTTCTTGCGAGGGCCCGAGGACCGCGGAGGCTACTTTCGAGGAGCCGGTGCAGCCGCGGATTTCGGAGGCGGCTTCTTTCTCTACGAAGCCGCAGGAGAGAGCGAGAGAGAGAGAGTTGAGTGGGTGAGGTATTAGGGTAGTTTTATTTCATTTATTCATTATTATTGTAATAATACAGGGACAGGACACTTCTGAGATTGTTTGGACTTGAGACCGTAGCGGGTCTGTTTCGCCGAGCACCGGTGTGCTCGGGGGACCCATTAGGACCTGCGGCTTTTTCGCGGCTTTTCACGCGGCTTTATTTTTCTTTTCTTACTGTCATTTGACGGTTTTTCGCGGTTTTTGCTCGAGCCCCTAGACTTAGGACTTTCTGGTGATTGTGATGTAGTTGAGTAGGATCCACACACCTTAATTGCATATCTGTTCCTATAGACCGTAATTGGACCTACTTAAAATAAATAATAAAAATAACCGACTCGCTAGCTTCCGTAGCCTACGTGCCGTAGCTCGTCCTGTAAAGCGCTTACTCCTACCCCCGATTTGTCGGGCAGGGGAGGGACGAGCCAAGACCGGACCCTTTGGCTTGGAGGTCGGTGACCGGTTAGACGGTTCTTCGCTAGAAGTTGCTCGTCTAGGACTCGGCTTTCACCGTTGCATCATATAGCTTAGTTTAATTTCTGTCTTTATTTTATGCGCGGATCACTTTGCATGTAGAGAGCTGGGCAGGTACGCGTTTCTGACTTTGCATGCATCATTGATTTCTCGTGCATCGGCTTTTTCGACTTCTCCCCCCTGTTTTTGACTTAATAATCAGGAGAATCGAAAAATTCGTTAGGCGTTCTTGTTTTCTTTGAAAAATACCTAAAAAGTGTAACCATAAAATTGGGACTGCTAAGACTATTGACCTTAAAACTCGCTCACCCTAAAAATTCTGTCTTGGGGAGAGCAACCCCCTCATTGCTTGGTTTGTATGCGCGAGAGAGTGACCCGAACACTAGGTAGAGCCCCCCGTTGCTAAACTCGACTGACTACCGACTCTTCCGTGCGGGACAATCGGTTGGGGTTAGCAGCGGATATCCCAACAGGTCACGTAAGCGCTCTGATATTTGTGTGTTCACCAAAATAAAATCGACAAGATAATTTGACCGAACTTTCACGGTCTTCAGCTCGCGTTGCGTTGGTGAACCGGGGGTTTGTTTTCAGATCATAGTTTTTCCAGATCTCATCCGCCCTACTCGCTAGATCAAGATGATGGGTAGACGGTCTCTTAGGCAGCCTCTGGCTGCACCGCTTTCGGGCGCGTATACCTCATCATCTAGGTTGGCTCGCGAGAGCTCAGACCCGCTCTCCGAGCCCGAGTACGACTCCACCCTGTTCCCCCTCGATCCCCTTTCTGATCTTCCCGAGAGACATGAGCCCGAGGAGAGACTGATTCATTTGACGGCACCTGAGTTGGGCTCATTTGATTTTGCAGACGTCGAGATGGCCGGAGCAGGCAGTTCTGATGATCACTCCCGTAGACCAGAGCATATTGTACTAGACTAGGGAGCGATCAACTCCACCCTGATCGCATCACTTGATACTGTCCAGCAGCAGCTCCGCGATCAGGGAGCTTTCATGACGGAGATGAGGCGTGAGTTGGAGAGGCTCAGAGCAGAGAGAGACCAGCAGAGCGAGCCCGAGGAGATCCCCGATGAGGCACAGGCACGAGCCGCAGCAGCAGCAGCAGCCGCGGCCGCCGCCGCAGCGGCAGCAGCCGCAGGAGGAGCAGGACCACCGAGACCGATGCGGGATTTACACAATCCCGGATCTACACTGATGCACCATTGGGTGGTGGTTCCAGCCATCGTGGGGGACTTCAAGTTCCCCCCGAACACCTTGCAGATGCTCCCGCGGTTCCATGGACTTGCTGCAGAGGAGCCCCACCTCCACCTCCAGGAGTTTCTTATGATATGTAGCACTGTCCACGACAGACATGTGGATCAGGACACGATCAGGATGATCGCATTCCCCTTTTCACTGGCAGACAGAGCAGCCACCTGGCTGAAGCATTTGGGGAGATTTGTCTATACCTGGGAGCAGCTCCGCACCGAGTACTTGAACAAGTACTATCCACTCGGGCGGACGAATGCAGCGAGGGCCCTGATTAGTAACTTCTCCATGTTCCCCAACGAGCAGTTCCACGAGGCTTGGGAGAGGTTCAGAGAGCTTTTGGACAGATGCCCGCACCATGACATCACGAAGCCGAACCTAGTTCAGAGCTTCTTCAGCGGACTGTCACCAGAGCTACAGGGCCTGGTGAATGCTTCTTGTGGCGGGTCCTACTTCGCCAAGGACCACGACCAGGTCTGGGCTATTTTTGAGGAGATGGCAGAGAACTACATGGTCATGTCCCAGACCCGGCTCTACACTCAGAAGACCCAGCCACATCAGCCAGGACCCGTGCAGTACCAGCGGATAGCACGGGTAGATGCAGGTCCTTCCAGTTCGTCCGCAGCCACAGCAGCAGCACAGTTAGAGTCGTCAGCTGCGGACATGGGTATCATCAGCGAGAAGTTGGACCGCATGGAGCTGATAGAGAAGAAGCAGTGCCAGAGCATAGCGCAGATGGATCAGATGGCACAGGTCTTGAGCGACATGAAGACACAGCTCATGTGTCTCCAGGAGGCACAGACGGCTTCTCAGCCCCGTCTTCAGTCGCGAGGCGACGCCGGCAGCAGCAGCAGCTCGTCCCAGCGCTCCAGCACCGCAGTGCAGCCTAGACAGGTTCACCTTGTACAGGCGGAGCCGTACCAGCAGCCGCAGCACACCTACCAGTCTCCACCATCTCCAGAGATGCAGATGGTGGTCTACCAGCCGGACCAGCCTCTGGCAGTACTCCCGCCAGCCCCCTTGGATGCCGAGCCGTTGATGGATGTCAACGGGATCTGGTACGACCGTCCCCAGCCTGGGATCCGACGAGACCATCCCGGATTCAGGTGGGGGAGTGGTGGTGCCCAGCCCCAGCAGCAGCCGTCAGGACAGGGAGGGCAGTACTCCCAGCAGAGAGACCAGCACCAGCCGCAGCAGCAGCCCCCAGCATATCAGCAGCAGTCATCCTACGGTCCTCGTCCCTATCCCCAGCAGGGACAGTCTTGGAGACGTGAGCAGCAGGCTCACCAGGGATACCAGCACCAGCAGCACCCTCCTTCCTACCCCTCTTACCCTTACCAGCAGCCACAGCCTCATCCACAGAGATGCCACCCGTCGGGCTCCCACGAGAGCCCCGCGTTGGATGATATCGCCCGCCTCCTCACGGACCAGCAGACCACATTCCGACGGGAGATGGACGAGTTCCGCCAGGAGATGCGGGACCTGGTGAGAGGGAAGGCCGCCATACCAGCCCAGATAGAGCCCAATCCGAATAGCCTCAAGAGGAAGTCTGAGCAGGTAGTACCTACTGAGTCAGCCACTCCTAGTGACCCATTTGATGATACATCTTCGGATTTATTTGATGCTGATTTTGTCACACTTAGGAGCGGTAGGACCCCAGCAGGCGGCGGCGCCTCAGCTGAGCACCATCCCGAGGCGCCACAGGAGGAGGAGGAGAGCGGTACTGAGGCCGCTCCAGATGATGACGGTGGTACTGAGGCCACCAAGGATGCTGATCCCACCGGCGGTACTGAGGCCGCCACTTCACCAGAGCTAGGAGGTGGTACTGATGCCACTCATGCAGCCGAGCCAGCCCGCGGTACTGATGCCGCGCGACGTCTTCCTTCAGCAGCAGCAGAGCAGCCAGCCCATGGTGGTACTGAGGCCACCGGTGTTTGTATAGATAGTCCTGTTGTTTTTCCTCGCACACATGTATCTCGGAACTCTACTATGAATAAAGGAAAAGGTTTACTTTCTTCTGGTCCCACTGTGGTGCGTGATGTATGTGTGGATCCGGTCCTTGAACCGCTTAGACCTTTTCCTAGTCCTTCATCTGAGAAGGACCCAGTGATCCCCTTCCCTAGAGCCCTTCAGATGGGGAAGGGGAAGAAAAATGATCCAAAAAAGAGAGAGCTTGAGGAGTTCAGCCAGAGCATGATAGATCGGTTTCACATTCAGCTGACCCTCCAGGAGGCTTTGCAGCACATCCCCCTTCTCCAGAGATCTTTGAGAGAGAGGACTACAGTCAGGAGGAGGAGGAGGAACCACACTTCAGAGATACATGTGCTGACCAAAGCCACGTGCTTTGCGATCCAGAACCGACTGCCAGCCAAGAGGCCAGATTCAGGGGCCCCGTATGTCAGATGCCAGATTAGTGAGCAGTGGTTCGACCGTACTCTTCTAGATAGCGGATCGTCGATCAACCTTCTTCCGGCAGCCCTTCTCGACCGCCTCGAGTTGGGCACTCTTCGACAGAGCAGGACAGTCCTTCAGTTCGCTGATCGATCTGTCAAGAGGCCGAAGGGGTTATTACGAGACGTTATCGTCACTATTCAGGGTCTGCAATTCCCCGTGGACTTCGTAGTGTTGGACATGGAGATCCCTGAGTCAGTGACCGATACCCCCATCATCCTTGGTCGTCCGTTCTTGGCCACAGCCAAGGCGGTGACTGATCATGATAGCGGGAAGGTGTACTTTCGCGTCCAGGGTGAGAGTATACAAATAGAGACGGTCGAGGACTATAGAGCCAGATTCAGATCCCGCTCAGATGCGAGTACCGATTCAGAGCAGCTGACAGACGCAGAGCCAGACATCCACCAGGACTGTGATTTTGTGATCACAGATGATGAGGCAGCTTGGGCAGACCTTGAGACACAGACCACCCTCTCACTTTCAGACACAGCTGATGCAGAGATGACAGCAGAGGAGAGTCTAGAGAGCACAGACCTGGTTCAAGATACCATTGCGGCAGCAGAGCCGGTCCTTGATCGCAGCACGATGAGTCGTGATGGTGGTGCTGATGCCACCTTGTTTCTCGGTGGTACTGACGCCACCGATTCTGATGCAGATCCCTCGGATTCAGAGTCTGATTGGATCGATTGCTATGATCAGATGCCAGACTTGAGTCCAGTTGAGCCTATTGATGAGGAGGAGGTAGATGCAGAGGCGAGCAGAGACAGTGCAGTAGAGCCACCTTCTCCCGATCCAGTTTGCGAGAGTACACTTTCACTTTCCCAGGCAGATTTGGCCGACCTTGCAGCGTTCACTCAGTTTCTTCCTCAGCCAGATTTGCCGGCACCCAGCATTCCAGAGCTGAAGCCGCTCCCTACTTCGCTGAAGTATCGATTCCTTGCGGGCGATCCAGAGATGTACCCAGTCATCATCTCCGCCGAGTTGACTGGAGAGCAGGAATCCCGTTTGATGGGGGTTCTTGAAAAGAACCGCAAAGCGATCGGATGGAGCGTAGCAGATCTCCATGGGATTAGTCCATCAGTGTGCTCCCACCACATCTATCTCGAGGATGGGGCGAAGCCGTCGCGTGAGTTCCAGCGGCGTCTGAACCCCAACCTGAGAGAGGTTGTCATGAAGGAAATATCGAAGTGGTGGGGTGCAGGTTTTATTTATCCCATTTCCGACTCCAAGTGGGTCAGCCCCTTGCATGTGGTGCCCAAGAAGACGGGCATCACGACTGTGATCAGTGAGTCGGGAGAGGAGATTGCTACACGAGTACCCACCTCTTGGAGGGTTTGTGTTGACTACATGAGACTCAACCAAGCCACCAAGAAGGACCATTTCCCCTGCCTTTTATTGACCAGATCATTGAGAGACTGGCAGGGAAGAGCCATTATTGCTTCCTGGATGGGTACTCGGGCTACAACCAAGTGGCCATCGCTCCTGAGGATCAGGAGAAGACCACCTTTACCTGTCCCTTCGGCACATACGCTTTTCGACGCATGCCATTTGGGCTATGCAATGCCCCTGCGACTTTTCAGAGGTGCATGCTGTCGATCTTCTCGGACATGGTAGGGGAGTGCTTAGAGGTCTTCATGGATGATTTCTTGATCTACGGCGACGGATTTGATTCTTGTCTTGACTGCCTAGATCGAGTACTTCAGCGATGTATTGAGTATCACTTGGTGCTATCTTGGGAGAAGAGTCACTTCATGGTGACTCAAGGGACGGTGCTTGGCCACATCATCTCCAACAGGGGCATGGAGGTTGATCCGGCCAAGGTTGATGTCATTAGGAAACTCACACCGCCATCCAATTTGAGGTAGTTACGGTCATTTATGGGGCACGTTGGATTTTATAGGAGATTTATTCATGATTTCAGCAGGATTGCCCGGCCGTTGACTGACCTCTTGACGAAAGACACCGAGTTCCTTGTCGATGACAAGTGTCTTTCGTTGTTTGCTACTCTCCAGCAGTGTGTGATTGAGGCTCCTGTCCTCCAGCCACCTGATTGGTCTCTCCCATTCAAGATCATGACGGACGCCTCCGATTTTGCCGTAGGGGCAGTGCTGGGACAGAGGAGGGATGGAGTACCATTTGCTATACACTATGCTAGCCGCACATTGGATTCCGCCCAGCGGAATTATACAGTCACAGAGAAGGAGATGCTAGCAGTGGTGTTTGCCCTGGATAAGTTTAGATCATATATCATTGGATCTAGAGTGACTTTGTTTACAGATCACACCGCCATCAGGTACCTCATGGCAAAGAAGGATGCCAAGGCCAGACTGACTAGATGGATCCTTCTACTCCAGGAGTTCGACATTGAGATTAAGGATAAGCCTGGAGTCAAGAATGTGGTGGCGGATCATCTCTCCCGATTAGAGCAGCCTGAGGATTCTGAGCAGATTGATCCTATTAGAGATACCTTCCCAGATGAGGCGATTCTTGCTATCGCCTCACTCCCATGGTACGCCGATATTGTGAACTTTCTCGTTGCTGGGAAAGTCCCACAAGATTGGCCCAGGCAGAGGCTTGAGACCTTCCTAGCGAAGGCCAAGTCTTACCATTGGGAGGATCCCATCCTTTACCACGAAGGAGGGGATAGCATCTGGCGTCGGTGTATTCCTCAGGAGGAACACCATAGCGTCCTCACTTACTGCCACAAGCTTGAGGCAGGAGGACATCATTCTGGGAGGAGAACGGCACAGAAAGTGCTCCAATCAGGCTTGTGGTGGCCTACCCTCTTCAAGGACTCAGATGAGTTCGTGAAGAGGTGTACTGACTGTCAGAGGATGGGCACTTGTGGACAGCGTGATATGATGCCGATGCAGCCCATTCACTTCTGTGAGGTTTTTGACGCATGGGGCATCGATTTCATGGGTCCATTCCCTAAGAGTCAGGGATTCGAGTACATTCTGTTGGCCGTAGACTATGTGAGTCGTTGGGTGGAGGCTATCCCCGCCCGAGCCGCTGATGCGAGGACAGTTTGCAGATTTTTGAGGAAGCACATCATCACGCGGTTCGGGGTTCCACGAGTTCTTATTTCTGATGGGGGATCTCACTTCATCAACGACCAGGTGAAGGCACTTGCTAGCGAGTTCGGCATAGACCATCGAGTTGCTACACCTTACCATCCACAGACGAATGGTCTAGCCGAAGTGTCGAATAGGGAGATCAAGACTATTCTGCAGAAAGTCGTCCGCCCTGACCGAAAGGATTGGTCACAGCTATTGGACTCGGTCTTGTGGGCATATAGGACGTCTTTCAAGACACCTTTGGGCACATCTCCCTTTCGCCTCGTGTATGGCAAGCCCTGTCACCTACCAGTTGAGCTGAGGCACAAGTCACTTTGGGCATTTACAGACATACTCATGGATCCAGATGGTATAGGAGACCAGAGGAGGGCAGAGCTAGCTGCCCTGGAAGAGCTTAGAGATTCAGCTTTCTCAAGCAGCCTACATTATAAGGAGAGAGTCAAGGAGTGGCATGATTCTCATATCAGCCAAAAACATTTTGAGATTGGACAGAGAGTATGGCTGTTTGATGCGAGGCTTAGATTATTTCCAGGGAAGCTACAGAGCAAATGGAAAGGACCTTATCTGGTTCGGAAGGTACACGACAACGGTAGCATCGACATATCTGAGTTGTCTTCTGAGAGTACCTTCCGAGTGAACGGCCAGCGGCTCAAGACATTTCTAGATCATGAGCCGCGGGTCGTTGATATTGCCCCTATTCATTTTGCGTGAGATGTGGTCTTTGACTCACATCTAATGCATCTCACGCCTGAGCTTTACTGATCTTCCGCTGTACATAGATCCAGATGTCCATATCAGCACATTCCTTAGTCCCACATCCCTTTCTTCATCTTGTGATTATGCTATACTTAGGGTGCACTTTACCCTAAGTATAGGGGGGATGTGCGACATTTCGGGTATTTCTTTTGTTTCTGTCTACCCCTGTTTTGCTGCCTATACTTAGGGATATCTTACCCTAAGTATAGGGGGGGTAGACCCTGTACATTCTCCACTCGGTTTTCCCTTTGTGTACAGCCTGCTATACTTAGGATTACTTGATCCTAAGTATAGGGGGAAGACCCGAGTCCTTCTTGACTTTTCATTTCCTTTTGTATAGACTTCCTTTTCACTTCCCTATACATAGCACGAGTTATGTCTTCTTCATCGCTCTTGACTCCGAGGACATCGTTCGAGCTAAGTATAGGGGGGTGTGTATATATTTCATATATACTTTAGCCATAACTCGTACTTTGTGTGAGTGCGTTAATAAATAAAAATGGCTAAAAACCACAAAAATTAAAAATTTTCATGTACATAATCTTCTTTTATTTGTACATACATAGCTAGTGTACAAATTATTTTTGTGAAAATGATTTCAAAAATCTTTTGTGTGAAGCTTGTGTAAATATTTTCTGTACCAAAATTATGTATATAGTATAAAATTTTTCCAAAATGTTTTGAAAAATCAAAAAGTTTGCAAAAATCTAGTAAATGTGTGTAAATATCTTTTTGCAAAACTTGCACTTCATGCATCATCATTCATGATTTCAAAACATTTTTCAAAAATTTTTGCATGATTGTAAAATAGTGTGTAAATATGCATCTTTTTGTACATATGTATATAGTTTTTCTGGATGATAGTTGACATTTAAACTAGCCTGGAATCAAATTGAGAAATGGAGCTTGATTAAGATCTTAATCCACCTAATTCTAAGAGGAACCTTATAGGACTTAGGTTTAAGGCTTTTCAGGTCCATGGTGACTTAATTCTTTGAGTCCACTAGGCTATGATCACATGTCATCTCAATGAGCCTAAGTAGAGCACTTAACAACAACACATGACTCATATAGATTATGGCTTTACTTGGACAACCGCACTATGCACCGAGCTCTCTACGGATGAGGTGGTAAGGAGGCAGTCTTCCTTGGCTTGGGGTAGCATATGAGGGTAGTACTTCTAGGCGGAACCTCTCTTCTTCATTTAGTGAAGGAAGTGCGTCTCAACTTGTTCTGGTTGCCATGAGGTCTAACGACGGGAGTTGTGGGTTGCAATAAAGCTTCAAAAGAGGGATAGTCTACTGGCTCAAGAGGAAAAACTCCTTGTATATATGCTGCACATGTACATGTTGTATAGATGCACTCGAAAAAAAAATGTGAAAAAAAAAGAAAAGAACTCCAAAAAAGTGGTGGGTCTGAGAGAAAATGATAATCCCACCGGAGTATGTATATAAGTGCAATAAGCAAAGCTTGGTTTCATGATCCACCTGTTGTAGCTTGCAGCAGGGAGACTTGGCTACACTAGTCAAGCTCCCAAGGGTACTTGGCTACACTGGCCTTGACCCATTCTCTTCTTCCCCCTCTTCTTGAGCCGGTTGTACTTGAACTTAGAAGGGAATACCCCGCTCCTCGAGGAAAGAGTGGCCAGATTGAGGTCATAGAGTTACCTTGTTGGGGAGGGTTGTCAAGTTGCCATTTCTGAGATGGAGAGCTTAGAGCTCACTTTCACAGGACAAGAAAGGATTCATGGTCTTCAGGGTTTGTGATTGATGACTTGTTCTGATCTGGAGCATTGAGGAGTCTTGGTTATAGAGTAGTGGAACTTAGAGGCTGTTAGGTTTTAAGCTTAAGTCTAAATAAGGTTCCGACACATTAATAATCCAAAGATCTGATTGAGCTCCATACCTCAATTTAATGAAGGCAAGTTTAATAATCAACCTTGATCCATGTACATTCTCTTTTTCTTTTTCTTTTTCTTTCTTTCTCACTTCTTTTTCAAATAAGTGTTTGCTAAGGGACTAGCAAAGTATAGTATAGGGGGGTGATGAATACCCATTCATCACTCTTTATTCTTACATTTTAGCTACAAAAACCTATGCAAATGCATGTAGATATGTGTAAATAGGTTCAGTTAGCAAAAGCATGCATTTTTGTAAATATAGATAATTAGCATGTTTTTGTGCAAAAATAAAAGAATAAAGATGAAAAAGAAAAAGAGGGAAATATTTAGAATAAATATTGAGCAACCTAACCCAAGGGAGGGCTCAGCATGGGCCTGACCGCATAAAAGCCAAGTAGAGGGAGATAGGGGCTCATGTGTACATATTTGTGTAAATAAATAAATAAATAATATTTTCCTCATCCAAAAATATGTTTGTATATATTTTGTATATATTTATACACTATTAAAAACAAAATAAAAATCTAAAAATCAAAAAGACCAAAAATAACCCTCCACCATGTACATAGACCATCATCCTTATCTATTTCACCTTGTAAATAGATTTATTTATTTCTAAAACTTTTTGTAAATATTCCATGTTACATATTGTACATAAAATAAATAAAAAGAATTAAAACAAAAATCAAATAAAAATTACAAAATTAAAATTTCAAAAACATATTGTATATATACCATGTATATAAATGTACATAAATAATTATTTCCTCTATGTATATAAATAATAAAAATAAAATAAAAATAGTCTTTTATTCCTCATTTTATCCTATAAATAAATAAAATATAAAATAGGAATAAAAATGTATAAAAATAACTAATTAAAAATCAAAATTAAAAATCATATATTGTATATATACCTATGTATAGACCTATATTGTATATACCTTATTTTTATTTCCAAAAATTAATTAAAAATCACAAAAAAATAGGAAAAATTAAAACAAAAATATTTCATGTTTTAAGTTTTTGAAAATTCGGCCATTTAAAGGCCCAAAAAAATCAAATAAATAATTATTGCATGGCGGGCTCTGATTGGTCCACGGGGGACTGTTGACCCCCGGTCAACACCTCCCCCAGGACCACCAGAGCCGGGTCTCCTGCGCCCGACCCATTTTCTCCCCTTTTTCCACGGGTGACCCGATCGCCAACCTCCCCAACTTCAGGTCCGGATTGATCACGTCACATCCGAGAGCCTCGCCGGAGCCCTCGCCTTGGGATCCGCGCTCCAGCTCGCCCTACCCGATCGAGTTTTGCCGGACCTTCCACCATATAAATCCTGAGCTCCGCCGCACTTTCTTTCCATCTTTGGCTCCCCATTCTCACTCCCGTGACCTCCAGAGCAATCACCGAGGTGACAGCTCGCGATTGTACCTGTTGCAGCGAGGAGGAGGTGGCCGACCATCGATCCGGCTGCTTCGCGCCGCCGTGCTCCGCCACCCGATCGGAGCTCGAGCCTCAGGCCTTGACGCCCTTCGAGGCGACGACCAGGAGCTAGCCAAGCTCCAGCCCAGTCTTTCGCTCCACCCAGGTAGCCGTTTATCCCTTCCATTTAGCTTAATTTTTGTTTTCGCCCAAATCGCATCTCCGACGAGTTCCTTTGATTCCGGCCACATCGAGTATCGTTTTGATCATCGGAACCCACGCTCACATTCGCCACTCCCTCACGCACGTTCTTCGCCCAATCATTCAACCCAGCTCGCCCCGGAGCTGGGATTCGAGCTTCACCGTCCTTCGCTCGCCGGAGCTCATTCGTCCCGACCCACAGTTCGCCTTCACCCCGCTTCTTTGGGTCGAGGCACTTTGCCCTCGACCCGCGAAGCTTTTGGTGTGTTTTGCAGGTCAAGAGGAGGCCATCTGAGGCCCCCTCACATCCAGACCAGAAGCTCGTCGCCAACGACCTCGCCGGAGCCCCTCCAGGGCTCGGCCGGGTCATCTGAGGCCTTCACCAGCTGCGGGACGTCACCGCGGATCTGTTCCGATACCTAGAGGCAGCTGAGGAGGACTGCTGCACGCGCACGAGGCCGGCGAAGCTTGCCGGCGGAGTGTTCTTCCAGCATCCTCCTTCACCGTCCGATCAGCCCCTCCGCTCCAGTCTCGATCACAGCCGTCCATTCATCGAGGAGCAGCTACCGTCGATCATCTCGAGGGGGCTGATCAGGACCGTTAGCGCTGAGGAGAGAAGCACCTGAGGCCATCCCCGTTAGATCTTCCACGTGGTGCCCTCAGCACCGTCGATAGGCCCAAGTCAGAGCAGAGAGAGAAGCGCCCGATACCAGAGCCGTCCGATCACCCACGTGGCGCGAATCGAGCCGTCGACTCAATAAGGGGTAAATTACTTAGGCCCCCTCTTAGCTTTTTGTTTTACGTGTCAGTCCTGTAAATATTTTAGTAGTTTTATTTACGTAGGGTAAATTGCACTCTGGACCTCGTGTTTGTTTTTATTAGCATTTATGCCCCTGTGTATGTGAGCCCACGTGCTTCGTCACGTGTACTTTTGGGCTATTTGCAGTTCTGTTGGGTTATGGAATGAATGTAAACTTTCTGGTATTTGCTTTTATACCCCTGTGAGCGTTTTATTTGAGCATGTGCGTGTATTAGTGGGTTAATTGCGATCGAGCCCCTGGACTTTTTGGTACCAGTTACCAAAAGGTCCAAGGACTTATTTTTCTTACCAGAAGGTCCCTGAGTGCCCCAGGCACGCGCCACGCGCGTGACTTGCTGGGAAAATTGCACCTGGACCCCCAGAGTTTCGGGTATTTGCACTTTAGTCCCTGTGCACAGTGCCCCCTTTTTGATTTTTGAATAAATATCAAACCACCTCCAAATTCGATGAAAATTTGACACATGGCTCCTGCCATGTTGTTGGATTTTTGAGAATTTTTGAGGACATTTTGGATTTTATTTAGTATTTTTAAAAATTCAAAAACCTTCTTTTTAGCTACTGTCTAGGTTTAAAAATCCCAAAAAAATAGAAAAACACCCCCAAAAAATTCTAAAAAAATTAGTTACTGTTTCTTGTTTGTTGTTTGATTTTCTAGCCAATTTTGGCTATTTTTCATTGAGTAAAAACCCTAAAAATCTAAAAACCCTTAAAAACTCATAAAAATTATAATAAATCATCTAAAAATCCAAAAACAATAATTTTGGTGCCCAAATTTTCCTTATTTTCTCTAGAATACAGGACAATTACCTCCAGGGCCCTCTGAGATCCTTAGATATTTTATCTTTGGGTTTTGGGCCTTGCTGGACAGTACCCTTTCTTTTTAGCACTGTTTGATTTTTAGAAAATAAAATATATCTTAGAAAATTATCAAAAATTCACCAAAAACACTTAAAAATATAAAAAACATAAAAATCATTTTTCTTGAATTTTTGCTTGATTTTTGGTGTGTTAAATAAATTGCCAAAGTGTGTTTATATTTGCCTTCTTTTATTTTCTTCATATTTTAAAAATCCAAAAAATTATAAAAATCATTAAAAACCACTAAAAATCTCTTTCTTTTATTTTATATTGTTTTTACTACTTCGTAGGCCCTAGGCCAACCCGTGCTCCTTGTGTTCGACCCTGGGAGCTATACCAGGTTAATCCCATAGCTAGGACCGCTTGCCTTGATTGATTGATTTTATTTCTATTTCGCGGTTCGATCTTTTTCTTGATACACCCAGTCTCTGAGATCCGGGTCGCAACGACCCTTGTTTCATTACCTTCACCCGGTCTTAGAGGTTTTTCGGGTTATCAGTCTTCCAGATATCAGAATGCTATCTGAAATATATCCATCATAACTCTTTATGATAGGTCTATTCCAGAATTCATGTCTATTTCCAAATTTAGAATTAAACTATGAGTGTTTTCTAATATTCAGGTAGTAGAGACATTCTCTAATACTAAGGGCTCTCCCACTGAAAATATGAAGTCTATCTATCCAACAGAGATTGTTGCAACAATTGCATCAATAATCATGTGGATGACTATTAAACCTTAAGATCAAATTTCTCGAATTTTCTAAAACATATGCAACCAATTGCAAGTGTTACTAGAAAAATGAGATACAATTATTAGACTTTTAATCTTATCCAATAAGAAAGTCAATTTCAATGATTAAATGTAGATTATTTTGATGCACTATCCGGGTCCATCTATAAGGATCTAGATAGACTTGATAGTCATACTATCAACACATCAGCTCATTGCAGTATTAGCATTCATACAAGTCTTTGGATGTCATATGTGTGGAAACCACAGAAGTACAGTCAACTCTTTGACTTTTCTTCTAACTTGGGTCCGACCCCTGCTTCCACTGCGCTCCTTTGATCTATAAACAACCATTGTTTAAGACAAAAGGTTCTCTTATGTTGAATTCAAAAGATTTCAATATAAGAGAAATTCAACATTTATACATTCCTCATTCAATTCATACAATATGAATATTATGAAGCTTCATGAATGATTAGAGCATAGATAGTAGAATGATGACACTCATCATATATACATACATCTTAACTTATAAAGACTTTTGCTTCAAGTAGGTATTCAAGCATTTTGAATACATCATCTCTTATAGAGCTACCATTATGCATAATGCAGTGAACCATGTCATTCATGATCAAATGTCGAGAGCACATATGTATGCCAGAAACACCTTCTTAGATTTTATAAGGATTGTTTGACAATTACGATCATCATCGACATGTCACTTTCAAAGTACATTCGATGAGAGATCAAGACTATAGATACATATAAACCCTAGGGTTGTAGTCCTATTTTCTATTTAATTGTCACTCTCAATATTATGAGGAAAATTGCACATTGCAACCACATACAATATGTGTCCAATTGCAAGTACAATATCTTGATCATGGATCCAATCCATGATATTTTACTTGTAATTATTGAGTATAGTATTGAGTGGGTATTATGAAGGATTATCTGAAATAAGAAATTTGCATATATATTTAAATATATATACACGTTTTACTTTGATTTAGGAATTTTTATATGAAAGTTGTCTTGCCTTATCAACACTGAAAGTTCATTCCCTTAATTACTTTCAATGTAAGAGATATACTTACCATTATATCTCAACAAGATCTAGGATCTCCTTTCTAACTTTGTTGCATCCCAATAATATGAGAAACTACAACTCAGATAAAAAGAAGCGGCACTTATTCCGCCTTGCAAGTCTAACTTGCATTCCCAATTTGATCTTTAACACCCGGGCCTACCACCCCTAAGGTGATGTTGACTCGTCGTTAATTGAACAAACCGTCAATAGGATTAAACTCCCTATGCGCAATCCAATATCACCCGAATATTATGAAGAACCGATATTGGGGTCACTACGCATATGGTCTTAATTTTTCGAGAAGCAAAGAGCCCGATCCAAATGTGCTTGTATGCATGAGCTGTCAGTTCGGACAAGCATCTCCTACATACAATCCCTGACGACGGAACCCTTCTCCTTGATGGGAGACCATGGATGTCACTTATGTGATCCTCCACCTCATATTCAAATTCTAATTAATCATTATGAATCATATTCATTATGATTAATTCTTCCAAGGGAAATAACAACTCTATTCATAATAGAGTGTTTTAATTTCAATTGGATTCCAATTAATTAATCATATTAAATCAATTATCCAACTAATATCCAACAAATATTTTAATTGTTACTTGAAATATGGTATTATCTCAAATACGTATTATTTTGAATTTTAATAATCAGAAAATACACCATGATTTCTCCAACATTATCGAGTCCCTACCCACTGTCATGGCCAGTACCGACGAGAGTGGGACATACTGCACACGGTGCAACCTGCTACCCCAATGCTCCCCGACTAGACACCATATCCACCTCAGGAAAGGATAATGCCAAATCGATCATTGTGTATTTGAGATTTTCATTGGTTTTTCAACCGAAATAATACCATATAGTAATAATCAAAACTATTTTGATTATAAGAAAATTTGTGAAACAAATTTCCAAATCTATTCAAGCAACATGTTTGTTGAAAGTGTATCAAGTAATCCATTGGTGATCTAGATCAAATCTAATCATTTATCGGTTGAGGCAATGTCATTTAAGGGAACAATTATCATTCAAATATTTCTTAAATATTATCCATAATTATTCCAAGAAATTAACCATTAACTTCACAAGTTTCTTAAATGACTATCACACGGTTCATGATTTGGATTGCAATTTTCAGCAGTGACCCTCACTTACTAAAATTAGCATATCTCATTTATTTTAAATCCAAATTAAGCGAAATCAGATTTTAAAGTTTTCTACCTTCATTTAAAACAGAACCTACATGATTAGCATCATTTTCAGGCATTTTAAAACAGTAATTAACACCTTAATTACGTCATCATTCACCATTCCCGAAACATCGGATATATGTTCATTAAAATGATCATATCTTGAGTTATCGGATTCCAAATCACACAAACTCAAATCCAATGGTTTCCTTAATTAATAAGGAACATTATTCAATTAAAAATTTCGTGTTTAAATATTTTAAACAGGACCTAAATTTAATCACAAAACAGGGCTGCGAAAATTGAAATGCGATAAAATTTTCACAATCCTTATGAAACAAAGTCTTCCTAGGATTATGGATCGCATCCAAAACCTATAATATGGCTCTGATAACACTTGAAGGATATGGGAAGATCCTCAAGCGCATCACAGAAGCGTGCGGATTGCAACGAATGCGATCGGGAGCGACTAGTCGTATTAGTTGCTCCGGGCAGCGTAATTTAAAATTTTTAAATGTGATCAAACCACATGATCCAAGAACCTTTCTCGGATCGTTTCATCTAAACCGCCATAGGTATTAACGTTACCTCTTGAAGTGTGGTTGCCATCGAGTCTATAAACGAAGAGACCTCCTGTCTCAAGTCCGATCCGACGGAGGAGACGCTTGCGAGCATGTTGATGAGACACGTCCATCTCGCAATCTAAGTTGATGATCCAAGTGGCGAATATCCTGATCTCGTCACATGAGATCCGACATATTCTTCATGAGCGAGATGCACCGAAGGAGATGGAGATTCACGAGCAAATACTCCGGCATCATAGCGACGATGCGGCGGTGATGGCGACTCTCTCTATGGCTCCATGGTGGACGGCCATAAAAGAGAGAGGAAGAAAGGAGCATGATGTGTAGAGAGAGAGATAGAGAGGGGAAGAGAGAAATAGTTTACATTGTAAACATGTGTATCGAAGAGCTAGGGGTGCCTCTTCTTATATAGGGTTTTGGGAGTCCATGAATCTCAATCCATGGACAACATACAATCGATGGTTAAGATTGATTTGTGTTTCTTTCAATGGCTAAGATATTGTTGTAAAAACACAACAACAATTGATTTAATTTGAATTAATTTATATTGATAAATCAATATAAATAATCCTAATTTAAATACTTTGACTGGTCTTGGAGATAATGAGATAGAATGAGTCTATCTCCTGAAAAAATCATGAGATCTCATTATCTCAAGAGATCTCCAAGATTTACAACAACACTTGTTGTAAATTATTTCACAAAAATAATTCACAATTATCTTGTGAAATTTGCGATCATGCCATTGAAAAAATGTGAATCACATTCACATCCCAAAACAAAATGTAATTATATTTTCAATTAATCATTCAATATGAATCCAATTCACATTAACAAATAATCAACAAATATAAATCACAATATGCTCTCTAATATATTATAAATCACATTTATAATATACCTGAATAATATAGACAATGCTATCCACAGTATTCATATCCATGATAATTAAATCACATTTAATCATCTTAGATCTCAATTCTCATGTTCCCAAATAATATGAATCACATTCACATTATTCACAGCTTTGATAATTAAATCACATTTAATTATCTCATATAACTCTCATTATAATATAAATCAAATTCATATTATTCATGATAGTTAAATCACATTTAATTATCCATTTTCTCAATGCTCGGATACATATATCATCAATGAAATTATCCATGAATTCTTTAAAGGATAATGCGCTTTCTCCGCGGATACTTGGAGAGAAGGACAGGGCGATTGTATTGTTCCACGTATAGTGACTTGGATATTGAGATCACATCTCAAATCTAGATCTTGCGGACCTCCCATAGATGCTTGATTAAATCAAGACCGTAAATCTAATCTTCTCATTACATCTGAATCACATTCAGATCAATGTCCAACATTTGGACTAAGATCAGATTGCATCTCTATGAGAGGAATCACTAAAATCCAGACCTGTTTCATCACTCCCTCGGAATGGAAGCGTCGTGGTTATACAATTGTTTATGATTATATCACCCTCAGCCATTCTCAATACCTGTACATCCTGCATACTGGAAGACCCGGAATAAACCCGAAGTTTTCGATCTCTTTTAGACTGTCTCCTTCAGGGTTTCATCACTAAGTTTCTTATTTAACTATTGGGAGTTCGGTATCGATCATATGATTTCCAAAAGCATATATCATACCCAGATGTTGATCATATACTTTTCCAAAAGCATATATCAAACCTACAAATTCAGTCAAGCTTCCAAAGCGAGATGACCGTGCACGGAATTTGATTCTTCCCAATATCTCATGAGTGAGCTTATGTCTTCCGGTTCAGTAATGAACCTGTATGATCCCTTTGAGAGATCATATTACTCATATGCCCTTATATGCACACCAATGCACCGGTGTATAGACCTTGATTAGGTCATCAACCTAATGGTCTGGCAAATGTACATACCCAGACATATAGTAACACATCTATCTCCGGTCAGAGGATGCATGCATATATCATGACAATATACGACATAGGACTTTGGTTATCTTGATCTCGTTAAGTCAACTCTTTGACCTAACTAATCCGACCCCTCTGAATCTCTATTCCCATGTAGAGGACCTGCTTCAAGAGGTCGGTCATATATCATCCAAATGAGAAAGGATTGCCATCTCCTACTCAGACTGGAGATAATATCTTAACAATCATTTGAAGGTGCTTGAAGAGTCCTTAATCTAATTCTTTAGATATTCATCCAAGCACCAGCCTCTATGATTCTATAATCGAATCAACAACTGTATGATCATTAAGATGGCCATGGCACATAACCCTAATTATACTAAGGTATGCAAATTATTTATTCTTTATTTCAGAGTAGGGAATGATATTCGCAATAACATTTATTGCATAATGGCTCGTCGTGGGCTTGCATGTCCAACAATCTCCCACTAGCCCAAAGAGCCATTAATGGGCTAATCATTTAAACCCACACTCATATGACAATCATGGGCTATTTAGAAAAATAGCTAGGTTAGCTGATCAGTCACTCTGTTCCCGAGAGACTCTGCCAAGTCCTTTTACGACACTTGCATATCCCCTAGTAACAGTGCTCGCATCCAATGCGAATGTTGCATCTTATGCAACCAATACTCAATCTTGTCAGTTACAGTGTCCTTGAAACTATAGCTTAATAATTGTTATAACCAGTATGTCCATAATCCTTATCAGAATACCCTTATTCCTGGATATCTCTATCTCTAAGGTATCCACAGTTAATACCTTTTTGATCACTATCAATAAAGACTTAAGATTTTGAAGATAAGACTTTTGAGATCACTATCTTAAAAATCTTTTCATCTTTAAAGATATTGTTATTACTGCAATCAAGTGTTTTATTTCCTTAGTAGGATTAGTAACATTTACTACTCCCACTGCATGTCAGATATCTGACTTTTGTACACATCTAGCATACACTCGGCTTCTAGTAACTGATGCACAGGGGCAAGTAGTTCTAGAATTCACTTCCTCAACTCTTTGAGGTGTTATCCCTTTAGATAGGTCAGTACATATCTTACGGGAAGGAAGCCTTTCTTGGAATTTTTTGAGAAAATGGAAAATGTCCAAGGTGTACTACTAATGTGACGGTCCCAATACCCTCTTCTCTTTGCTTCTGAACATCTTCAAAACTAAGATCTAAGAGGTATCCTTGAGATCATATCATAAGGTATGGAACAACCAATCTATAAAACGCTTATTATTATCCTTATATCATTCCCAATGATTAGGTTATCATCTACATATAGCGCGATGAACACAATGGAACTCCCAGTAAGCTTCACATTGTACATCAAGTTTCTATCTGAAATCATAACACTTATGATTTCATCAAGTCTGATGTTCTAACTACAAGAAGCTTATTTGAGTCCACAGATGGAGTTATTTAGCTTACACACCTTGATTTTCTAAACCATGTAGCCCTGGGGCTAGTTCATGTGAATATCCTCGTAGAGGTATTCATAGAGGAATGCAATCTTGACTCATATCTCGAAGATGTCAATGTCAAGTTGTGTATCTATAGTTAGCAATATTCTGATGGGTTTAAGTACGGTCACTGGAAAGCAAGTCTCATCGCAAGCGATGATTTCTATTCAGTGTGTAATTCATGGCTACGAGCCGTGCTTTGATGGTCTCTACCTTGTCATCAGGTTTCCACTTTATCTTGAAGATCCATTTACACCTTAACGGGTCTTACCCATATAGGTGGATCCTCGAGGGTCCATATACAACACTTGTATATGAAGTTTACTTTAGACTTGATTGCTAACGTCCATCTTTCCATGACATGATCTTCAGAAGCTTCATCACATGAAGTTCAATCATTGTCAGATTTCTCTGACACATGGAATTCATCCTCAAACTCATTTGAAGAGGTATTAGTGTTTCATCTTTGATTATCTTTTCAATTTTCGATTCAGGAGCCTCATTATCTTCTCAAGATTAAATGAGTTCCTACACTTCATTTTCATCTTGATTCTCAAGAGAATCATACTCTAAGAATCATATCCTTAGAGATGAGATCTTTTAAGAATCTCAAGGTCATAAAGTAGGTATCCAATACCATCCTTTATTTTCCTATTGATGTAGCACTCTCTGGTGCTAGATTCCATCTTACTAGCATGGAACCTTATAAGGATATATATTGTAGTCTCTATTACATATATATACCTGGAAACTAAGAGGTAATTATGCTAATATTCATCATCGATAAAATCATGTCACACGTGATTTAATTGTATCTCCATATAACTCTATTGAGTTTAGGTGCATTAGGAGGATTGAGATAGGAATGACATTCATATCTCCATAAGTATTCTTTTGAATTCATCTAATAGGTACAAGCTACCTAGGTTAGATCAAATTCATTTCATCTTCTCCAAACTTTGGTTCTAAACCAAAAATTATGAAATCTTTGTACATTTCAACGCTTTCTTAGGTGAAGGGAGGAAATCTCATATCACAATTAATCATCAAATGATATCACATATCATCAATGATTATTATGATACAGATGATCCACATACATCAATATGTACGTGATCTCGAATACCTTGGCATCTAACACCATTCCCAGAGAAGGATGTATTGCACAATTTTTACTTTGAATACAATATTCACAAGTATGTAAGATTTGAAATTCTAGACATTCTAAAGTTTATCTCTTACTAGTCTATTGATCTCATCAACAGACATATGTCCAAGGTTTGATGCCAGATCATTGTCAACTGATCTTCATCCTTCTATTGATCTCATAACGTTTACTTTTCAGTATTAGAAATGTTAATGAACCGTTCATTAATTTTCTATCTAGTAGAGTCCTCCAGATATCAGAATACTATCTGAAATATATCCATCATAATTCTTTTTGATAGGTCTATTCCAGAATTCATGTCTATTTCCAAATTTAGAAATAAACTATGAGTATTTTCTAATATCTAGGTAGTAGAGACATTCTCTAAGACTAAGGGCTCTCCCACTGAAAATATGAAGTCTATCTATCCAATAGAGATTGTTGCAACAATTGCGTCCATACTCATGTGGATGACTATTAAACCTTAAGATCAAATTTCTCGAATTTTCTAAAACATGTGCAACTAATTGCAAGTGTTACTAGAAAAATGAGATACAATTATTAAACTTTTAATCTTATCCAATAAGAAAGTCAATTTCAATGATTAAATGTAGATTATTTTGATGCTCTATCCGGGTCCTTCTCTAAGGATCGAGATAGACTTGATAGTCATACTATCAACACATCAGCTCATTGCAGTATTAGAATTCATCCAAGTCTTTGGATGTCATATGTGTGGAAACCATAGAAGTACAATCAACTCTTTGACTTTTCTTCTAACTTGGGTCCGACCGATGCTTCCACTATGCTCCTTTGATCTTTAGACAGCCATTGTAAGACAAAGGTTCTCTTATGTTGAATTCAAAATATTTCAATATAAGAGAAATTCAACATTTATACACGCCTCATTCAATTCATAAAATATTAATATTATGAAGCTTCATGAATGACTAGAGCATAGATAGTAGAATGATGACACTCATCATATATACATACATCTTAATTCTTAAAGACTTTTGGTTCAGGTAGGTATTCAAGGATTTTGAATACATCATTTCTTATAGAGCTACCATTCTGCATAATGCAGTGAACCATGTCATTCATGATCAAATGTTGAGAGCACATATGTATGCCAGAAACATCTTCTTAGATTTTATAAGGATTGTTTGACAATTACGATCATAATCGACTTGTCACTTCCAAACTACATTCGATGAGTGATCAAGACTATAGAGACATACAAACCCTAGGGTTGTAGTCCTATTTTCTATTTAATTGTCATTCCTCAATATTATGAGGAAACTTGCACATTGCAATCACATACAATATGTGTCCAATTGCAAGTATAATATCTTGATCATGGATCCAATCCATGATATTTTACTGGTTATTATTGAGTATAGTATTGAGTGGGTTTAATGAAGGGTTATCTGAAATAAAAAATTTGCATACATATATATATAAATATATACATGTTTTACTTTGATTTAGGAATTTTTATATCAAAGTTGTCTTGCCTTGTCAACACTGAAAGTTCATTCCCTTAATTACTTTCAATGTAAGAGATATACTTACCATTATATCTCTACAAGATCTGAGATCTCCTTTCTAACTTTGTTGCATCCCAATAATATGAGAAACTACAATTCAGATAAAAAGAAGCGGAACTCATTCTACCTTGCAAGTCCAGCTTGCATTCCCAATTCGGTCTTTAACACCCGGGCCCACCACCCCTAAGATGATGTTGACCCGTCGTTAATTGAACAAACCGTCAACAGTATTAGATCTCACTATGTGCAATCCAATATTTCCCCAATAATATAACTGATATTGGGGTCACTACGCATACGGCCTTACTCTTTCGAGAAGCAAAGAGTCCGATCCAAATGCGCTTGTATGCAAGAGCTGTCACTTCGGACATGTGTCTCCTACATACAATCCCTGGCGACGGAACCCTTCGCCTTGACGGGATACCATGGATGTCACTTATGTGATCCTCTACCTCATATTCAAATTCTAATTAATCATTATGAATCATATTCATTATGATTAATTCTTCCAAGGGAAATAACAACTCTATTCATAATAGTGTGTTTTAATTTTAATTGGATTCCAATTAATCTAATTAAATTAATGATCCAACTAATATCCAACAAACATTTTAATTGTTACTTGAAATATGGTATTATCTCAAATACGTATTATTTCAAATTTTAATATTTAGAAAATACACCATGATTTCTCCAGCATTATTGAGTCCCTACCCGCTGTCATGACCAATACCGACGGGAGTGGGACAGAACGCACAGGGTGCAACCTGCTACCCTAACGCTCCCTGACTAGACACCATATCCACCTCAGGAAAGGATAATGCCAAATCTATCATTGTGTATTTGAAATTTTCATCGATTTTTCAACCGAAATAATACCATATAGTAATAATCAAAGCCATTTTGATTATAAGAAAATTTGCTAGACAAATTCCCAAACCTATTCAAGCAACATGTTTGTTGAAAGTGTATCAAGTAACCAATTGGTGATTTAGATCAATATAATCATTTATTGGTTGAGGCAATGTCATTTAAGGGAACATCTATCATTCACATATTTCCCAAATATTATCCATAATTATTCCAGGAAATTAACCATTAATATCACAAGTTTCTTAAATGACTATCACAAGGTTCATGATTAGGATTGCAATTTTCAGTAGTGACCCTCACTTACTAAAATTAGCATATCTCATTCATTTTAATTCCAAATTAAGAAAAATAAGTTTATAAAGTTTTCTAACTTGATATAAAATAGGATCTACATGATTAGCATACATTTCCAGGTATTTTAAAATAGTAGTTAACTCTCTAATTATATCATCATTCGCCAGTCCCGAAACAATGGATATATGTTCATTAAAACGATCATATCTTGAGTTATCAGATTCCAAATCACGCAAACTCAAAATCCACAATTTCCTTATTTAACAGGAAACGTCATCCAATTGAAAATTTTGTTTTAAACATTTTAAACAGGACCGAAATTTAATCACAAAATAGGGCTGCAAAAATTGAAATGAGATAATTTTTTCACAATCCTTATGAAACCAAGTCTTCCTAGGTTTATGGATCGCATCCAAAACCTATAACCTAGCTCTGATACCACTTTAATGATATGGAAAGATCCTCAAGCGCATCACGGAAGTATGTGGATCACATCGAATGCGATCGGGAGCGACTAGTCGCACTAATTTCTCCGAGTAGCGGAATTTAAAAATTTTAAATGTGATTAAACCACATGATCGAAGAACCTTTCTCAGATCATTTCATCTTAACCACCATAGGTATTAAGGTTACCTCTTGAAGCATGGTTGCGATCGAGTCTCTAAATGAAGAGACCTCGTGTCTCAAGTCCGATCCGATAGAGGAGACGCTTGCGAGCGCGTTGATGAGACGCATCCATCTCTCAATCCAAGTTGATGATCCAAGTGACGAATCTCCTGATCTCGTCATACGAGATTCGACGTCTTCTTCACGAGAAAGATGCACTGAAGGAGACGGAGATCTACGAGCAAATACTCCAGCAGCATAGCGACGATGCTGCGGCGATGGCGACTCTCTCTATGGCTCCATGGTGGACGGCCATAAAAGAGAGAGGGAGAAAGTCACATGAAGTTTAGAGAGAGAGAGGAAGAGAGAAATAATTTATATTGTAAAAGTGTGTATCGAATAGCAAGGGGTGCCACTTCTTATATAGGGTTTTGGGAGTCCATGGATCTCAATCCATGGACAACACACAATCAATGGTTAAGATTGATTTGCGTTTCTTTCAATGGCTAAGAAGTTGTTGTAAAAACACAACAACAATTGATTTAATTTGAATTAATTTATATTGATAAGTCAACATAATTAGTCCCAATTTAAATCACTTTGATTGATCTTGGAGAGATAGAATGAGTCTATCTCCTCAAAAACTCATGAGATCTCATTATCTCATGAGATCTTTAAGATTTACAACAACACTTGTTGTAAACTATTTCACAAAAATAATTCACAATTATCTTGTGAAATTTGCGATCATGCCATTGAAAAAATATGAATCACATTCACATCCCAAAACAAAATGTAATTATATTTTCAATTAATCATTCAATGTGAATCCAAGTCACAATAACAATTAATCAACAACTATAAGTCACAATATGCTCTCTCTAATATATTATAAATCACATTTATAATATACCTGAATAATATGGACAGTGTTATCCACATTATTCATATCCATGATAATTAAATCACATTTAATCATCTTGTATCTTAATTCTCATGTGCCCCAATAATATGAATCACATTCACATTATTCACAGCTTTGATAATTAAATCACATTTAATTATCTCAGGTAACTCTCATTATAATATGAATCAAATTCATATTATTCGTGATAATTAAATCACATTTAATTATCCATTTTCTCAATGCTCGGATACATATATCAACAATGAAATTATCTATGAACTCTTTCAAGGATAATGCGCTTTCTCCGCAGATACTTGGAGATAAGGACAGGGCGATTATATTGTTCCACGTATAGTGACTTGGATATTGAGATCACATCTCAAATCCAGATCTTGCGGACCTCCCATAGATGCTTGATTATATCAAGACCGTAAATCTAATCTTCTCATTACATTTAAATCACATTCAGATCAATGTCCAACATTTGGACTAAGATCATATTACTTCTCTATGAGAGGAGTCACTAAAATCCAGACCTATTCCATCACTTCGTCAGAATGGAAGCATCATGGTTATACAATCGTTTATGATCACATCGCCTTCAGGAATTCCCAATATTGTACATCCTGCATACTGGAAGACCCAGAATAATCCCAAAGTTTTAGATCTCTTTTAGACTGTCTCCTTCAAGGTTTTATCATTAAGTTTCTCCTTTGACTATTGGGAGTTTGGTATCGATCATATGCTTTCCAAAAGCATATATCATACCCAGGTGTTGATCATATACTTTTCCAAAAGCATATATCAAAACTACAAATTCAGTCAAGCTTCCAAAGTGAGATGACCGTGCACAGAATTTGATTCTTCCCAATATCTCATGAGTGAGCTCATGTCGTTCGGTTCAGTAATGAACCTGTATGATCCCTTTGAGAGATCATATTACTCATATGCCCTTATATGTACACCAACGCGTCGGTGTATAGACCTTGATTAGGTCATCAACCTATTGGTCTGGCAAATGTACATACTCAGACATATAGTAACACATCTGTCTTCGGTTAGAGGATGCGTGCCTATATCATGACAGTATACGACATAGGACTTTGGTTATCTCGATCTCGTTAAGTCAACTCTTTGACCTAACTAATCTGACACCTCTAAATCTCTATTCCTATGCAGAGGACCTGCATCAAGAGGTCGGTTAGATATTAGCCAAATGAGAGAGGATTGCTATCTCCTACTCAGGTTGGAGATCATCTCTTAACAACCATTTGATGGTGCTTGATGAGTCCTCAATCTAACTCTTTAAATTTTCATCCAAGCACCAGCCTCTATGATTCTATAATTGAATCAACAGCTGTATGATCAATAAGATGGCCTTGGTACATAACCCTAATTGTACTAAGAGACCTATTATGCAAATGATTTATTCTTCATTTCAAATGAGGGAATGATATTCGCAATAACATTTATTGCATAATGGCTCATCGTGGGCTCGCATGTCCAACAGTTATTGCTCCTCAAGATGAAGAGCAGACAACCTTCATCTGTCCATTTGGGACATGCCTTCCGCAAAATGTCGTCTAGTTTGTGCAATGCTCCGGTGGCATTCTAGCGATGCATGTTGGCAGTATTCATAGATATGGTTGACAGTTTTCTCGTGGTTTTCATGGATGACTTCTCAGTCTACGGAGACATCTTTGATCAATGCCTTTCATATTTAGACTGATTGTTGAAAAGATGTTGTGAAGTGAGTTTGATGCTCTCGTGGGAAAAGAGTCACTTCATGGTGACTGAAGAGATCGTGATAGGCCATGCAATATAAAAACATGGCATGGAGGTTAACCTGTGAATGTGGACGTCATTTCCAAACTTGAGCCACCTACAAATATGAAGCCAGTTCGATCATTACTTGGGCATGCAGGATTTTATAGAAAATTCATTCAGCAAAATTGTCCGACCGTTGATTGAGCTTCTAGAAAAGGAGGCAGATTTCATTGTAGATGCCAGAGTCCTCCAAGCCTTTAATCATATAAAAGAATTGATCACCGATGACAGATGCTTTTGATTATGCCATTGGAGCGATTTTGGGACAAAGGAGAGATGTGTTACCATTTGCCATTCACTATGCTAGCAGAACACTTGACAAATCTCAAAAGAATTACACAATCACTGAAAAAGAGCTGCTAGCGATTCTATTTGCCTTGAAGAATTCAGATCTCTCTTGCTTGGATCCAAAGTCATAGTGTACACCGACCATTCTGCCAACAAATATTTGCAAATCAAGAAGGACACCAAACCTAGACTCATCAGATGGATCCTTCTACTCCATGAGTTCGACCTCGAAATCCGAGACAAGCCAGGAATAAAGAATGTGGTGGTTGATCATCTTTCTAGATTACTAGAGCCAGACACTCCTAAGTAAAGCCTAGTGCCGATTACAGAGACCTTTCCGAATGAGGAAATTCTATCAGTCACCTTGCTCCCTCGGTTCGCTCATATTATGAACTATCTTGTTTCCAAGAGAACTCCACAAGATTGGCCGAAGATGAAAGTTGACAAGTTTTGTCAAATATTCATTTCTATCAGTGGGAGGACCCGTATTTGTTTTGTGAGGTGACAGATTACATCTGGAGAAGGTGCATTCCTCAAGAGGAAGTTCATAGTGTCCTCGAACAGTGCTGTGCTTGAGAATAAGGACACCACTCTGAGAAAAGAATGACAACAAAAGTTCTCCAATGCGGCCTTTGGTGGCCAACTCTTTTCAAAGATTCATAAGACTTTATGAAACATTGCATTGAATGTCAGAAAATATGTGGAACTATTGGCATGAGAGATACAATGCCATTGTATTACATTCAGATATCCGATGTATTTTATGCGTGGGGCATTGACTCCATGGGCCCATTTCCCAACGGTTAGGTATTTGAATATATTCTGCTCACTGTCGACTATGTTAGTGATTGGATGGAGACTATCCCAACTCGAGCCATCGACAATCGCATTGTTTGCTGATTTTTTAAAGAAAATATCATTGCAAGGTTCAATATTCCAAAGATTCTGATATCCTATGGTGATAGCCATTTCATCAATAGATAAGTGAATAAGCTGACTCAGGAACACTGCATTGAACATAGAGTCGCTCTCCATACCACCTAAAATCTAATGTCATGGAAGAATGTTCAAATAGGGAGATTAAGATAATTCTTTAGAAACTTGTACATCTCGATAGGAAGATCTGGACTGAACAGCTCGACTCAGTTCTTTGGGCCTATTAGACCACATACATGTCATCTTTGGGAATGTCTTCCTTACTCCTAGTCTATGGCAAGCCATGTCATCTGCTCCTGTAATTAATTCACAAATCTTTATGGGCAATTAATGTTTGCAATTTGGATTCCAAGAAGGTTGACAAAAACAAAAAGCTTGATATGAATAGATTACTTGAATTCCGCAACTATGCATATGACAACATCCTGATGTACAAGGAGGAAGTCAAGAAGTGACACGACAAGCATATCCGATGAAAGGCTTTCGAGATTGGTCAGAAGGTTTGGTTGTTTGATGTAAAATTGAAATTATTCCCAAGGAAGTTGAAAAGCAAATGGACAGGGTCTTTTTTAGAAAAGCATGTGCATAACAATGAAAGCATTGTGATATCTGGCTTGTTAGCTAATGCACAACCATTCATGATCAACGGAAGTCTATGGAAACCATATATCGATCATGATACATTTCTATCTATTGTGGATTCAATACAAGTGGTCTATCATGATGAACTTCAAGCCGCACCATCAGAAGATTCAGATAATGCACATAAAAACAATTTTGATTAGTTACTCTTTTTCTTCTTTTCTTCTTTTCGAATTTCATTATTTCATTCTTCCGAAGGCTTCACTCATACATTCATCATTGTTATACTTATGATATGCTTCATCCTATGTATTGGGGTGTAAGTGTATACATGTGTTCATTCTTTGATCCCTCGCTTGTCTCCTCAACTCTTGATATTCTATCTAGGGATACAAGCCAAGCCAATGATTTGTTTATTCCCACCCTCGACCCTCCCTGCTTTGTACAATGTTTGCTATAATTGATCCTAAGTATAGAGGGGATGGTCGAATTCTTATTCTTTATTCAGTCGTTATAAACTTTTACATATTTAGCACGAGTTATGTCTTCTCTTGTTCTCTTTGATCTATGAGGACATAACTCATGCTAAGTACAGGGGGTCGTATATACATTGTATATACTTTAGCCATAACTCGTACTTTCATATTTTTAATAATATGGCTAATTAATAAAAATTAAAACACATAAAGTGTAATTACGGTTAATAAACCGGTTAAAAATATTTTGCAAAATGTTTGAAAAATGGTTAAAAAATCTTTTGAAAAATCTTTTAGAAAACAGTTTGAAAAATATTGTATAAAATGTTTTCAAGCCTTTGTAAAAATGTTTTGTTTGTAAAAATTTCTTTCTTTTGTTTGTATAAAATATTTTGAAAAATTATTTGCACATGGTTTGGAAAATAATTTTAAATTACTTTGATAAACCTATATATATATTGTTTAAAAAATCTTTGCGAAATGATTTTAAAATTTTGTAAATATTTACAAAAATTAGTAGTCAAATTATTTTCAAAATAAAGTTTTAAAAATGTTTGATAAATTATTTTCAAAAATTATTTTGAGAACCTTGTACATAATTTAAATAAATAAATTTCTTTGCAAACTTTTTATATAAAAACCTGTAAATAACCACTAACATAATCCCTGTAGATACTTAGTGTAAATTCTTTCTCCCAATAATTGTAAATAACAGAAGCACTTCTGTATAAATATCTGCACATAATTATTTTAATAACCCTTTTATTTTTGAAAAAAAACCTAAAAAATTGCAAAACCCAAAACCCACAAAATTTTGCAAAATGTTTCCAAAAATTGCATGAAATTTGCAAAAAATTTTCAAAAATTACATAAAAAGTTCAAAATCAGAAAAGTACTTCAAAAAAGGATTTTTATCTACATTACATAGCATTTGCATTTCTCGGATTGAAAATGACAATTGAACAAGTCTAAATAAAATCCGAAGATTGGAGCTTTGTTAGACCATAATCCACTTAATCAAAAGAACCTTAGAGGAACTGGAACTGAGGCATTTAGGTCTTAATGACTTAATTCTTTGAGAACACAAGATTTGGTTCAGTGTCATCTTGGCTGCCTAAGTAGAATATTTCAAAACACATACATGACTCTTGTTGATAGTAACCTAATTTGCACACCTGCACCTTACACTCTGCTCAACTCAGTTGAAGTGGTAGAGGGCTGGATTTGTCGACATGAGACACAAGCGAATGGAAACATACAAAGTCACAATTCTGTGGCCATTGTGCCCCAACCCGATTTAGTAGCCATGAGGTCAAATGAGAAATGTTGTGGGTTGGAATAATGCTCGAAAAGAGGGATAGTCTATTAGATCAAGAGGAAAAAGTCCATATGTAAATGATGCTGTAAATAGTATTAAAAAATGCAAAATCAAAAACCTTAAAAAATAGACGGGCAAAAATTCAAAGAAAAATCAATTCCCGTGGGAGTATGTAGTCAATAAGAAAGCTTGAGTTTTAAAGTCAAAGATACATGTGAGCATGCAGCCAGGTGACTTGGCTACATTAGTAAAGCATCCTAGGATAGGTAGCTACACTGGCTACCATTCATTCTCTTCGCCACCTCCTCTTCTTGAGCCGGTTGTACTTGAACTTAGAAGGGAATACCCTGCTTCTAGAGGAAAGAGTTATTGGATTAGGGAATTAGGGTCACCATGTCGGAGAAGACTATCTTTTATTGCTTCAGCCAAGGAGAGCTACATATCACTAACAAAGTACAAGATAGATCATAGTCACAAGGGGATGCTATGATATCAGCTTATTTTGACCTAGCTTTTGAGGAGGCTTAGGTATAGTTTTGTGATTCTCAGAGGCTATTGTGTTTCAAGTCCGGTTCCCAAAAAGGTTCTGACCAAACAAAAAATCCAAAGGTCCGACTGAGTTCCGAACTTCGATTTTGTAAAGACAAGTTTAAAAGTTAAAATCAATCCATTTTGTTTCTTTTTTATTTTCTTTATTTTCTTTTTTTGCACCCATATGCATAAGTGTTTGCTAGGGACTAGCAAAGGCAAGTATAGGGGGTGATGAATCTCAAATTCATCACCTTTATTCTTTCATTTGTCCTTAAATCCCTATGTAAATGCATGTATATATCATTATTTTGTAGAAATAAACACTCAATAGATCATACAATATATGTACAAAATACTGTATAATTGCCCTAGACTCCAAAATAAAAGAATAAAAGAAAGAAAAGAAAGAAAAGAAAAAGAATGAAGTGTCAAAAATACTTAGTGACCCTAGACTCCAAGACCCAGTCATCATGATGACTGATCGAAAATGAATAAAGTAGGCTGAGATAGGGTGGAGAAAATGTACATAAAATACACAAATACCCTAATTTTTAATTTATCACTGATTACTATTTGAGACCTATTTCATTTTATCATTTTTACACCTCAAATAATAAAACACCCAACATGAATATTGTATGTAAAAATACAAAGAAAAAATACAAAATTGATTTCACTGTAAAATAATGCACAGTGTGCTTGAGACACACAAAACAAAAAGATGTAAAAAAAATTCGCAAACATGTATCTTCTCCATACCGATTCAAAATTGAGCAAACTCACCTTTATTGTTGATAAAATTATATAGGCTATTTAATGAAGGTGGTTTCATTCCATTTGGAGCTAAGATGTAAAAGTTAGGTTTTGGGGCCCTATTGTGCAGTATACATGTATATTATATTCAATATATTTATTCTTTATATTTTTCACTTTATTCTATTTTTTATAAAATTGTAGATATTATTCAAAACATATGTACATAATTAAAATAAAACAGAACCATTAAGAATAAAATTAAATAAATAATGTATGCTAATACATAGATAAATATACTTATATATACCTATATCTACATATAAAATACATATGACTTATTTAAATAAACTAAAAATATAGAAAATACATGTATATAATAATAATATATATAATAAAAAGTAAAAATACCAAAATACATGTATATGTATCTATATTTATACATGTAAATATTAACTTATAAAATAGCATCAAAAAAATAAAATAAAAATAGGCATAGAATATTACATTAAATTACAAATTTTTTTGTTTTAGCATAAATCTAATTAATTCATTTGTTGGTTTTAAATGATTTTACAAGGCATTTTACCTTGGAATTATCTGGTTGGTCCACGTGGACCAACCATATTCGTTCGGGTGTTGACCCCAGGTCAACTACCCCCTCCGCTTTGTCTGACCTGTCGGACACCTCGAGTCCCCAACTTCTCTCCTTTTCTTAGGAATCCTAATGATTAATGCACCTCACACCTTGAGGCTCTACCATCCGTGATTCTCACCATATCTTTAGGTTCACCCAATCTTCATCGAATCAATCAAGATCCCATTCGCAACTTCCCTCCTCGTTCCTATAAAGAACCCCCTTTTTGGCGCTTGATTTCTCTTCGAGTGCCCTTAGCCCCTCAGACCTGGCCCTAGAGTTTGTGGCTTGTGACAGAAGTCTAGGGCAACCGTTTGTAGTGAGGAGGGACGTCTTTGGGGGTCGATCCAATCATCTTTGACAACCTTCATTGGAGGTCCTACCTATTTGACTTTTAGGTCAAATCGAGGCCTTTGCCATCACTTTTAGGTTATATTTAGGTTGAAGTTTCAATTCCACCCTTTAATTTCTATAATTAGCTCAAAAATTAGGTTAATCTAGAAATTCCCATTTGGCTTGAAGCTCGATCTCCTGGCCAAATTCCATCGTTTCAGATAGTACCTCACCATGTTTTCCATTCATTTCCATCTCCAACGCATTCCTTTCTTCTTCCACATCTGACCCCTTGATTCTACACAAATCGAGGATTCCAGCTCTATCCCTCACCATTATCGTGAGCTACATGATTCATCTGTTAGCCATGTGAGCCCGAGGCGAACCGTTCCCACAATAATTATTATTGTAATGTTTGATTTATCAATAAAAGTTATTGTTTTATTTCACTCCCTGTTTGAGATTAAATGAATGAATGCACTATAAGGTCCTTTAGTACAATTAGGGTTATGTACCATGGCCATCTTGATGATTATACATTTGTTGATTCAATTGTTGAATCATAGAGGCTGGTGCTTGGATGAATATCCAAGGAGTTAGATGGGCAACTCATTAAATACCGTCAAATGATTATTAAGAGATGATCTCCAGACTGAGTAGGAGATAGCAATCCTTTCTCTTTTGGCTGATATCCGACCGACCTCTTGATGTAGGTCCTCTGCATAGAGATAGAGATTCAAAGGTGTCATATTAGTTAGGTCAAAGAGTTGACTTAACATGATCGAGATAATCAAGTCCTATGTTGTATGTTGTTAGGATATAGGCATGCATCTTCTGACCAGAGATAGATGTATTGCTATATGCCTGAGTATGTACATTTGGCAGATCGATAGATTGATGGCCCAATTAAGGTCTATACATCGACTAGCTAGTGTGAATACAAGGACATATGGGTAACACGATCTCTCAAAGGGATCACACATATTTACTTATGAATTGGAAGGCATGAGCTCACTCATGAGGTATTGGGATCGATCAAATTCCATGCGTGGTCATCTTGCTTTGGAAGCATGACATGAATTTGTAGGTATGATATATGCTTTTGGAAAGCATATGATCGATACCAACACCCAATGACCAAATGAGAAACTTAATGATAAAACCCTAGAGAGTAGGTATGATATATGCTTTTGGAAAGCATATGATCGATACCAACTCCCAATGACCAAATGAGAAACTTAATGATAAAACCCTAGATATGACAGTGTAAATTGACCTATGTCTTCGGGTTTATTTTAGGTCTTACAGTATGCAGGATGTACATGTATTAGGAATACCTGAGGGTGATGTGATCGTAAACTATTATATAATCATGACGCTTCCATTCTGAGGGAGTGACGAAGCAGGTCTAGATTTTAATTACTCCTCTCAGTAGATAAGTAATTTAATCTTGGTCCAAATGCTGGACAATGATCTAAATGTGATTCAGATATAATGAGAAGATTATATTTACGATCTTGATTTAATCAAGCATCTATGAGAGGTCCCCAAGATCTGGATTTGAGATGTGATCTCAATATCCAAGTCACTATATGTGGAACGTACAATTGCCCACCCTTACTCCAAGTATCGGGGAGAAAGCACATTATTCTTAAAGAGTTCAAGAATAATTCCATTGTTAAGTTATACCCCAGCTTTGAGAAATGGATGATTAAATATGATTTAATTACCATTTAAATGTGAATTTGATTCATATTATTTTGATGCATGAGAATGATGATCCGAGATAATTAAACATGATTTAATTATTGTGGATAAGAGGAATGTGGACAACACTATCCATATTATTCACATATATTGTAAATATGATTTATAATATATAAGAGAGAGCTATTTGTAAATAACATTTACAATTTAAATGTTGATGTGAATTGAATTCACATTGGAAATTAATTGAAAATATAATTTACATTTTATTTTGGGTTGTAAATGTGATTCACAAATTTCCAATGGCATGATTGTAATGTTCTGAATAATTATGAATTGTTTTTGTAAATAAATTTGCAACAAATGTTGTTGCAAATTATAAATTTGCAACAAATGTTGTTGCAAATTATGGAGATATTCATGAAATATAAGATTTCATGAAATAGGAAAGATGGAGTCACCTTCCATGTGGAGAGGCTGGATGACCACAAGTCCTTATGGGAATTGGTGGCCATCTACTCTCCTTATGGAAGGAGGCTTGCCTCCTCCTTATTTCTCCAAGGTGGATTTGATTTAATTGAAATTAATTTATATTGATTATTATCCAAGGGTTTTTATTAATTGTGCCCCTTTGAGATATTGCTATTTCAGTTGTGTCCCTCTCTTTTTTGAAATATCAGTTGTGCCCCTACCTTCTTGTAAAATTTACAGTTCTGCCCTTTCGTAATATTACTTATGCCCCTACTTTACCTTAGCAGAAGGGCAGAACTGTGAATTTTACAAGAAGGTAGGGGCACAACTGATATTTCAAAAAAGAGAAGGGCATAGCTGAAATTGTAATATCTCAGAGGGACACAACTGATAAAACCCTTAATTAAATTAAATTAATTGTTGGTGTGTTTTTACAAAAAAAATCATGGCCATTGAAAGAAATACAAATCAATGTGAACCATTGGATTTCTGTTATCCATAGATTGAGATCCATGGACTCCCAAAATATTATAAAAGGAGAGGCAACCGTAACTCTTCTTAACACACAACACAAGAATTACAAGTGCTCTCTCTCTCTCATCTCATACCTCATCTCTCTTTCTCTCTCTTAGTGGTCGTCCACTTGGAAATCCTAGAGAGACCGTCGTCGTTGTTACATCGTGTGCCGCTGCCTCGACTACTCGTGTATCTCCATATCCTTTAGTGCACCTCGCTCGTGAAGAAGATATTAGATCTTGTGAGACGAGATCGGGAGATTCATCGCTTGGATCAATACATTGGATTGCGAGAAGTACACGTTCATCCCCACATTCGCAAGCATCTCTTCAGTCGGATCATACCTGAGATAGGAGTTCGCTTATGTTAGAGACTACGATCACAATCATGCTTCAAAAGGTAATCCTTAATCTTGTATGTGGTTTGATGAAACGATCCAACAAATGTTATTGGATTATTGGGTTTCATCATTTTTTTTAAATTCCGCTGCACCGAGCAACTAGTGCGAGTAGTCACTCCGATCACATATGATGCGATCTTCATGCTTCCGTGACGCGCTTAAGGATTCTCCATTTCCTTCATCATCACCCTTCCACCCATTTTTGTGTCATTCTGCGGTCGAGAGCCTTCACTCTTGGAACCCCTTGCTTCCTATGCAGAAAACGAAGGGCAAGGAGCCAATCTGGGGGTTGATCATCACCTAGAAGCACCTCCATGTTCCTGAGTTCATTCAAGACCCCAAGGCCCCATCATTCGGTCCTGGTCCTGCCAGGCACCTATGGGAGTTATGGAACGACTGCAGTAATGGGAGGAGCATCTCAACATCCTCTCAAGACGTCAGAGAGTGGAGAAAAATCGAATCAAAGCTCACCAAGGGTTGTTCTTCATCGGTTCTTCTAGATCACTTCTGTGTTGTTGGATGAAGAACAACCCCCAGTTCTAACCTCAACCAATGGATGGGCTCGCCTCAACCGTCGTATCCTCAACGAGGATCTAATCTCGTGCATCTGCCAGTGAAGGGGTATCGACTGTTGTATGTGCAGTGCATGGCTAAGTGAAGATCATCTGGTCATCGACATATGCCTCTTTAGGGGTAAATTACATATCCATGCCCTACCTTTTTTGTATTTAAATATGAGCACTTTAAACTTTTGTCAACGTTGTAAAAATTCTGTAATAATTACACTAAGGTCCTGAAACTTTATATTTTTTTGCACTTTAGTCCCCTTCACTTCACCTCACATGGCGGCCTTCACATGTGGGAATTTTGTAGTCTATCCCTAACAACTTATTTTATTTTGAATTAGTGCTGAAAAGTAGGGGTGCACATGGATCAGATTGGATCATATTTTTGTTTAATCTGTGTCCAATCCAACCTTAACAATACTAACTTTTTCCAATCCAATCCAATCTATCAAATATTTGAATCCAAACCAATATAATCCATTGGATTACGGATTGGATCGGATTTTTTATACTTGTATATTTTTGCTCAGTAGTCTACCCAGTAATGCTCATATTTTATAGCACATTAGCTTTCGACATTTGAATTACGGCTCCAAAATCGATAATATGGATAGGTATGATGAAAAGAATATATGAAGAGCGCACAATCAAATTAAAGTTGAAGGCCTCCATTAATCCAATATAAAAGTTTGAAGACTACACGATCAAACTAAAGGAAAATATTGACTTTGGTATCTAAGTTTCTTGTTAGTAATGATGCATTAGTATGTTTTTTTTGTAAATGATTTCCGACATATAATTCAAATAAGAGCAATGCAGGTTACCAAATATGAATGCAAAAACTAATTTGATAACAAAAAATGTTATCTCCTTGGATGGATATTTATGAAATCGGTGATGAAGTTAGAATGTTAAGTTATGTCAAAATCAAATTACACCCAAGAACACCTTTCAAGTCATTATAACATATCATTGACATACAAGAATCATAAAACATTTATATTCGATTGAGTTTCCAAGACAAAACCAATTTAAATATAGCACACCAAGTAGGAATCATGCATCTCATTTAAAATAGACTTGAAATGGAATTTATTTCCGAGATTAGTACCTATAGTCAAAACATGTAAATTTGTCTGAAAATATTAATCAAATTTGTGCATCAATTTAAAAAGAAAAACAATTCAAGTTATGAGATTCAAATTATAATCATATTTTATTATTTGGCTTTCAAGAGGAAGATATGGGGGCGGTAAGCGGACTTATATCCGACATCAATGGATGAATTTATGATTACAGCTTTATGGAAAATTATGGATGAGTGAAAATATATATTATATATTTATTATATTTATATATGTAAATATACAAATATATGCTAACGGATTAATGGATTGGATCTGATTAGATTTTGGTAATAATCCGATCCCTCCCTACTTTAACGAATTTTAAGAATTCCAACCTGATCCGTTAAATTGATAAAACCAAATCAATCCAATCTTATAACATCAGACTAAATCAGATTATGGATTTTGTTCGATCCGTGTGCACCCTTACTGAAAAATCTCCTATTAGTGTAATATCTTTTGATCATTTTGCAAGAATCTCCTTGCATTTATTTCATATTGCATAAATGCCCCTAACAAACTATTGAATTTTATTTTTACATTTCTATTTTCTATAAATATCACTTGTGCTCAATTAAATGCTCTTTTACGCCATGGATTAAAATGTTTTTATCATTACTATTTATTACTATATTTTTATAACTACATACCAAAAACTACAAGACAAATCAAAAGAAAACCCTAAAAACTACAAACCCTTCCTAATCCTAAAAATTATAAATATTTTCAAACCCCCCAAAAAATAGTTTTCTTTCCTATAATTATATATATAGTATTTACTACATACTAAGATTAGGTTTGATAAATTTTGGACCCATTTTGTATTTTTAAATCTCAAAAGAACTTGGCCTATTTAAATATTCCTTGTTTTGGACTATTTCTGATTTTAAAAACACAAAAACAATTGGCAAAATTCACAAAAAAAATTCATAAAAACAGAAGAATAGTTAAAAACACAAATTTCTTTATTTTATAATTTTTAACTATATAAAGCTATATTTATAAGTAGAAAACACTATATTGTGATTATATACCTATATATAGTTATATATATCTAACATTATTATTAATTATTATAAATACCTAAATATAAATTAAATCCTTTAAAAAATAAAAAAGATTGTTCTTGTTTGTATTATCCTTTTTATATATATTATATATTATATATACTTTATATTATACATATTATTACATACTACATATATATACATTTATTATATATTAAAAATAAAAAGAAATTAAAATCAATAAAATAGAAAAAGAAAATAAAATTTTAAAAATAAAATAATTAAACAAAATAAATAATTGAAAAACCAACAAAAACATTAAGTATATATATTTTAATATACATATAAATACATTATTATTTAGTAATAAATAATAATACTTGCTACACCAGTTTATTCCCTGTGTTCGACATCCTACTTGTACTTGTCCACTATACACTTTTATTTGTTGTGATTTATAATAACTTTGACTCCACACTCTACTTTACATTGCTTTATTATTTTTCATATTGTGGGTTTAATGTTACTTTTATTAATCGATCGAGCGTGGCCACCTCAGCAACACTTTAGGTCCCGCCTTGTATGGGCCACTGTACGACCACTTCTGACTGATAGACATTTTAGTGTACATGAATGTGTATTGATTCATGTGCCCATCCCCATGATCTAGATACTCAGCAATATACTTTCACAACATATGATTCTACATTCGAAGTACCAAACACAAGAATTTATGTAGGAGAGTAGTAAAGAAGGAAGAACAATCAATATATTCTTTCATTCAAAACTAATATATTACCATACAATTATTGTGACATATACATACACATCACGTCTCTAAAAAAAAAAGAGTACCAGTGCAATAAGACAAAGAACCGACACCAACTGTACCACAAAAAACTGAAAAAGTCAACCTCGATCCACCTACTGCTGCAACTGCTTCTCCTGTGAACCTGCTAATTTTACATAAATAAGTTTATGAGAAAAGCACCCATTACATATATAAAACAACAACTAAAAATGGTAAAAACTGTAAAAAAGTGCGAATACTATAAGGATAACTTGATGAATCTCCATTTCAATCACCTTTATTCTTTCATTGTAGCCTTAAATCCCTAGTTGAATGCATGTAAAGAGCATTAAATTACATAAAATAACAGTAATTATTTATATTATAAATACTATATAAAATAATGAATTTATAGCCAAAATAAAAGAATAAAGAAAAGAAAAAGAATGAAATACCTAAAGTGTTGAATGACCATAAACCCCGAGACTAAGTTAAGAATTGACTTGATTGACAAGGAGGAAAGTAGTGGGAGATAAGGGTCAAAAATCACATAATAAACCCTAATTTCTATTCTCCAAGAAATGCATTTTGAGATCTATTTTATTGTATTATTTGTACACTTCAAATCAATAAACTTTGAAAATGAACATTGTACATAAAATATATAAGGAAAATTACAAAATTTATTTCACTCAAAAATAATGCACAGTGTGCCCTAGACACACAGAATGAAAAGTCGCAAAGAAAACTTTCCAGACCTGTATCTTCTCCATACAATCTTCAAATTCCTCAAACTCTCCCTTATTGTTCATAAAATTAAATTATCTATTGAAGATGGTTTCATTCAAGATGCAAAAGTTTGCTTTTGGGCTCTCATTGTGCAAGATATGTGTATAAAATAATCAATTTATTTATTTTTTTACATTTTTTAACTTCTTTTTTTTTTTGAATTTGTAAATATTATTTAAAATACATGTATGCAAAAAAATAGTATAAAATCATTAAAAATATAAAAAGTAAATAAAGTTACTTAATATATAGGTAGAATATACTTGTAAGTACCTTTATAATAAACACACATATTTATTTTAGTACACAATTAAACTCAGAAAAATACAATAAAAATACATGAATGTGTGTTTAAATAAAATATAAATATAGAAATTATGTATATAAAATAATAAAATCTAAAATAAAAACTAAAAATGAAATACATAATATATAGGTAAAGATACCTATAATTATACATGTAAAATTTAACACCTAATAAATTGACTTGTAAAAATAAATAAAAATCACAACAAAATATTTCATAAAATAATAATCATTTTTCATATTTTGGAAAAAATAATAAAATCATTTATTATTTTAAATCGAATTAATAAGGATTTAATTCCATGTTTTGTCGTTTTCCGCGCCTACATGGACCAATGAGAGACCGATCTGAGTTGATCCCGGTTAACTCCCCGACCTCCCTAGGTCAGTGCCTGTCAAACTTTAGACCTTAATCCTCCTCGAATTTTCCCCTTTGATTCTTTCGTTCTTTCGGTCTGATTTCTTCATGGATTTTGTTCCTCAATCGTCTCTCTTTCAAGCTAGTTTGCTTCCTTGGTCAGCAGATCAATGCAATGGGTGGAATCTATGGTCAAAGCACCCCATGTACATAAATACATACTTTCCCTCAATTTTGGATTTGATCCATTCTCTCTCACCAGACTTCTCAGATCGACCCAAATTCGAGTTGAGTTAGGTGACAACGTTCTCCTCGAACGATTTGCAGTGCGCGTAAGGTGGGATGAGCGCAATTCAAGCAACGTCAGTGATCTTCCCAATGGAGCTTCTGAGATCCTTGCACCAACATGTTCGAGCTCCTTTTTCCATGCTTTTCAAGGTAGATTTTTGTTCATGCATTTCATTTCAACCTTTATTTCTTGCATTTGTTTATTTTAGCATAAAATCTAGATTTAGTTCGTCGTATTTCTCAAGCTCCGGCCACTATTTCCATCGTCCTCTGCCCGGCTCTGTCCATCCTTTTGCCTCCATCTCCTTTCCCATCCATTTCTCCACTTTGTGACCCACTCCGTTCACCCTGATCGGCCTTCAATAAGGGAATCGAGGTCCTCTTCATTCACCTTCATCGGACCTCGCCGCCCTACTTCATTCCACCTCCATTTCATCGAATAACAGGTTTAGACAGTTTGTCCTCAACCCCTCTTTCTTTCTGTGTAGGTTAGAGCTTTCAGGAGTCCATCTGGGCTAGACTTGGACTTGATGTGGTATTCCAGGTGCTCGAGCTTTGTATAGCATCCAGGACCGCAACACGGAGTCTCTAACTTTTTTTAGCACCTCTGACGGCTTCTAGAAGGCTCTAGGTCAATTTCACGCCCCTTTGGACCTTTCTTGGTGGATGGAGCAACACAAGGGAGAAGATCAAAGTTCGTTGGCGGTGAGTTCTTCATCTGTTCTTCCAGATCCATCCATCACCACTGGATGAGGAACTCTCCCCCAGTACTAACCTCCATCGTTCAGACGTGGATCATCTAAACTATCAGATCGTGTGGAGGACATAATCTAAACCCTTCATATGCGAAGGGGTATAAAGTGATGAGGCAACGACACATGTTTAAGTGATTCATTTGAGACGTCGGATTGATCACATTAGGGTACATGGCATTTCACAGGGACCCCCTTGCGGGTTTATGTTATTATTTAGTCTAAGGAATTTTCATTTCAGTGTTATATTTTTGGGAAAAATTGCAATCAAATCTGGTAACTTTTGGATATGACAAAAATTCTCCTTCTAGCACGTTATTTATTGAATATTCATGGAGTTTTGCATGTACGCCCACTTGGACTTTTGAAAAGTGTTTTAGAATGCATTTTAGGTGTATTTAACTTACATTTAGGTCCCTGCTAGAATAATTGATTTTATTTCTTATATCTTGATTATTAGAAATAATATTTTGCACCTAAAAATTATAGCAAAAATATTTCAAGTGCCTGAAACTATTTTAAATCACATATATATTTCATCAAATAATTAAAAGTATTTTCCTATTTTTGAAATACAAATTAGTGCATTTTCTCCTATTGTATTTAAAAATAAAAAAAATGTAAAATTATTTTTAAAAATTCAAAAAATGATGGTATCTTTATTATTGTATTTTGCATTTACAGATCGAAAATCACAAAAATACAAAAGCACAACACTACAAATCTTATGAAAAATATTATAAATTCATTAAAAATCCAAAAATATTAGATTATGTTTGTTAGTTTTGTATATATATCTATATATTATATTATATATTAAAAATAGTTTTGGAAAATTTTAAGACCTTTATCTATTTTGAAACTCAAAAACAATGTGCCCTATTATTATAAGTCTTTGTTTTGACACTTTTAATCAATTAAAAATACACAAAAATAGCAAAAACTATAAGAAAAATTCCAAAATAGAGAAAATACAAGAAAGATAAAACATTTTATTTTGTAATTTTTAACTATATATAGTTATATTTATAATTAGAATACTATCTATATAGGTCAAATATATTATTACTATATATTACTTTTATTTATTATTGATATCAATAAATACCTTAAATGTTTAAAAAGAACCCTGAAAAAATAAAAAGAGCTACACTTTAAGGTATTTTTTTGATTTTATCTATATATTATATATTTATCTTCTATATAGTTATTAACATATTATCTACATATACTTATATATACCTTTATATATTAAAAGGATAACTAAACTGCAGAAAATTAGAAAAAGCAAACAAAAATTATAAAATTAAACATAAAAAAATATGAATTAAAAATCCATAAAAAGTATAAAATAATAAAGACCCACAAAATTTAGAAAATCCTTATAAAACACACAAAAACATCTGTTGATTTTTCTTTTGATTATTAATTTTTGTGGCTTTTCCCATTGCTCCTTTGTGGTTCGACCCGTACACATGCATATTATAGGTACTATATTGTAGGGTATAATAAATTTTGGCTCACCGTATTTATTGCTTGAGCATTATTGTGGGTTAATCATTGATGTAGTAGATTGTGGATATCTGAGACCCAAGAGAGCGATCGATACAATGATTACCCACGACTTATCGGGCACTACACACCCTCCAAGATCGGACATTAGGATCCCTCTCACGATCTTTGTATCCATCAAATGGCTTCATTACTGGGGAGTGATAGCCAACCCTACGAAGGTGGTCGTGTGATCTCACAAGGTGAGATGCACGATCACTGAGGTGATCGCTCACGACATCCGACTAAATCAACAATTAACCCACAATATGAATAATAAAACAGTGCAAAGCAAATTTGGAGTCAGAATTTATTATAAGCCTACAAATAAATGTGTATAGTGGTCAAGTATTTGTAGGGTGTCGATCACAGGGAACACACGGGTGTTGCAATATTAGTTATTACTAAATAATGTATATAAGTATGTGTGTGTGTATATATGCTACGTGCTAAATGTTTCTGTGGGTTTTGAAATTATTTAATTTCTATTATTTTTTGTTATATATATTTTTAATTTTATATTTTTATTTTCTTTTCTATATTTTTTGGTTTTCAGTTTCTTTATATATAATAATTATATATATATGTTTGTAATATGTAAAATATAGGTAATATATATAATATAAGTAATAAATATGTAAAAATTTAATAAATACATATAAAAACAATCCTTTTTATCTTTTTGAAGGGTTTAAAATATATTTAGGAATTTATAATAATTAATAATAATATAAAGTATATATAATTATATATGTATACAAATACTATACATGGTGTTCTTTTTATAAATAGAGCTATATATAGTAAAAGTTATAAAATATTTTTTGTGTTTTTTATATTTTCTTATATTTTATACCTTTTGGTATTTTTCTAATTTTTACTTATTTTTAAAATCCAAATAGTCCAAATCAGGGAATAGATAAATAAGTCGAATTGTTTTGAGATTTTAAAATATAAAATAAATCCAAAATTTCTGAAAATAATTTTAATGTGTAGCAATATGAATATATAAAAATATAGGATAGAAAATATCTTTTTAATTTCTTGCCATTTGTTTTCTATTTTTTAGGGTTTGAGAGTTTTTTTTTTCAATTTTTAAGTTTTTCTGTTGAGATTTTTTATGATTTTTTATTTAAAGTGATAAAAATAATAGTAGATAGTATCTTTTTTTTGGAATTTTTAGAGCAATTTTTATATTTTTTTGTATTTTAAAGCTAAATAGGGAATAAAAAGGCTCCTTTTGATTTTTAATAGATGAAAAATACCAATAATATGGTAAATAAAATGCATGGCGTGAATGATAATAGAACTAGGTATATTTCCATATTTTGCATAATTTTTGGAGCACATAATTATTTATAAAAAAATAAAAAAGCAAAAACAAAAATATACAAGCTAGTAGGTGTATATTTGCAATAATAACAAAAGGCGAGGGGTTACAAGAAAAATGCCCAAAAGTTTTGAACTTTACTCAAAACATTTTGTATTAAACTGAAATAATATAAGTCGAGGCAATACAATTGCAATTTGGCTACTCACATGGGGGACCACGTGAGATAACCTAACAGTGGATCTACGTGTAATATCCAATACATGTAGGTGTTCCCGTGCAATTTTTCCTAAAAGTTTAAGTCTAATTTAAATATTTACATGGCTATTAGTAAATTACAAAAAAGGTAGGGGGACTTCATAAATTACCTTTTTAACGATCCCTGATAACAAATTACCTATTAACAAATTGTTGTCCTTTGGCTGCCACGTGTCTAATCAAACGGTCGTGGGGACGCAACGCTTCGCCTCGCTTGGATGGCCCCGATTAGCTCTGGGTCATGTTCTTTATCCGACGGCATCTGGGCGAGAGGGAAGAACACCCAAGTACAAGTCATGAGTGTTGCTTTGATCGGGGATTACTCCATGCTCCAGCATCCTCTCCTAGATCCGACAACGGCTCCGGCTTCCTGGGCTCACTCTACGTCTGTAGGTTGTCACATATAATGCCCATGTCCAATGATGGTGGATCTAGAGCTCTGTTTGCTCCATGTGACCTAAGGATCTATTTGAGCTTCGATTTGAGGCTCCAGTAGAGGGTTCAACCCTTCATACCTGCACCAAAAGTCTTAGTGGCTCGAGGCTAGTCGCCTTGACCAAGAAGTGAAGCTCGAAAGCTAGAGAATGATGGGAGTGGAGAGCTTTCGGCGGAGGGAGACAGACTGAAGCTCTATTGACTAGATCCGACAAAGATCTAGGTTGGAAAGATGGGGAAACTATGGAGCAGATGATAGTGTATAAGATGGGATGGAAATCATGGTGAATAACATTCGTGCCTGAGGTGAATTTGGACTGGAGCTCGAGCTCCAAGTCAAAAGGGAATCTTTGATTTTATCTAAATTACGAATTAAAAATTGAAATTAAAGACTAGAAATGAAAGAGACAGATAAAGATTACCTAGAACATCATGAAACGAGCCTCAACTTTGTCGGGGGACCATGGAGGCAGAACCACCACTTCAACGATAGGCGGATCTGGCTCCGAGCAAGTCCTCCTCGCTACATAATGATGATTGCAGACTCATGTCATGAGCCACAAACCTTAGGTCTGGTTTAAGGGGCTAAGAATTTCTCCATAGGGATCAATCATGTAAAAATGGCAGAGAAGGAGCTTTTATAGATGAATAAGCGATTGATTCGAGGCGGGCTTGCGTGCAGAGGAGGGGTAGGTGGGAGGCATGTGTTCAACGAGGGAGGCGGATGTGCAAGCTGCATAATGGTGAAAGGCTCGAGGGAGATGGAGGTGAGGAGGAGCCATGAGAAAATGGAGAAGGGGGTCGGCTCGTGATTCTGAGAGGGTGGCTGAAGAAATAAGTACAGTTGACCAACGTCAACATTTCCTGAGTCATGCTTCATCCACATGGACCAACCAGGAAAAAAAGATCCAAATTATTTTGTAAAATCAATAAAAATTAGTAAATGAATTAATTAATTTTTAACTAAAATACAAAAATGTTTAGAATTTTATGTAGTACTTTTAGGGTATTTTTATTTATTTTTACAAGGCCATTTATAACATACTAGTTTTTACATGTATAGTACTTGTAGTTTATATATTTCATTTTTAATTTTTATATTTATTATATATATGTAATTTATATATTTATAATTTACTTATATACATATTTAAATATTTTTATTTTATTTTTTTGAGTTTATTCATATACCTAGTTAATTATATACATATTCCTTATATGTATATTATAGTATACTTTACCTATATATTGAAGTATATTATTTATTTTATTTTATTTTTAATGGTTTTGTTTTAATTTAATTATGTACATATGGTTTAAATATTATTTACAATTTTATAAAAATAAAAGAAAGTGAAAAATACAAAGAATAAATATATTGAATATTATATACATGAATATTGCACAATGAGGGCCCAAAACCTATCTTTTGCATCTTAACTCTAAATTTAATGACCCCCATCTTCAATAAGTAGATAATTTAATTTTATGAATAATAAAGGTGAGTTTGGTCATATTTGAATATGTATGGAGAAGATACAGATCTAAAAAGTTTTCTTTGTGGCTTTTTATTTTGTACGTCCCATGCATACCATGCATTATTTTTTTGTGAAATAATTTTTTTCCTTTATATTTTTATGTACAATGTTCATGTTGAGGTTTTATTAATTTTAGGTGTAAAAATAGTAAAATAAAATACATACCAAGACCTATTATTGGGTTAAAATAATTAGGGGTTTTGGTGCGGTTTTCTGTATAGTTTCTCTACCCTATCTCCTCCTACTTTATTCCTTATCGACCAAGTCATCATAATGATTGGGTCTCGTTATCTCGAGTCTTTCAGTGTCTTTGATACTTCATTATTTTTCTTTTCTTTCCTTTATTCTTTTTTTAGAATTAAATACAACATTTAGTACAATATTTCAGGTGATTTATTGAGTGTTATTTTTCATAAATTAATCATAACATGCATTTATCTAGGGTTTAAAGGCTAAAATGAAAGAGTAAAGGTGATGAAATGATGATTTGTCACCTCGTATACTTGCCTATACTAGTCCCTAGCAAACACTTATACATATAAGTACAGAAAAAGAAAATAAAGAAAAGAAAAAGAAAGAACTTGGAATAATTTTTGAATTTTAAACTTGTCTTGATAAAGTAAAAGTTTGGAGCTCAGTTAAGAACTTTAGATTCTTGGAGTGTTTGGAACCACATTGAGGTTAGGAAGTGTGACACAAAAACCTTAAGGTTCCATAATCCTATTATTCAATTCTCTTCACAGTCTGGTCAGAACTATCCTCTTAGTGGCATACTCTCGCAACCTTGAAATGATAGAACTATGTTTGTGAATTTTGCAGCTCTTCCCAGATAAATCACTGAAGTATAGAAGAGTCTGCTCCTTAGGTAACTCATCCTTGTGGAGATAGATATTTCCTTCTAAGATCAGACACTACCAGTCTTTACAACTGAAAGAGGGGAGATGCTAGAAGAAATGGGAATATACTAGTGTAGTTTTCATTCTCATGTGAAGCTCGATCAGTGTAACCGAGTCTTCACCAAGAAGCAGAATTTTTCTGGAAGCTCAATATTTTTGTGGAATTTTTGGTGTAGGCTTGTTTTGGATATTTTCTTTGACTTTGCATTGCTTAGCACTCTTGTTTGTACTTCGGAAATATAGAATCTTTTGGTCCACCCATGTTTTGGGATCTTGGAAAAAGTTAGGCCAGCAGACCATTCCTCATCCGAAGCATTATCTCAATCCAGTTTCCAGTCTTTAGATATCATGGCTACCAGAAGAAGTGGGTTAGAGTACCAATTTCGACAATCCCCAAGAATGATTCTTGAGACACCCTTGACGAAGCACCTTAGAATCATCCCGACATAGACTCCAAGATTTTTCTACTATCTATCTGGGTTGAGTTAAGTGTTAAGTGCGAGGTTTCTAGTCAAGCCACTGTCTCAAAAGTCGTACGAATGATATGAAGGGTTCTAGCTAGACACATTGAATTGACTCATGAACAATCTCATGGAACCTAAAAAAATTCAGTCAAGGTGACCTAATGTATCCTAAATCCAGTCCTAAGTGGGTTCCTATGAAATTAAGTGTATTAAGGTATATAACAAGCTCTGATCTTCAGATTTTATTTTAGACTTGTTCAATTTTCTTGAACATTTTGAAAAACGCAGATGCTATGCACAATGCAAGAAAATATTTTTATGAAGCAATTTTCTGATTTTAAAATTTTATGGGGTTTTTTTTGAAAAAGTTTTGCAATTTTTATGCAATTTTTTATTTTTTTTGAAAATTTTAATAGTTTTTCATAAGGGTTAGTGAAGGAAATATGTGCAGATATTTACATATGAGTGTATCAAAATTTATAAGAATTGTTTTAGGAATTTACACTAGGTACTTATAAGAATTAAGTTAGTGGTCATTTACAAGTTTTTATATAGAGTTTTTAAAGGATTTTTATTTTCCTCAATTGTGTATATGATTCTTAAATAACTTGAAATTATTTTAACAAATATTTTGAAACTTTATTTCGAAAATAATTTGACGTATAATTTTTGCAAATATTTATACACTTTGATAATCATTTTGCAAAGTTTTTTCAAACAATATGTATAGAATGTTAAAGTATTTTTGCAACCATTTTCCAAACGTTTGCAAATATATTTTCAAAACATTTTATTCAAACAAAACATTTTTACAAAGGTTCAAAAATATTTCATAAAATATTTTCCAAACTGTTCAAAAGATTTTAAAAGAACTTTCGAACTTTTTTTCAAATCATTTTGCAAAACAATTTAAACCCTTTTATTAACCGTAATTACAAATAATTTAATGTGTGTTTAACTTTTATTAGTTAGCCATATTATTGAAAATATGAAAGTATGAGCTATGGCCAAAGCATATACATCGTATATACGACCCCCTATACTTAGCTTAAACTAGTATTCATGGATCAGAGAGAAAAAGGAAGACATAACTCATGCTAAGTATAGGAAAGTCTATATGACAATGACTAAATAAGAAAGAATGAGAAGTCGACTATCCCCCTATACTTAGGATCAATTAATCCTAAGCATAACAAACTATGCACCAAATGTAGGGAGGGTCGAGGGTGGGAAATGAACAAGTCATCGCCTCGCATGTATCCCCCTATACTTAGGATAAAATATCCCTAAATATAGACATAATATCAAGAGTTGAGGAGATAAGTGAGGTATCAAAGAATGAACACTCGTATACACTCATACCCCCATATACTTACAATGAAGCATATCCTAAATCTAACAATGATGAATATGATGAGTAAAATAATCAAAATAATGAAAGAATGAATGTTGAAAAGAAGAAAAGAAGAAAAAGATCAATTGATAAAAAAATTTTGTGAGCCTCGTTTGACTCTACTGATATTGCGGCTTCAAGCTCTTCTTGATAGACCACCTATATTGAATCAACAATGGACACGAATGTATCGTGTTCTAAGTATGGCTTCAGCAACTGTTTGTTGATCACAAAGGGTTGTGCATCAGCTAACAAAACAGATATCATAATACTTCCATTGTTTCAACTTTGCATCAACCAACAAACCTTTTGACCTGCTTCGAAAGTCTTCCTGCAGAAAAACTTGTCATGCAATTCTTGACTTTCTTCTTGTACATCAGGCTACTGTCGTATGCATAGTCTCTGAATTCAAGTAATCTGTTCAGATCAAGCTTTCTATTCTTACCGGCCTTCTTAGAATCCAAATTATAGATATTAATTGCCCATAAAGATTTGTGAATAAGTTCAATGGGCAGATGGCATGGCTTTCCATATACTATGCGGTTGGGAGACATTCCCAAGGATGACTTGTTCGTGGTGCAATAGGCCCAAAAAAACTGAGTTGAGAAATTGTGATCAGTTCTTCCTGTCGGGTCCTACAAGCTTCTGTAGAATAGTCTTGTTCTCCCTGTTTGAACATTCTACCATGCCATTGGACTGTGAGAGGTATGGAGAAGTGAAACGATGTTTAATACGATATTCCTAGGTCAACTTATTCACTTCTCCATTGATAAAATGCATACCTTCATCGGATATCAAAATTTTAGGAATCTTGAACCTTACAGTTATATTATAATTCATAAATCGACATACAGTGCGACTGTCGGTGACTGGAGTTGGGATAGCCTCCACCAAATGACTGACATAATCAACAACGAGCATAATATATTCAAAAACTCGATTGTTAGGAAATGGGACCATGAAGTCAATGCCCCATGGATCAAACACATTTGATATCTGAATGTATTTTAAGGACATTGTATCTCTCATTCCAAAGGTTCCGCCCATCTTCTGACACTCATTACAAAGTTTCATGTAGTTTTCTGCATCTTTGAAAAAGGATGTGATTATCAATGTTCAAGGGATGCAATTCCCTATTGATTTCATTGTATTGGATATGGACACCTCCACACCTCTTCTTCACACCCGATCATTCTTAGACGTTCGTTCTTTTGAATGACCGAAGCAGTAGTGAATTACAAGACTGGAAAGATCAACTTCCACTCCAGCAATGACAAAGTGAAGATAGAGATGGTTCCAGATCCAAAGCTGGCAGAAGTGGTATATGTGTTAAGAGAGCTCATGCAACGTGAATCAGAAGACTGTGACTTTTTATCTAAGATCAGAGACACAAAGAAACACATGGATTCCACTCCACTGAGGAAGGACTGCACAACACAGTCAATCTCACCGAGGTCTTTAATGACGAGATTTTTGCTGATGGGTTCGCTAAAATGATTGAACATCCATCCTCATCTAAGCACAAATATTTCATTATCGATCTGTATGATGTTTTGCATGCAGATTTTAAAAGTAAAATGGTGGACAACATATAGTTGAAAGATCTGATACCTATCGCAGTGGCTGAGGTTGCCACCAAGTTGACTCCAACCCCATCAGAGCTTAAACCTTTGCCCTCAACATGAAGTATTCCTTCCTTGCTAGTGAACCTGATGTGTATCCGATCATTATAAATTCCCATCTGACCAAAGAATAAGAATCTCATCTGCTTGAGGTTCTTGAAAGAAACTTCATGGTGATATGCTAGATTATAACGAATCTCCATGGGATAAACCCTTCACTTTTCTCACATCACATCTACCTCAAAGAAGACAACAAACCTACTCGAGAATTCCAATGCAGATTGAACCCTAACCTCCATAGGTTGTGATGAAGGAGATTACCAAATAGTGTGATACGAGATTCATCTATCCCATCTCCGACTCCAAGTGGGTGAGTCCCTGACACGTAGTGCCGAAGAAATATGGGATCACCATTGTGACAAACGATAAAGGACAGGAGATTCTGACCAGAGTACCAACTTCTTGACGTGTCTGTGTGGACTGCAGATGCATGAATATTGCAACCAAGACAGATCATTTTCCACTTCCCCTCATCGATTAGATAGTCGAAAGATCAATCACGAAGGTAGATTTCTTCTTCATGAATGATTACTCTAAATACAATCAAGTCATCATCATGCCAGAAGATCAAGATAAGACTACCTTCACCTGTCCGTTTAGATCCCACACCTTCAGAAGAATGCAAATGCACCATCTACATTCCAAAGGTGCATGTTGGTAGTTTCCACTGATATGGTTGGTAGTTTCCTTGAAGTATTCATGGGTGACTTCTCAGTCTATAGGGACAACTTTGATCAATGTTTGGGATACTTAGAACAAGTATCGAAGAGGTGTTGTGAAGTAAATCTCATGCTCTCGTGGGAGAAGAGTCACTTTATTGTGATTGAAGGCATTGTACTGGGTCATGTCATCTCCAAGCATGGCATGGAGGTTGACCCAGCTAAGGTGAACATGATTTCCAAACTTGAGCCACCAACCATATTGAAGCAAGTTCGGTCATTTCTGGGGCACATGGGATTATATAGAAGATTAATTAAAGACTCACAAAAAATTGCCCGACCGCTGACTGAGCTTCTTGGAAAGGAGACCGATTTCGTCATTGACGACCGAGTTCTCAAATCCTTTAATCTGCTGAAGGACCTCATCACACATGCTCATGTCCTACAACCATCTGATTGGTCTCTTCCTTTTGAGATCATGATGAATGCCTCTAATTATGCAATCGGTGCTGTTATTGGACAAAGATGAAGGACTCCCATTTGTGATTCATTACACTAACAGAACACTTGATAAGGCCTAGAAGAATTACACTGTCATGGAGAAAGAGCTGCTAGCCATAGTGTTTGCCCTAGAGAAGTTCAGATCACATTTGTTGGGATCTAAGGTAATTGTTTACACAAATCACTTTGCCATCAGGTACCTACAAAGTAAGAAGGATGCCAAGTCTCATCTGATTTGATGGATCCTTTTACTCCAGTAATTTGATTTGGAAATACGAGACAAACTTGGAGTAAAAAATGTGGTGGCAGACCATCTTTCCAGAATCGTTAAGATTGAGACTCCTGAGCAGAATGTAATTCCAATCACAAAAACCTTTCCAGACGAGGCTATTCTATTTGTTGCCTCACTCCCTTGGTATGTTGACATAGTGAATTACCTTATCTCCAAGAAGACTTACTCTAATTGGCTGAAGCTCCAAGTTGATAAATTCTTATGAGACATATATTTCTACCAGTGGGAGGATCCTCATCTATTCCATGTGGGAGGATATTACATCTGGAGGAGGAGTATACCTCATGAGGAAATTATAGGTGTCCTAGAACATTGTCGTAAACTTGAAGCTAGGGGACACCATTCTAGAAAGAGAATGGGAGCTAAAGTACTTCAATGTGGCATTTGTTGGCCAACACTCATTAAGGATGCATCTAAATATGTCAAAAGATGCACTGACTGTCAGAGACTGGGTGACGCCATTAGTTCAATAGATACGATGCCTTTGAAATACATTCATATATCTGACGACTTTGACGCATGGGACATTGCCTTTATGGGTCTGTTTCCTAATAGTTAGGGTTCTTAGTACATCTAGTTGGTTGTTGATTACATATGACGATGGGTAGAGGCTATTTCCACTCGAGCCACAAACAATCTAACCTTCTGTCAATTCCTCAGAGACAATATTATCTCATAGTTGGGATACCAAAAATTCTTATATCTGATGGGGAAAGCCATTTCATGAATAAATAAGTCAAGAAACTAACTAAATAATACGACATCGAACGTCATGTTGAGGTGCCATACCACCCACAATCAAATGGCTTAGTTGAATGCTCAAACAGGGAGATAAAGATAATTTTGTAGAAACTTGTACGGCCTGATAGAAAGAACTGGTCACAATTTCTCGACTTAGTTCTTTGGGCTTACAATACCACATACAAGTCTCCTCTCGATATGTCTTCCTACCGCCTCGTCTATGGAAAGCCATGTCATCTGCCGTGGAAATAATTCATAAATCATTGTGGGCATTGAATATGTATAACATGGATTCTGAGAAGGCTAGGAAGAATCAAAAAGTTGATCCCATTTCTCAAAAAAAGAATGAAGTAGCTTTTTCGTGATTTTCTCTTATCAAGAGACGACGAAAATGAACTGCCTACTTGAATTTAGAGAGTGCGTGTACAACAACAACTTAATGTACAAAGAGGAAGTCAAGAAATGACATGACAAAGACATCCGTACGAAGACTTTCGAGCCTGGGCAAAAGGTGTGGTTGTTTGATGCAAAATTGAAAGTATTTCCAGGGAAACTGAAGAGAAGTGGACATGGTTGTTTTTAGTGAGAATGTGTGTGACCATGGAAGCCTGGTGATATCTGAATTATCACCTGATGCACTACCTTTTGTGGTAAATGGACAATTGCTGAATCCTTACCTAAAACATGATACATTCCCGTCCTTGGTAATTTCAAAAAATCTTACAGATACAAATGGATAATATACTTAAGCTAAAATATCAGACACAAATTTGTTTTCTTCTTTTCCTTTTATCATTTTTGAATCTACTAAAACTTACTCATCCCTTTCATCACTGCTATACTCAGGACATACTTTGTCCTAAGTATAGGAGGGATGAGTGCCTTGCGTTGCTCATTCTTTAATCCGTCTTATATCCCAACTTGTTTATATTTTGTCTATATTTAGGGATATTTTACCCTAAGTGTAAGAGGAGATAGGTCGAGCCGATGATTTCATAAATTACCACACTTGATCATCCCTTCCTTGTATACTGTCTCCTATACCTAGGATTATTTGATCCTAGTTAAAGGGGGATTGTCAAATTCTCATTATTTCATTATTCAGTCGGTGTAGTATAGACTTTCCTATACTCAACATGAGTTATATCTTCCTTTTTTCTATTTGATCTATGAAGACATCGCTTAAGCTAAGTATAAGGGGTCATATATATGTTGTATATACTTTAATCATAACTCGTATGCGTGTATTTTCAATAATATGGGTAATTAATAAAATACACACAATTCTTTGTAAAAATAAATAATAAACCGATTAAAAATATTTTTCAAAATTATTTGAAAAATGGGTGAAAAATGTCTTGAAAAATCTCTTGAAAAACTATTTGGGAACCTTTTGTAAAATATTTTCAAACCTTCATAAAAATATTTGTTTGAAAAAATTTCTTTTATTTGTTTGAATAAAATGTTTAGAAATTGGTTTGCAAATGATTTGAAAAAATGGTTGTAAAAATAATTTAAAAAATCCATCCATACTATTTGAAAATATTTGTAAAAAGATTTTCAAATTTTATAAATGTTTATAAAATTTTTGTCAAGGTTATTTGCAAATATAAGTATTCCAAATGTTTGTGAAAACTATTTTAAATGTTTGGAGAACTTTGTGTAAATAATAGCTCGAATAAAAGTCCTTGTACAAGTGTATAAAATCCGTACATGGAACTTATAAATAAACACTAACATTCAACTTGCAAAATATACCCTAACTCTTGTAAATATAGATGCACTCCCGTGTAAATATCTGTGCATATTTATTTCACTAAACGTTATCCAAAAATCCCTAAAAATTTGTAAAAAGCTTTTTTTAAAAATTCTGCTTAAAAATTTGCAAACCATTTTTAAAAATAAATAAAAATTTCAAAATAGAAAATGGTTTCACAAAAATATTTTATTTTGCATTGTACATAGCATTTGCATTTTTTAGAAGGATTAAGACAATTGAATGATTCTAAAATAAAGTCTCAAGATTGGAGCTTGGTATAGACCCTAATCCACTTAATTTCAGAGGAACCCATTAAGGAATGGAATTAGGATACTTCAAGTCACCTTGACTTAATCCTTTAGGTTCCATGAGACTATGTTCATGAGTCGATTCAATGTATCTAATTAGAACCCTTCATATCATCCATAAGACTCTTGATATAGTGGCTTGACTATAAAACTCACATTTAACACTTAGCTCATCCCATATGGATTATTGAAAAATCTTGGAGTCTAAGTCGGGATGATGCTAGGTCGCTTACTCAAGGGTGGCTCAGGAACCATTCTTGGGGATTACTGAAACTGGTACTCCAACCCACTTCTTCCGATAGCAATGATATCTAACGATTGGAGGTTGGATTGAGACAATGCTTCGGATGAGGAATTGTCTGCTAGCGCAAGTTTTTTCCAAGACCTCAAAACATGGACAGACCAAAATATTCTATATCCGTCGAGGCACAAAAAAGAATGCAGAAGCAATGTAAAGTCATAGAAAATATCCAAACGAAGCTTACACCAAAAATTTCACAAAAATATGGAGCTTCCAGGAAAATCCTGCTTCTTGGCGGAGACTCGGTTACGCTGAACGAGCTTCAAAAGGGATTGAAGACTACACTAGCCCATTCCCATTTCTTTCCCCATTCTTCTAGCTTCTCCCCCTTTCAGTTATGAAAGTTGCAGCACCTGACCTTAGAAGGAAATATCTGTCTCTATGAGGATGAGTTACCAGAGGAGTAGTCTCCTTGATAGTTCAATGATTTGTCTGGGAAGAGCTGAAAAATTCACACACTTGGATCTGTCATTTCAAGGTAGCGAGAGTATGCGACTGAGAGGATGGTTCAGACCTGACTGCGAATAGAACTGGATAAAAGGATTACGGAACCTAAGGGCTATTGTGTCACATTTCCTAACTTTGATGCGGTTCTGAACAAACCAAGAACCCAAGGCCTTAACTGAGCTCCAAACTTTGATTTTAATAAGACAAGTTCAAGAGTTGAAAATAGTTCCAAGTTCTTTATTTTTCTTTTTGTTATTTTCTTTTTACACTTATATGCAAAAGCGAGTATGGGGGGGTGATAAATCTCCATTTCATCACCTTTATCCTCTCATTTTGACCTTAAATCCCTAGTTAAATGCATGTAAATAACATTAAATGCATAAATAACACCCATTATTGATATTGTAAATACTATATAAAATTATGGATTTAATTTTAAATAAAAAAATAAAGGAAAGAAAAAAGAAATGAAATGCCAAAGGTATTGAATGACTCAAAACCCAGAGACCTAGTCATCATGATGACTTGATCGACAAGAAATAAAATAGGTGGAGATAATGGCCAATAAGTACACAAACCCTAATTTATATCCTTCAATAAATATATTTTGGGGCCCATTTTATTTTCTTATTTTTACACCTCAAATCAATAAACTTTGACAATGAAAGTTTTTCATAAAAATACAAAGAAAAATACAAAATCTATTTCACTAAAAAATAATGCATAGTGTGCCCGAGACACAGAGAATAAAAAGCTATAAAGAAAAAATCTCAAAACTGTATATTCTCTATACAAGCTCAAAATTTACCAGATCACCTTTATTGTTAATAAAATTAAATTATCTATTTAATGAAGGTGGTTTCATTTAATTTGAAATTAAGATGTGAGAGTTGTCTTTTGGACCCTCATTGTGCAATATATCTTTATAAAATAATCAATATGGTTAATCCTTATATTTTTCACTTTTTTATATTTTTATAATTTTTTAAATATTATCTAAAATACATGTATAGAATAAAAAATAAAACCAATAAAATAAAATAAAATAAATAAGATGTTCTAATATATAGGTAAAGAATACCTATTATATACCTACATATTAGATATACCTATTTATTTAAGTAAATAAATAACTTCAGAGAAATAAAATAAGAAATGTACATGTGTATTTAAATAACTTATAAATATATAAACTATGTATATAAAATAAATAAATGTAAAATACAAAATAAAAATAAAATGCAAAATATATAGGTAAATATCCCTATAATCATACATGTAAAAACTAACACCTAATAAATTAACTTGTAAAAATAAAAAATCACAATACTAAATAGAATATTAATTTTGTTACGTTTTGAGTTTTATTTAATTAAATCATTTATTATTTTATTTCGAATTATTCATTCTTTTTATTTTCCTTTTGTCCTTTAGTAGATGATGTGGCCTAATGAGGGCACAACCTTGATTGGCCCCCTATGATTTTAGCCCTGTTAGACTAACTGAACTCCCTTCTTCCTCGATTTTCCCCACTCGAACCTTGCATTGTATGGGGATGATTATTTTAGGAAAAATGTTCCTCGATCCATGCTCTTTCATGCACTTGTCACACCTCGATCGATGGAGCCTTGGTCCTCGAGTAAACCCTAGTCAGTAGTCACATGTACATATATCCCTCTCCGTTCCCATTTTCAGCTTGATCCTTCTTGGTCTCCCTAAACCCTCAAATACCCTCGAAATCGGGTTGAGTAAGGTGTCAATTTGCTCCTTGCAAGTTTGCAACATGCGAAGGTGTGATTTTTGAAGAGATCCAAGCTAACCAGGCCTCTAGACAGAGCTTTTGAGCTCCCGACCATCCTATGGCTGGTGCACAAAAATTGATTCTTAGGAGTTTTGAGCATATTTAATATTTTTAACTTGAAAACACTCTTGATTGTGTACTGTTTAGTTATTTTCTTAGTTTTTGATTTTTATAAAATCCCAAAAACATCAAAAAATCATCCAAATATTACAAAAACATTAAAAATTTGATAAAAACACAAAAATATATTTACTTGATTTTTATGGTTATAATTTCCCTATTGGAAAAATACAAAAAGAGTGTGTATTTATCTTTTATTCTTTGTCCTTATTTTCCTTATTTTCAAAAATTAAAAATTTGTAAAATTAAAAACCTCTAAAAATAAAATAAAAATACATTAAATATCTTGATTTGACTACTTAGTTTATCATAGTTCTCCTTGTGTTCGACACTGTTTGTTATACCGTGTTAATAAAAGTAGCTTAGACCACTATTTTACTTGCTTGATTTGTTTACAACTGAATAATTTTCTTGATTACGATTCAGTTATCTTGGGTGACAACAACAACTTAATTAATCAACTTAACCCTAGTCAACCGACCCATATATCAGAATGGCACCGTTGCCGGGGAGCCCTAGAGGGGCATAGAGATACAACCTTTTCGAGTAACCTACAATATAAGGATCGAGTGAAGATATGTCATGATTCTCACATCAACCATAAGCAGTTTGAGCTAAACCAGAGAGTATGATTATTTGATGCTAGACTGAGATTATTTCTAGGGAAATTACAGAGCACATGAAAGGGTCCATATTTGGTTAAAAAGGTGCATGACAATGGCAGTATTGACATATTTGAGTTGTCTTTTGGGTCCACCTTTCGAGTAAGGTCAACACCTGAAGCCTTTTCTTGATTATGACCTGTTGACCATTGATGTTTCCCCGATTCATTTTGTATGATATGTGTTCTTTGATTCTCATCTTTTGCATCTCATACCTGAGTTACATTTCTGTCCAACTCTTTGTATATCCATGTTTTCTATTTTATTCTTTCCTTCTTCTGTTATGTTCAACACCCTAGGTTGTGTTAGGATTCTTGCTATACTTAGGACGTACTTCATCCTAAGTATTGGGGGGTTGTTTCATGCGTTGTTCATATTTCCTTTTGTTCTATTACCTATATTTTATTCCCTCTACTCAAGGAAATCCGACCCTAAGTATAGGGGAGGTAATATCTGTTTTTCTTTCTTTGATTGCTCCCTCACTTGTCCATCAACTGTTGATATCCTTTTCTATACTTAGGGATCTTTTACCCTAAGTATGACGGGGACAAGTCGAGTTGTTGATTTCATGTACATTCTCTTCCTCGGTTTTCCCCTTGTACAATCTTTATACTTAGGATTACCTAATCCTAAGTATGGGGGGATCACCGACTTCTTTTCAATTCATCTTTCATTCTTTGAGTCGTTGTAGTATATGCTTCTTTTCACTTTTCTATACTTAGCACGACTTATATCTTCCTTTGTCGCTCTTGTGATCACTATGAGGACATAGTTTGAGCTAAGTTTAGGTAGGTGTTGCATATATTGTATATATACCTGTCGGAGACTGTATACTAGTAAAGAAATGCAGCTGGATGACTTGGCTACACTGGTCATGCATCCCGGGATAGGTAGCTACACTGGCTACCGTCCATTCTCTTCTCTACCCCCTCCTCTTGAGATTGGTCGCACTTGAACTTAGAAGGGAATACCCCGCTCCTCGAGGAAAGAGTTACTGGACCGGGTTATTGAGTTACCTTGTTAGAGGAGGCTGGTTCCGAGCCATTTCTGATGTGAAGAGTTACATATCACTTACACAGTACAAGTAAGAATCATAGTCATCAGAAATTTGCGTTTGAGGATTTGTTCTGACCTGACTATTGAGGCGTCTTGAATAGAAGACTTGTGGAACTTGAAGTCTGTTAGGTCTTAAGTTCAGGTCCAAATAAGGTTCCGCCACACAACTAATCCAAAGGTCGAGTCAGGCCCCATTTTTAACTTTTGTTCATGACCTTGGTTTGGAACCCAAAATCATTTCACTCTTGCATTTCATTTAGTTGCTCGGGGACGAGCAAGGTTTAAGTATAGGGGGTTGATGAATCTGTGATTCATCACTTCAAAAGTCAAAAATAGAGCCTTGTTCCCGAGCAAATAGAGGCATATTTCCCTTTATATTGCATAAATAACATTCATGCATACATCCATAATTCATACATTTTAGCAGTCCATTTACATTTAAACAAGAAGCCAAAAATCCCTTGTAAATACCCATTCACTAAAATAACCTCTTCTCTATAATATGTACTCCTTAGTTAATAATATAGGGAAGAATGCCAAAAATCCCCCTTGTAAAATAGTCAATAAAGCCCTAGAACCCCTGTACACTAAAATGCACATAAAGCCCTCATACAAACTCCGAATTAGGTCTACTTACTCTTAGAATACTACACATTAAAAGACCTTTAAAATGAGACTAATTTCATTGAATTTGGAGCTCGTATGAGAAAGTTGGGTTTTTGGGCCACTTTGTATACTACATAGGTGTATAATTGTATCTTTGTATTTATGTATCATATTTGACCTCATCTCCGTCTTTGGTCAACATGAAACTTGTAGATCTCATCGAGATCTACAACTTCATGTTTTGAGTTTTTCCAAATTCGGCCCCCTCTTCTCTCTACACGTATATCTTGTTCCAGCCACTCACAGCAGGCCACGTGGCACCCTCTGGTTGCGCCACGCGGCCCGCTTGCCCTTGCCTCATCCGCCTTCACCTCCAACCGTTGGATCCTCTTCCAGATCCAACGGCCCAGCTCTGCCCACGTGCGCCTAAATCCTGGACCATCAGATCATCTCCGGCCTTAATCCACGCCGCACATTAGCGCCCTCACCCAAGCCCTCCACGTGGCGGCATCTACACCGCTTGATCAGGCCCTTGATCTCTCCATCGCAGCCGCCCTTCCGTTGGCGCCTCTCGTCCGCTCGATCATTTCCATCTCCTCATCCAAGCCGCTCGCCTGCGCCTCGCCCAACTCTCGCCACGTGGCGCAATCACGACCCATCATCTACATGCCTTGATCTAATCACACACGTCCCCTTCCGCTTCGATCACCACCGTTGGATCACAAGATCCAACGGTGGAGATCTCGTCTCCTACCTCTGGGCGCCCCTCTCTCCCACGTTCCTTGCCTTGTGGGAGGGGCACCCCCTTTCTATTTCCGGCTGCACGTCAGCCACCCTCTCCGACCGCTAACACCCCCACGATGGAGACCACTCCTCCCTCACCCTCGCCAGCTCCCTCGCTTCCCACGACCTCCACCGTAGAAGCCCCACATCGACCACAAACCTCACCTCGTCACCAGCCAACCCACCAACTCCATCCTTTAAATACTCCACCACCGGCAACCTTCAGCCGCATCCGCCACTCCAGAGAGCATCCCTGAGCTCTGATCTTCCAGTTGGTGACAACAATTCGACGATTCATCGAGCAACGAAGGGCTTCAGCTCCGGCGAGATCCACGGCAGCTCCGCCGTGTCGCAGCGACTCCCACGAGCAGCTGCACGAGCTCGGGACATCACGGGTCCCTAGAGCGAAGACCTGGACCCCAAGCCGGAGGTCCAATCCCCAGGTGAACCCCCTCCATTCCTTCTCCGATCTTCTTCTTATTTTCCCTTCATCTTCTCCGATTTTATTACGCATCCACGATCACCTTCTCGCTTCCATTCCATCTCGCCGAGCTTCGCGTCGAAGCTCCCATCCTCGTGACACCTTTCACGACCTCCGACGACGCCTGTCGCAATATTCCGATCACCAGCTCCGCCATTTGGCCAGAGCTCCATCTCCAGACGTCCTCCGTCACCATTAGGCCTCGCCGACTACCTCACCCTCTCTACAAACGCACACACGAGCTCCGGCTCCATCTTTAACACTTGCATGTGCCTTGCTGCTCATTGAACGGAAGCTCACCGGAGTTGTCTTCGAGCTTCGTCGCCAGCCAACTCCGACGGACCTCTCCAGCTCCTGGGACCATCAGCGCCTCTGCCGCGTCGCCACACTCCTGCTGGGATATCTCCGACACGTCGGAGAGCGTCATCGGCACCTGGAGGAACGGGCGGAGCTCATGCCACCTCGCCGGAGCCCAGCCTTCTCCTCCGCAGGAGGCGGAGGGCCGTCGAGGAAGAAGCCCCAGTGGCCGTTCGATCATCTCGATCGAACGGTTTGCAGTCGGCCACGTCGCCCGCCCACCGGAGCTGCCATCGACCGTTGGATCATCATTGATCCCACGCTCAGGAGAAAGCCACGTCATCATCCTCAGCCTCCATTGACCGCCGTTGGATCATCATCGATCCAAAGGCCCGAGGTCACGCCACGCGTCAGCACCGACACCCCTCGGATCCATCTTGATCCAAGGGTCTTCAGTACGCCGCGTAGCCTCGGCCCGAGCCTCCTCTCCGAGCCTAGGTTCGGGTCGCACGAACCTCACTCCAGACCTCCAGAGCGCCCTAGCCTAGCTCCGAGCCGCCGCAGCCATCCGAGCCTAGGCCGCCCACGTGAGGAGCACGTGCAGCCTGGGTAATTTACACAGAGGCCCCTGGGACTTTCCATAATTGCAAAAAGGTCCCTGCGAAGCAGACCCCACGTGAGGAGCACGCGCACCGTGGAGAATTTGCACAAGAGTCCACAACATTATAGGTAATTGCATTTTAGTCCCTGTCCGCATATTTGTTTCTTGTAATTTTATTTTCCTGTATTGCATTTATACCCTTGTGTTTGCACGCATCCCTAGGTTGCATGTTACATCATTTTGCAAATCTAAAAATTGCATGTTGTTGGGAATTTTGTCCTCTGTCTATTGGTCCACGTGTCATATTTTTGTAATTTCAGTTGAATTATTAATGAATTAATTGGTGAATTATTGACATATTTTGCCTAGTGACACCTTTTAATTTGTAGTTAATTCTCTGAGTTCCAAAAATCATCAAAAATTCACAGTAGCTTAAGGACTTTATTCTTAACATGTCATAAAAATTTCATGACATTTCCACGCATATCGAGGCCTAAATAAATTGTTGAGTGATTTTCTTAATTTTATTTTAATTAATTCATTTCACAGTGAAATTAAGATCTGTTAATTTTCCTAGGTCCCTTATCATTAGTGCTATCTAGGATAATTTTAGTTCTTGAAGAAATTGTGGTTTGCTATTTATTAAAAATTAAATATTGAAAATCACCCTGTCTGCTTATTTAATTTCCAGAAAATCAATTTAGTGTCTGAAAAATCCAAAAAAATTAGTGTAGATCATTTTCATCATCATTAATCATCTGGCCAATTTTTTAGAATTTTTGGACTTCATTTGATATATCAATTGAATTAAATGTTAAATTGGCTTGCATTTTCTGCATAAGTCTGCATAAAAATTAAAAAGACCAAAAAAAATACCTCCTCGAAAATCCGACACTTGGACGCTTGCTAAAATTTACCTAAGGAGACAGATGCCTCCCTGAGATCGACCTTGGACTCCACCAAGTAAAAAATTATCTGCCGCTTAAAATTAACTTAACACAAATTGAGAAGTGATTTTTGACTAGCCTCTCGTATCCGACTGCAACGAATCACTAACATTAATTTGGACATTAATTTGACCGAATTAACTTAGGGTGTGGGACGGTTATCAAAATGGCGTCGTTGCCGGGGAGGCACGGCTTAGGTTAATTTTTAGTCAAATTTTTGAGTGTTTGATTTTCCTTCCCCGGGTAGTCTGACCCCCGGTTTTTCTTGTAATTATTTTCTCTCCTTTATTTCTTGCATTATTTTATTTTTTTTGTGTCACTCTCTGACCTCCATTTATTTTTGTGCGAGGACCGCGAGGAGTCGACGACGCTTCAAGGACTTAGCATTTTAATTTTTATCGAGTGGAAGAGAGGCTTTGTATCTTTTCTTTTTCACATCATTTCCAGCGGTTCCCGTCTGGGATCTCGCGTGTGTAAGTATAGTGGAACCGTGTCCTGTGTGCTGTGTGGGTGAATTGTAACTTAGCTTGCACTAGCGGCTCCCCGAGCCAATCTAGGAATTGTTTGTGCTCGTAATCATTAGGACCACACAACTCACTTAAAAGACGCACCTAGACCGCAGTACTTAGTCAAATTAAACTGTTCTTCACGCTAATAGAACTGCCTGTCTAGGAGCGACTTTTATCACCTGCATTTGCATATAGAGTAAAAAGCTTTCAATTCTGTATTGCATCCTGCATAAAAAGCGAAGGGATCACTGTAAGTATTCTTCACTCAGCATAGCATCATCGATTTTTCGTGCATCGGCTTTTCTCGATTTCCCCCTCTGATTTTCACACTTAAATTAAACAGGAAATTGGGACTGTCCGATAGGCGAGCTTTGTGGTGGACTTAATAAGTGATAACCTAACTTTAAAACCGGGACTGCTAAACAGTATTGACCACAAAAAGAATAAAATCTGAAAATTGTTTGCGGGAGATTAATCCCCGACCTTGTATTCAGGCTGAGTGAGGGTACTTGAGTGTGTGTGAACACATTAAGGTAGAGCCCAAATCCCCGTCTTCCATATCACGTTCTAACTAATCCTAGCAAATATCACAAGCCGAATAATTTAAGATTCTTTGACTAGTACCAAGTAGCCTCCGCCTGTCTCAGGTAGATAGGGGCGAAATTGCGGTACTCTGCGACAAGCTGCCAGTAACCCCCCGGGGTGAAGTTCCGGCCTTGTCAGCCTCGACCTGCTTGCAGGTAGATAGGGGCGTGGTCACTGAATCCATCGACTTGGGATAGGAGCGAAGAAAGGAAGGAGCGACGGTATCTTAGGCGACAGGATAAATAGGGAAGACGCATCCGGCTCTGAGCCGACTTCCCTTTAGGCCGCGTAATCCTTTCTATTCTTGCTTGAAAATCACACTTAAAAACTACAAGATTAATTGGACTCGACTTCGAGTCCTTTACGATGTTGAGTGTGAACCCAGGGTATTGGATTGTTCTTTTTGCTTGCTTCAGGTAGGAGTAAAATTCTATCCTCTTCTCTCTTCATCAAGATGAGTAACTGGGGAGATCTCAACGCGTTATTCACTGATCTCTCTATGAGTCCCCCGAGTAACTCATCTTTATCGGTCCGAGCGCACCTTGGACCACCCAGGACTCATGACCCTCTTGAGTCCTGGTTCCCTCATGCTCAGAGTGGTTACTCTCAAACCAACCCTTTTATCTCCTCCGAGATTACCGAGGAAGACCATCGCCTCGGTAATCCCTTCCTTGATCTGCCCTCTAACACCGATCTTATTTCCCAATCCCTAGAACTGGAGGGCGAGATGCCGCCAAGGATGCCACCAGATGAGGACCAGATGCGACAGATTCTTAGACGCCTCGCCGAAGCCGAACAGAAGAATGCAGATCTCACGGCGCGATTGGGACAGATCATAGTAGCTGGAGGGAACGACCGACCAATGGTCGATACCTACAACCCGGCGGAGAACGAGATCCAAAATTGGTTAGCACCTGCAGTTCCCGACCAGGCATTCGAGCTGAAGCCCCACTTCCTTAGTCTGCTTCCAAAGTTCAACGGAAACCTCAGTGAAGAGCCATACACCTTCCTCCGTGACTTCAAACTAGTGTGCAACAATCTTAGCCATCCCAATGTTGGCCAAGATTATATCCGGCTGAAGGCCACCCCGTTTGCCTTAGGAGATAAGGCTGCTCATTGGCTGAAGAACTTAGGGGTGGTATGTACTACCTGGATGCAGTTCAAGGATCTTTTCTTGAAGAAGTTCTACCCTCTCAGTAGGACTAATCAGATGAGAACGAAGATCGCCAGTTTCGCCCAAGGACCCAGTGAACCTTTCCATGAAGCTTGGGACAGGTTCAATGACTTAGTGCAGAAATGCCCATGCCACGACATTTCGAAGGCGATCTTAGTACAGACCTTGTTCTGTGGTCTAACCCCGGAAATGCAGGGGTTAGTCAGCGCCACCTGTAGAGGAAGCTATCTGAACAAGAACGAGCACGCTGTATGGAAGATCCTAGAGCAGATGGCAGAAACCGGCAGGTCACAGGCCACAAGGGCCTATCAGTTGTCTCCCTCAATCTTATCCAATGAGACAACGCGAAGGACTGTAGCAGATCTGACTGAGGACCTCATTCCCAGCATGGGGATGATTGCTGACAAGCTTACCATGGTCGAGCAGATCCACAAGAGAGTCACGGAGATGGAGTCTCTTTCGAGCCTTCCAAAGAAAGTGGAGGAACTCTCTGAAAAGGTAGCTAAGATCAAGCTACCTACCCCTTCTGCACCACCTGTACCTGTACATCGAGTCCATCTTGTACAGGAACAGGCACCGGGGTCTCAGAGCAGCTGGGATCAGACTTATACCCAGCAGAACCATCATGCACCCCCACAAGTAGAGACGGAATACGAGGAGCCTCCGCCAGTATACGAGATCAACGGGCTTTGGTATAGCCGTGACCCGGTAGTCCGGCAGATCGAAATGGGGAAGGATCAGCAGCACCGCCCATCCCCAGTCTACCAAGACACCAGGCCCGTTGCCATACCGCGCTTCTAGTCCAGGCCATAACAGGGGTACCAGCCGCAACAACGCACCTACCAGCAGGGGCCAGCACCGTCCCATCAACAGCAGTATCGGCACAGCCAGCAGGGCCAATACAGGACGGCATCAACACAGCAGCAAGCCCAGCCCACCGAATTGGAGTCCCTCACCTTGGCGATCCAGACCCTGTGTGATAGGGTCCAACAGATGCAGAATGACTACCTGGACATGAGGACCGACATCAATCGGGTCTCTCGTAACCAGGACCAACAAATGGCGCCAAGGACCCCAATTCCCGCACAGGTTCAGGCCAACCCCAACAGCTTACACCAGAGCCAAGACTGACCTCGAGATCAGGTATATTATTCAGATAATTATTTATCTGAACACGAGATCCTTTCGTAGGATAATGTGAATCATATGTCCCTCAGGAGCGGAAGGACCGTGACCATACCTGATCGGGCACGGGCGCAGAAGGAAGGAACCTCCGAGACTCTACCTGAGGAGAACTCGGAGGAAGAAGAGGAGGAGCATCACAACCACCAACATCGGCGGAAGAAGAGGACATCTGAGTCCTCGAAGCAGCATTCGCGCATCCACTTAGAGTCAGATGACACCGATGAAGAGCCCGCACCTCCATCTGAGGAGGATCGTCCTGAAGAAGCGGAAGAAGCGTCACCGGTTTCGCCTCAGCATTTTCTTTTCAGTCAGAGTCCGAGTCCGAGTCTGTATCAGAGTCAGAGTCAGAGTCATGTTAAGAACTCAGTTCCCGAGATTAATGAGAATATTTCAGTTCCAGAACCTGAGTTGGAGTCAATAATCCCTTTCCCCCGAGCTCTCAAAGGTGGAAAGAAGAAAAACAAAAAAATCCAAAAAGATGACCCTGAGATGGCTGAATTCTGCAATAAACACATCAAGGTCACAATCCCTTTTGACAAGTTCGTGGAAATGACCCCTGCATTCCAAAAATACCTTAAGGTGAGATGCACACCTACTAGGGTTAGCAGGAAGACCAAAAGCCGTGTTGAGAAACACGTTCTATCAGTAGCCACGACTTGTGCAATAAAGAACTCGTTTCCTCGGAAACGAAGAGACATGGGTGCACATTATGTAGTGAGTCATGTTGATGACATCACGTTTGCACGCACTCTCCTGGACAATGGTTCCTCGATCAATTTGATGCCCACAACCCTCTATGAGCGGCTTAATCTCGGACCTCTTAGGAAATCTAGAGCTCTTCTACAGTTTGCTGACAAATCTACTAAGAGGTCCCAAGGAGAGATAAGGAACATTGTGATCAAAGTCGAGGGGCAAGAATACATGGTGGACTTCACTGTCCTATATATGGAAACACGTCGCAATTGGAGAGATTCCCAGATCATTCTAGGTAGGCCCTTCCTCAGAACAGCGGGGGCCTTATTTGATTATAAGAATGGGAAGATTCAGTTCCAAACTCCAGGTGGAGATGAGGAACTTGAAATGAAGCAGACAAGATGGCAGAGACCGGACTCCGAATCCAGCACCGAGTACTCTTCTACCGGAACAGACTGCGAGTATGTAGACTTAGTTGGGCCATGGAGACAGAACCCAGCCAGCACCAATGTGTCCATCTCCTTTGAAGATGATCCAGTGCATGAGTCAGTCTGCGAGATCCTCAGAAACGAGTACAGCTCTGAGCATGCATCGCCCTACATCTTCGATGACGTAGAGGCCCAGTTGGGCCTGTCAGTCCTTACATCTTTAGGACAATCGGAAGATGAGGATGACGAGTCGGACGAGGCGTTTGCCGATTGTATGGAGACTTTTGACGATCCGACTCTAGAGCAGAACTTGGTGGCAGTTATAACAGAAAATGATCCAGCCACTTTCAACACTGAACCAGAGCAGATTGAGCCAGATTTTTTAGATGATCATACTATTCCTGAGCTGAAACCCCTACCCACAACTTTGAAATATGCCTTCCTTGCGGGCCAAGACAAGAAATTTCCGGTTATTATCAGTTCGCAATTGACCGAGGAGCAGGAATCTCGCTTGCTAGAGATCCTGGAGAAAAACCGCAAGGCGATAGGCTGGAGCATTTCCGATCTCCACGGGATAAATCCCGCTCTGTGTTCGCACCATATTTACTTGGAGAACGAAGCCAAACCCTCTCGTGAATTCCAACATCGGTTGAATCCAAATTTACGAGAGGTCGTGAAAAAGGAGATAGAGAAATGGTGCGACGCGGGTTTCATTTACCCAATCTCCGACTCTAAGTGGGTGGCTCCAATCCATGTTGTCCCGAAGAAGTTGGGAATTTAGACAACCACCAACGAGGACGGAGAGGAGATCGTGACGAGAGTACCCACGTCGTGGCGCGTCTGTGTGGATTACAGACGCCTGAATGCCGCGACAAAGAAGGATCATTTCCCCCTACCGTTCATTGATCAGATCCTAGAGAGACTAGCGGGGAAAGAATTCTTCTGCTTCCTAGATGGGTTCTCGGGCTACAATCAAGTAGCCATAGCTCCGGAGGACCAAGAAAAGACCACGTTTACATGCCCCTTTGGTACCTATGCTTTCAGGCGCATGCCTTTTGGGCTATGCAATGCTCCAGGTACTTTTCAAAGGTGCATGATTGCTGTATTCGCCGAAATGGTCGGTGAATTCCTGGAAGTCTTCATGGATGACTTCTCGGTCCATGGCGATTCTTTCGATTCCTGTCTTAGGAATCTGGACCGAGTCCTCAAGAGATGTTGTGAGGTTAATCTGGTGCTCTCCTGGGAGAAAAGTCACTTCATGGTGACGGAGGGCATAGTGTTGGGGCATGTCATACCCAAGAGAGGAATGGAGGTTGACCCTGCCAAGGTGGACGTGATCAGACGACTCCAGCCACCAACCAACGTATGGCAGTTGCGATCGTTCCTCGGGCATGTCGGATTTTATCGAAGATTTATTAAGGATTTTTCTAAGATTGCCCGACCGCTAACTGAGCTTTTAGGCAAAGACATGGAGTTTATTGTAGATCACAAATGTCTTGAGGCCTTTAAGCTTTTACAAGGAATGATCATGGACGCACCCATTCTACAAGCCCCAGATTGGTCTCTACCTTTTGAGATCATGACGGACGCCTCTGATTATGCTGTTGGGGCTGTGTTGGGACAAAGAAGAGATGGCGTCCCGTTTGCAATCCACTACGCAAGCAAAGTGCTTGATTCTGCTCAGCGTAACTATACGGTTACAGAAAAGGAAATGCTTGCGGTAGTGTTTGCCTTGGACAAATTCAGATCTCACCTAATCGGATCCAAGGTAACTGTGTTCACTGACCACACGGCACTACGATATTTGATGGAGAAGAAGGACGAGAAGGTACGTCTTCTTCATTGGATTTTACTTATCCAGGAGTTTGATTTGGACATCCGTGATAAACCTGGAAAGAAGAACGTAGTGGCCGACCATCTTTCTCGTCTCGAAGATCTTAATACTTCCGAGGTTTCCCCAATTCGAGACTCCTTCCCTGACGAGTCGATTTTTGTTATCGACTCACTCCCATGGTACGCCAATATCGTGAATTATCTTGTCTCCAAGAAAGTTCCTGAAGATTGGCCCAAGAGTCAAATCGACCGACTAAAGTCGGACGCAAGACACTACCATTGGGAGGATCCGATCCTTTTCTTTGAAGGACCGGATTGTGTCTGGAGACGGTGTATTCCTCAGGAGGAATACCAGAGTGTCCTTTCTTTATGCCACAGCTTAGAGGCAGGAGGACACCACTCCGGGAAGAGGACCGCATGGAAGGTACTTCAGTGTGGCTTCTACTGGCCGACTCTGTTTCGCGATGCCACCGCCTTCGCGAAGTCGTGCCCAGTTTGCCAGAGAATGGGAGGAACCGTTGGTTCCAAGGATGAGATGCCAATGCAGCCGGTCATCATTTGTGATGTCTTTGACGCTTGGGGCATCGATTTCATGGGCCCATTCCCTATCAGCCACGGGTTTGAATATATCCTTCTTGCGGTAGATTATCTGTCTAGATGGGTGGAGGCTATCCCGACCCGAGCCGCAGACAGCAAGACTGTCTGTAAATTCATCAGAGAGCATATAATCTCTAGGTTCGGGATCCCCAAAATGATGATATCAGACGGGGGTAGCCACTTTGTAAATCGGGAGGTGAAGAAACTCCTGAAGGACTACGGCATCGGACACCGTGTCACGAGTCCTTACCACCCACAAACCAATGGTATGGCTGAGGTGTCAAATAGGGAGGTGAAGACCATATTGCAAAAGCTTGTCCGCCCGGACAGGAAGGACTGGTCTCAGATCTTGGATCAAGTCCTCTGGGCGTATAGGACGGCTTACAAGACACCGTTAGGCACCTCCCCATTCCGAATGGTATTCGGAAAGCCGTGCCATTTGCCCGCAGAGTTAGTGCACAAATCAGAATGGGCAATAAAAAAGGTCAACTGGAACACACACCTGGGTCAGAAACAGAGAGACATGGATCTGAATGAGCTTGTGGAAGTCAGAAACCGAGCATACGACAACAGTTTGGTGTACAAGGACAAGGTGAAGCGTTGGCATGATAGATACATCAGACGAAAGACCTTTGTTCCTGGACAGAAGGTATGGTTGTTCAATGCTAGGCTGAAGATTTTCCAAGGCAAGTTAAAGTCTAAGTGGACGGGACCATTTATCGTCCGTACGGTGCATGATAGTGGATGTGTCGAGATCTCAGATCTCGCAGATGACGCACCGACATTCCTAGTGAATGGACAACTGTTGAAGCACTTCGTCGAATTCAACGAACAGCTAGTCCATGTTGAGGAGATTCTATTCATGCGCGAGACAGATACAGCAGATTCACATCGAGCCGCGTATGAGACCTTGCAGCAATGAACTCCATCCATCAGCATTATCTTGAAAGATTCACACCGACTCATCTGTGTATACCATCAATCTTGTACATCCTATCCTTTACCCCCGCGATTCTAGTAACCCATCCCCACATCATCGAACCATTATCTTGGACTATACTTAGGATGACCAGATCCTAAGTATAGGGGGGAGGGGTCACCTGAGTCGGTTCTCTGTACATTCTCCAGATCACATCGGTCCTCATACTAATTTCCTACCGATACTTAGGCTGACCTGAGCCTAAGTATAGGGGGGACCGATGCCCGCATTGATACCCATCCACTACCCATCTTTCCCTCGTCCGCCCCATTTCTGATCTTCTTCTACACTTAGGCTGCCAGAGCCTAAGTATAGGGGGGCGAGACGACTTCTATACTTTTTGTTCATTTAGCTCTCCTACGCTTAGCACGAGCTATGTCTTTTTCCTCGCTCTTCGTGCTCTGAGGACATAGCACACGCTAAGTATAGGGGGGCGTGTATATATTACATATATACTTTACCCATAGCTTGTACTTTCACGTATGTTTCGCGTATTTTTGTATATTTTACAATAATTATGGGTGGGTAAAAAAAGTGTGTACTTTATGTATAAAAAGTTGTAAAAATTGATGTATACCAGAAAAATAAAATAAAAAGGCTTCTTATTTACTCATGCATATCATCTCTGCATCCAAGGAAAGAAAAAAAGTCTTGCATTTTCATAGCATGACATCTCATTTCATCTGCATACTTTGCATATGCAAAGTGAAAAGGTAGTGGGTTCTGGACCAAGTTATGAGTAGATATTGAGGATGGACTTGATTTGACCTTAATCCACCTAATTTCAGAGGAACCTTATAGGAACTGGAGTTAAGATTTCTCAGGTTAAGTGACTTAATTCTTTGAGTCCGCAAGTCTATGTTATCATGTCATCTTGATTAGTCTAAGTAGAATATCTCGTGCATACGCAGGATTCTTTTAGATAATGACCTAACTTGGACAAGCACTATGCACGTGGCTCTTCATTGATGAGGTGGTGAGGAGGTAGAATCCTTTAGCTTGGAGTAGCACACGGGTGGAAACATCCGTCCTCCTCTAGGGAGGGTAGTGCATCTCAACCTAGTCTGGTGGTGTTGACGTCTAAGGACGGGATGCCGTGGGTTGCAATAATGCTTCAAAAGAGGGATAGTCTACTGACTCAAGAGGAAAAACTCCTGATGGACATGCTGCTCTTTTTGAAAAAAAAATTGCAAAAACTACAAAAAATCAGACAGGTTCAAGAAAAAAAATATACCTGTCGGAGACTGTATACTAGTAAAGAAATGCTGCTGGATGACTTGGCTACACTGGTCAGGCATCCCGGGATAGGTAGCTACACTGGCTACCGTCCATTCTCTTCTCTACCCCCTCCTCTTGAGATTGGTCGTACTTGAACATAGAAGGGAATACCCCGCTCCTCAAGGAAAGAGTTACTGGACCGGGTTATTGAGTTACCTTGTTAGAGGAGGCTGGTTCCGAGCCATTTCTGATGTGAAGAGTTACATATCACTTACACAGTACAAGTAAGAATCATAGTCATCAGAAATTTGCGTTTGAGGATTTGTTCTGACCTGACTATTGAGGCGTCTTGAATAGAAGACTTGTGGAACTTGAAGTCTGTTAGGTCTTAAGTTCAGGTCCAAATAAGGTTCCGCCACACAACTAATCCAAAGGTCGAGTCAGGCCCCATTTTTAACTTTTGTTCATGACCTTGGTTTGGAACCCAAAATCATTTCACTCTTGCATTTCATTTAGTTGCTCGGGGACGAGCAAGGTTTAAGTATAGGGGGTTGATGAATCTGTGATTCATCACTTCAAAAGTCAAAAATAGAGCCTTGTTCCCGAGCAAATAGAGGCATATTTCCCTTTATATTGCATAAATAACATTCATGCATACATCCATAATTCATACATTTTAGCAGTCCATTTACATTTAAATAAGAAGCCAAAAATCCCTTGTAAAATACCCATTCACTAAAATAACCTCTTCTCTATAATATGTACTCCTTAGTTAATAATATAGGGAAGAATGCCAAAAATCCCCCTTGTAAAATAGTCAATAAAGCCCTAGAACCCCTGTACACTAAAATGCACATAAAGCCCTCATACAAACTCCGAATTAGGTCTACTTACTCTTAGAATACTACACATTAAAAGACCTTTAAAATGAGACTAATTTAATTGAATTTGGAGCTCGTATGAGAAAGTTGGGTTTTTGGGCCACTTTGTATACTACATAGGTGTATAATTGTATCTTTGTATTTATGTATCATATTTGACCTCATATCCGTCTTTGGTCAACATGAAACTTGTAGATCTCATCGAGATCTACAACTTTTATGTTTTGCGTTTTTCCAAATTCGGCCCCCTCTTCTCTCTACACGTATATCTTGTTCTAGCCACTCACAGCAGGCCACGTGGCGCCCTCTGGTTGCGCCACGCGGCCCGCTTCCCCTTGCCTCATCCGCCTTCACCTCCAACCGTTGGATCCTCTTCCAGATCCAACGGCCCAGCTCTGCCCACGCGCGCCTAAATCCTGGACCATCAGATCATCTCCGGCCTTAATCCACGCCGCACATTAGCACCCTCACCCGAGCCCTCCACGTGGCGGCATCTACACCGCTTGATCAGGCCCTTGATCTCTCAATCGCAGTCGCCCTTCCGTTGGCGCCTCTCGTCCGCTCGATCATTTCCATCTCCTCATCCAAGCCGCTCGCCCGCGCCTCGCTCAGCTCTCGCCACGTGGCGCAATCACGGCCCATCATCTACGTGCCTTGATCTAATCACACACGTCCCCTTCCGCTTCGATCACCACCGTTGGATATCACAAGATCCAACGGTGGAGATCTCGTCTCCTACCTCTGGGCGCCTGATGAATCCACGTTTCATCATCTTTATTCTATCATTTTGGCCTTAAAAACCCTAGTAAATGCGTGTAAATAGGCTTAATATAGGCATTTTAGCATTCATGCATATGTGTGTAAATATTGTATAAAATGCGGTTTTTAAAGTCAAAATTATAGAATAAAGAAAAGAAAAGAAAAAGAATAAAATATTGTAAATATTTTATGACCCGAAACCCCGAGACCTAGGCATCTTGATGAATAGGTCGACAAGGAATAAAGTAGGGGGAGATAAGGGCCAAAATACAGACAAAATACCTATACATTATATTCATTCTTTATTCATTTTGGGACCTATTTTTGGTTCCACTTTTTGTACATCAAATAAAGAAACTTTGTACATGAAAGTTGTAGATAATTTTATAAAGAAAAATACAAAATTAATTTCTTAGAAAAATAATGTACAGATAAAAAGTTATGGTCTGAATAAAATTCCAGAAGGCCAACTTCCTAGACCCGTATCTCACAAATGAAAACTCCAAATGCAGCGTACACACCTTTAATTGTATATAGAAGAAAATAAGCTAATTAATGGCGGTGGTTTCGCATTTGGCGGAGCTACGGTTTGAAAGTTGACTTTTGGACCCTCATTGTACACTTGTACATATTAAAATATTCAATTTATTCTTTATTTATTATTTTTATAATTTTATATTTTTATAATGTTTTAAATAATACTTATAATAATTATGAGCATTAAAATCAAAATAAAAACATAAATAAAATACAAATAAAAATACTTGTATATATTATAATACATAGGTATAATATATGTAGCTATACCTATACAAATAACACTTTCATTTTATTAAGTGTATAAAATATATCAGAAAATTAAAATAAAAATATATTTGTGTCTATAAAAGTATTTTGTAATTTTAGAAAATAAAAACCAAAATAAAATAAATTAAAAATACCTAAATAAAAATAGAACACTTAAATATATAGATATAGATACCTATAGGGGCATAAATGCAAACTTGTAAAAATATACCTCATAAAAATAATTAAAAATAAGAATAAAATACTACATAAAATTACAAACACTTTTCATTTTATAATTAAAAATTAATAAAATCATTTCCTATTTTTTATTGAATTTAGAAATCTTTTTTTCCAAGGTTTTTTCTGGTTGGTCCACGTGGACCAACCAGACTTCTCCCTTGGTTGACCTCGGTCAACTCTCTGACCGAGGTCTGATGCCTGTCAGAAATGAGTTTTCTTGATTTTCGTGGATTTTTGGAGGGCGATCCTTTCACCGAATGAGGTCGGTCTCTTCACGAGATTTGTAGTCCTACATGTGATCTTACACGCCCAGGCATTGGCTTGGCGTTTTGATCGAAAACGCGCCCGTGATACCTCCTCGAAGACCGCCCCTCGGCCAAGTTTCAAAACCGAACCCATTGCCCTCCTTTGCACCTGGAACCCGTCTTTGACCCGTTTGACTCCTCCTTGACCTTGCTCCGGACGGTTGGTGGTGACAGCCCAACCTCCAGGTGGTTGAGGAAGCCTCCGACGAGGCGAGGACGCCGTTCCATCACCCCCGGTGGTTCGCCACTGTTGAGGTTCATCTCGCCCCCTTCTCGGGCTTGAGGTCCATTTTTTTTCCATTTCGTTTTGTTTTCTTTTTCCTGTTAGTTTTTGCTCGCCTTCCCCGTAGAAATAGATCCCCGTGTTTTCTTTTATTCGCCCAGCAAACCGTCATCTCCTCTCCTCGCCGGAGGAAGCTCCGGCGAACCACATTCGCAACCGCCATCCCTATCCCACATTCACCCCCCAGGAGCTCTCTGGAGCTCTGTGTTTTTTGCCTAATCGCTTCCCTGCAGGAAACACACGAGGAATGCGTCATTGCAGGTGCTCTTGAAGGTCGTGAAGGTAGCCCAGGAGCCGCGCGTCGCAGGACGTCCCCCGGCGGTGTTTGGCCCTTTTTGTTGGGCTTCCTATCTACTGGAGCACAGCTGGAGCGTGGATCAGCGGTCAGCAAGCTTCCAGGTGCTCGGAGGGGCGATTTGCATCAGAATCAAACTCGCCCATGGGCGAGTTCCTTCGTGTTCTTCCAAGCATCTTGTGAGCCGTCGATCCTGGCCGAGTTCTTCACGACGCACAGGTGGCGTCGGATCTGGTGCACCTGTGTCGTCCGATCGGCATCAGCGTTTTAATCCCGGCCGTTAAGATGAAAGAGTATCGCGCGCCTGCGGCACGACACGTGGCTTAAGTGGAGACCGCGCAGCCGTTGGATGCGCCCCTCTGCTGGGTAATTTGCGTGATAACCTCGCCATTTTTGTTATTACGGATTAGTTTATAAGATTTCATTGGCTATTCAAAGATTTTGTAAACTTTATAATTAGCACCCCGGACTTTTGTGTAACTGCCTGGAGACCCCCGCCAGCTCACGTGCATAGCGCGTGAGCCTTGGCGTTTTTGCTGGGGGCCCCCTGTGTTTTTGTCTATTTCGGTTTACTTTCAAAACATTTAGCTGCAATATAAAACGTTTGGAAATTTTGCAATTCAGCCCCCTTCGTTTTGAATATTAGCGTTCAAGTCCTTCCAGGTGCGTGCTTAGCACGCGCGTGAGGTGGAGTTTTTGCATAAGAAACCTTGCGGCTTTGTTTATTTCCAACTAGTGCTGTAACCTTTTATTCAAGTGTTGAACTTTTGGGAAAATTGCGTGACAGCCCTCGAACTTTACCTTTATCACACATATACCCCTGTCAGGCTTTGCATTGTTGAGCACTTCTTGTATTTTTTGCATGTGCCTAGAAAACCCTAAAAAATCCACAAAAATTAACTTAGGTCCCTGTTGCATCATAGATTAACGCTACATTTTTATTTTTCATAATTAGTGCATTTTTATATTTATTAAAAATCAAAAATAGTCATTTTCAGCACTGTTTGCATTAGAAAATCACTAAAAAATATAAAACCTCTCCAGAAAAATCCCAAAAAAATATATATTGTCTACTTTAGTTTGCTCCAGCTGCAGACCAAAAATCATTAAAAAATACAAAACCAAACTCCTAAAAATTGCAAAACTCTAAAAACCTTCATAAAAATTTATAAAATTCATAAAAAATCCAAAAATAGTGTTTTCTTTTCCTGAATTTTCTTTGTTTTATTATCTTTCAGTGAAAATTAATTTGGAGAAGTTTTGTTACTGTTTGCTATTTTATTTCTCCATTTTAAGTTTCAGCCTTACTTTTTACTACTGTTTTCTCTATTTTGCTAATTAAAAATACCAAAAACATTCTAAAAATTACCCAAAAATCACAAAAACAGTAAAAAAGTATAAAAAGACCAAAAAGACTTTATTTCCTTATTTTTGAGTATTTTTATCTATTTTTATAAATACTTTAGTTTCACTTTTATTACATTGTCTTTATTTTCCAATATTGAAAAAGAAAATATAAAAATATAAAATACGAAAAGAAAAAAATATATAATCAGTAAATTGAAAATCAAAATACAAAAATACAAAATTAAAAATTAAACAAAAAAATATAAAATTAAAAACCCACAAAAAAATAGCATAATAGGCATTTGATCACAACTCACACATTTTTGTGCACTTGTGCCCCGTTCTACCTGTCTGCTCCCTGTGTTCGACCTCTACACATACTTGCACTATACACATCTTGTTGTAGAGTTATAATAAATTTTAACTCCGCACATTTACTTTCATTGCTTGATTTATCTGTTGTGGGTTAATTGTTGTTTGAATTTCGGATTTCGTTGGAGGTCAAATCAGCGACTGTTGATTCGCCTTGTGAGTCAACACGACCTCTGCGATTTCCCAGTTCAACAAATGGCGCCGTTGCCGGGGAACAACAGCGCGTAGTTCGGGTCTTGTTTGTGTTTGTGATTGATTGTCTATTTTCGCGGCTTTCATTTTTCGCTAGTTTATTGTTCTTTATCTTTGATATATCTGTTGAGCTGTCTAACCCCCTCTCTTGTTGACTTTGTGCGAGGTACCGCGGATCGAGGGAGGCGCTCCACCCTAGGCGCCTACGCACCCACGTGAAGCCGGCTTCTGCCAGCTTAGCACCGAGGAGACAGGGAGAGATTTTTGAAGACCGAGCTCCACTTTTAGTTGTAGAATTTATTTCTCGCATTTATTTTGTAATTCGTAGTGAGAGAGAGACTCCTATATTTGTAATAATACAGGTACCCCCGAACTTGGACATTCGAGCCTAATTTCCAAGTGTTTGTTCACTTGGGGGCTCATCGCGGTTTTTACGGCTTTTCATCGCATTTTTTTTTATTTTGTTTTGTTTTTCGATTTTATTTATTTTGTGTGATTGAGCCCTTAGCTTTTAGGATTGCTTGCGTAGCATTAGGTCCAAACACCTTAATCAACATTGCATGTACCTATAGTCTCGTTTGGACTTAGTCAAATTTTAAACAGTTGACCATCACCTTCCATCCGTTGCGCCGCGAGCTCTCCCCGCAAAGCGCTTTCTCCTACCCTCAATTTGTTGAGCAGAGGAGGGGTGAGCCTAGACCGGACTCTAGGGTTGAGGACTGGTGGTCAACTTGTGGTTCTTCCCACTAATAGCAATTTTCAAAACTTAGGGCGATTTCATCGGCTTGCATTTGCATATAGATAGGTTTCAATTCTGTTGAGCATCTTTGCATGTAGAGTGCTGGAGGCAAGGTGAGCATTTCTCTTTAGCATTCATCATCGATTGCCGCTTGCATTGCTTTTCCGCCTCTCCCTCTGATTTTGCCAACCTAGGTGCTTAAAGGAATTGAATCCTCGTTAGGCTCGTGCATTTCTAACTAAAAATCCAAAAAAAAGTGATAACCAATAAAATCAGGACTGCTAACATTACTCGACCCTAAAATCAATCAAAAAGAAAATATTGTCTTGGGGCGAGTAATCCCCTCATTGTCTTCGCTTCTACTTGCTCGCGCACACACTAAGGTTAGAGCCAAAATCCCATTCAGCCCCCTAAGTGTTTGCGCAATTTTGGACTTCTCACCTAACTCTAAAACAGACAAGATAAAAAGACCGCATTTGTGGTCTTCACCGAGTTGAGTAGGTGAATGGAGGGTTTGCATTCTTTCCATTTTTGTCTGTGATTGTTTTGTGTGTCCTAGATCATCCCTGCGCACTTGCGCCTGTCTTCTCACTTCTCTTGACTTGACCATCGTGCTCTCCCGATCATTTTCTTTTGTTTCGAGATGGCCGACTGGAGCGTATTCTATCCGGACTTTGCGGATCACTCGTTCACTCCAGCCGGTCCACCTCCTTTTTTCCAGGAGGACTTTGCTCCTGACTTTTGTACATATCCGTCTCAGCCACAGTATCAGGACTCGGATTTCTACCCACACCCACATCCACCTGTGTATTATCCGCCTCCACCTTCACATCCACCCGAGACTGAGCTGATGGAGTCACCTTTCATGGAGTCCACCCTTGAGCACTTGACCCAGATGATGGATCATATGAGACAGAGGATTGACACCCTCACTAGTACAAATAAGAGCGACCATGATATTCCACCATTTGATGACATGGGTTCACTCGAGGATTTCCATGAGAGCTTGCAATCGCCAAAAATACAAAAAAATGAGAAAAATTTAAAAACACAAAAAGATTTCGGGAGACACATGATCGAGCCAGACTGTGAGGAGAGCGCCCACTTGCCTGACTTTTTGACCACACCTACATTCACACCCGGTCCCACCTTTGACCCCGAGGATGCCGCTGTACAGACTGCTCTTGGCATGCCTCGTGTATATGCTGATTCCGACTTCCTCCCTTGTATGGAGGAGGTCCAAAAATTCAAAAAAATGCTGACTGAACCCGAAGTGGTGGCCACCATTCATGAGATTATCCGTGCCCCACTTCAGCAGGCCATGACCCATATGTCTGCTCCTCTTCCCAAGAAGAGAAAGCGGAGGAGCAGATCTGAGCGTCATATCTTGACCATGGCCACTGCCCACGCCATCACACACCGTCCCATTCCTCGGAAGAAGAACACTGCCACACCTTTCATTAGCTGCACAATCTCTGACCACACATGTGATCACACTCTCCTAGACGGCGGTGCTTCTATTAGCATCATACCCTTCTCGCTGGTACAGTCTCTTCACCTAGGGCCTCTCAAGAAGACCAGGATGATTGTACAATTTGCTGATGGATCAATAAAGAGGCCGAAGGGTATCCTTGAAAACGTCGTCATCTCGATTCAGGGCACGAGCCACAATGTTGATTTTGTCGTGTTGCCCATGGAGAACTCCACAGGGGAGCATTCTCCAATCATCCTGGGACGACCATTCCTCGCCTCCGCGAGGGTCGTTATTGATTACGGATCAGGAGAGATTTGCTTTCGCCCTGCTGATGAGGACGAAGCAGTGATCTCCGCACCCACTGCTGACCAGAGACCCGCACCTGATGTGACTTCACCTATCTTGGCTGACCCCGAGGACTATGATCTATATGAGGATATCAGAGAGACCTTCTTCATGACCGATGATGAGACCCGAGAATTCCTCTCTAAGGAGGAAAGCTCGGAAAGCATAGACCTTGGTGTTTCCGCTTCCTGTGATTGGCGATGTGTTGATGACATCCGCGGGATTTACACGATTGACACCATTGAGCGGAGGGCAGATATAGAGACGATACAGGACGGCCATGTTTTGACTACTTCCACTGATGGGTCCGTTCCTGTTCATGTAGATACTGATGAGCCAAAGGCCGAATTTGATTTGGTTGCTTTTCTTCAGAGATTCGGACCTTTTGATGAAAAAGATGATCCAGTTGAGATTATAGAGGACGAACAGAGTTCGACTACTTCCACCGATGAGTTCGTGCCTTTTGGTTTTGACCTGGATGACTCCTCGCAGGATGACTCTGAGTACACTACTTCCGATGATGATGAGTTTGTCCCATTTCACTTTGATACCAGCGAGACTCCCAAGGCCGGACCGAGTCACACTTCTTCCACTCATACGTCTGTGCCTTTACACCAGAGGACCACCAAGGGAGAACCTAGCCGTACTACTTCCATTGACCAGTTCGTCCCTTTCAGATTCGATTCCACTGAGGACCTTCAGTGTGTCGACCCTGATCGGCTTTCGTCCACTATGGACCCCGATGTCGACCTGCATCACACCAGATCCATTCCTCAGCGGTCCCGCAAGAAGGTTCGCTTTCAACCTTCTTGACCATCTGTATATCCACCTCTGTTGTACATTCTCCTTTGTTCATCGCTGTTCTCTCTACCGTATTGCTCGTCTACCCATTCTCGTGTCTGCCTTACTTAGGACGTACTTTGTCCTAAGTATAGGGGGGTGGACGAGTCGAGTATTCATTCATCGTTCCGTCTGATCACTCCTGTTGTTGCCTATACTTAGGGCTTCTTTTACCCTAAGTATAGGGGGAGTGACGTGTACATCCTCACGATCTCTTCTTCCATTTTCATCTCTTTTCTTCTTTTCTTCTTTTCCTCTTCTATCTTCTTCATCTATCAAAAAGGTGCCGCCCTTGTAGACAGTTTTCCATACTTAGGACGTACTTTGTCCTAAGTATAGGGGGGTGTGCACCCCGAGTATTTCCATTCTTTGATCCTCTCCATTGTCTCCTCTTCTTGTCTATACTTAGGGATATCTTACCCTAAGTATAGGGGGAGACAATCTGAGTACGATCTGTTCATTCCCACCCTTGACCCTCCCTGCTTTGTGTACAGTCTGCTATACTTAGGATTATTTGATCCTAAGTATGGGGGGACGGTCAACTTCTCATTCGTTTGTTCATCCATTCCTTTATTTATTTATTCTTTAGGCTTGTCTATACTTAGTACGAGTTATGTCTTCTCTTTTCTCTCCGATCTATGAGGACATAGCTCCAGCTAAGTATAGGGGGGTCGTATATACTACGTATATACTTTAGCCATAACTCGTACTTTCGTATTTTCCTAATAATATGGCTAATAATTCTTTAAAATTCATTAAAAATCCTTAATAAAAAGATGTGATTATTCCTCAAATTCTTTTTGTATTTACTGATTAATAAATCAGGTGGAAATGTTTTTTGCAAAATGTTTGAAAAATAGTTTGAAAATCTTTGTGAACATCTATTGAAAACTATTTTGAAAATATTTTGTTTCGTGTTTTCAACCTGTGTAAAAATTGTGTGGTTTGTAAAATTTCTTTTCTTTGTGTGAAATAAAAATGTTTGAAAAATGATTTGCAAATGGTTTGAAAAATGGTTGCAAAAATGATTTGAAAAACCTATATATACTGTTTTGAAAGCCTTTGCAAAATGTTTTCAAAGGTGTGTAAAATGTTTGTAAAAATTATTTTGGACTATTGTTTTCAAAAATTGTGTGAAAAGCTTGTGTCAAATAAGTTTGAGGAATATACACATCACACCAAAATCCACTATACATATATGTATAAAATTGATCACTTACCCTGTAAATTCTAAAATCCACTTCTTGTATATATGAAGAAGCACTCCCGTGTACATATTTTCACCTAGTTTGTAGCCAAAACTTTTTGTTTTCAAAAATTCCCAAAAACATTTGCAAAATTAAAATCCAAAAACATTTGAAAATTTTTTTTGAAAAAGACAAAAAATGCATATGCATCATCATCATCTTTTCAAAAATCCATAAAAAGTTCAAAATCTTGAAAATTGCATCACAAAAATATTTTCTGCATTGCATTGCATAGCATTCGCATTTTTTGGATTGAGTTTGATAGTTGAACAAGTCTAAGTAAAATCTGAAGATTGGAGCTTGATTGGACCTTAAAATCTACCTAATAACAGGAACCTTATAGGAACTGGGTTTGAGGTACTTCAGGTCTGGTTGACTTAATTCTTTGAGGATCACGAGACTTGGTTCAATGGATTCTTGACTGCCTAAGTAGAGTATTTCGGAGCACACGCACGACTCTTGTTGATAATGACCTAACTTGGACACCTGCACCTTTCACATGGCTCAACTCAGTTGGAGTGGTGAGGGGATTGGATTTGCTGGTATGAGACGCACACAAGTGGAAACACTTGTCCTCCTCTAGGGAGGGAAGTGCACCCCAACCCGTCCAGTGATTAGGAAGTCTAAAGACAGGAGGCTGTGGGTTGCGATAAAGCTTCAAAAGAGGGATAGTCTACTGGCTCAAGAGGAAAAACTCCTTATGTAAATGCTGCTGTGAATAGTATTTCAAAAAAAAAAAGAGGAAAGTTCAGGCATGTACAAAAATAAAAAGCCTGCAAAGTATGTACATATGTTGTAAAGTCAATAAGCAAGCTTGAGTTCCAAAGTCATATCATGTGAGCCTGCAGCAGGATGACTTGACTACACTGGTCTTGCATCCAAGGATAGGTAGCTACACTGGCTACCGTCCATTCTTCTCTTCACCCCCTCCTCTTGAGCTGGTTGCCACTTGAACTTAGAAGGGAATACCCCGCTCCTCGAGGATGGAGTTATTGGATTGGGGAATCATTGGGTTGTCGTACTGGAGAAGTCAGTTTCTTTGTCATTCTAGTTGGGGAGAGCCACCATCACTTACACTGTACGAGTCAGATTCATAGTCGTAAGGGTTTGCGTATGAGTTGAAGTATTTCTGACCTGGCTATTGAGGAGACTTGAGCAGAGTTTTGGGATTCTCAGGGACTGTTGGATTTCAAATTAAGTTCTCATTAAGGTTCCGCCCGCACTAAAATTCCAAAGGTCCTACTTAAGCTCCAAACTTTGATTTTGTGAAGACAAGTTTGATAATCAAGTTTAGTCCACCTTTCTTCTTTTTCTTTTCTTTGTTTTTCTTTTTCTGCACTTATTGCATAAGTGTTTGCTAGGGACTAGCAAAGGCAAGTATAGGGGGATGATGAATCCACGTTTCATCATCTTTATTCTATCATTTTGGCCTTAAAAACCCTAGTAAATGCGTGTAAATAGGCTTAATATAGGCATTTTAGCATTCATGCATATGTGTGTAAATATTGTATAAAATGCGGGTTTTAAAGCCAAAATTATAGAATAAAGAAAAGAAAAGAAAAAGAATAAAATATTGTAAATATTTTATGACCCGAAACCCCGAGACCTAGGCATCTTGATGAATAGGTCGACAAGGAATAAAGTAGGGGGAGATAAGGGCCAAAATACAGACAAAATACCTATACATTATATTCATTCTTTATTAATTTTGGGACCTATTTTTGGTTCCACTTTTTGTACATCAAATAAAGAAACTTTGTACATGAAAGTTGTAGATAATTTTATAAAGAAAAATACAAAATTAATTTCACAGAAAAATAATGTACAGATAAAAAGTTATGGTCTGAATAAAATTCCAGAAGGCCAACTTCCCAGACCCGTATCTCACAAATGAAAACTCCAAATGCAGCGTACTCACCTTTAATTGTATATAGAAGAAAATAAGCTAATTAATTGCGGTGGTTTCGCATTTGGCGGAGCTACGGTTTGAAAGTTGACTTTTGGACCCTCATTGTACACTTGCACATATTAAAATATTCAATTTATTCTTTATTTATTCTTTTTATAATTTTATATTTTTATAATGTTTTAAATAATACTTATAATAATTATGAGCATTAAAATCAAAATAAAAAACATAAATAAAATACAAATAAAAATACTTGTATATATTATAATACATAGGTATAATATATGTAGCTATACCTATACAAATAACACTTTCATTTTATTAAGTGTATAAAATATATCTGAAAATTAAAATAAAAATATATTTGTGTCTATAAAAGTATTTTGTAATTTTAGAAAATAAAAACCAAAATAAAATAAATTAAAAATACCTAAATAAAAATAGAACACTTAAATATATAGATATAGATACCTATAGGGGCATAAATGCAAACTTGTAAAAATATACCTCATAAAAATAATTAAAAATAAGAATAAAATACTACATAAAATTACAAACACTTTTCATTTTATAATTAAAAATTAATAAAATCATTTCCTATTTTTTATTGAATTTAGAAATCTTTTTTTCCAAGGTTTTTTCTGGTTGGTCCACGTGGACCAACCAGACTTCTCCCTTGGTTGACCTCGGTCAACTCTCTGACCGAGGTCTGATGCCTGTCAGAAATGAGTTTTCTTGATTTTCGTGGATTTTTGGAGGGCGATCCTTTCACCGAATGAGGTCGGTCTCTTCACGAGATTTGTAGTCCTACATGTGATCTTACACGCCCAGGCATTGGCTTGGCGTTTTGATCGAAAACGTGCCCGTGATACCTCCTCGAAGACCGCCCCTCGGCCAAGTTTCAAAACCGAACCCATTGCCCTCCTTTGCACCTGGAACCCGTCTTTGACCCGTTTGACTCCTCCTTGACCTTGCTCCGGACGGTTGGTGGTGACAGCCCAACCTCCAACTGGTTGAGGAAGCCTCCGACGAGGCGAGGACGCCGTTCCATCACCCCCGGTGGTTCGCCACCGTTGAGGTTCATCTCGCCCCCTTCTCGGGCTTGAGGTCCATTTTTTTTCCATTTCGTTTTGTTTTCTTTTTCCTGTTAGTTTTTGCTCGCCTTCCCCGTAGAAATAGATCCCCGTGTTTTCTTTTATTCGCCCAGCAAACCGTCATCTCCTCTCCTCGCCGGAGGAAGCTCCGGCGAACCACATTCGCAACCGCCATCCCTATCCCACATTCACCCCCCAGGAGCTCTCTGGAGCTCTGTGTTTTTTGCCTAATCGCTTCCCTGCAGGAAACACACGAGGAATGCGTCATTGCAGGTGCTCTTGAAGGTCGTGAAGGTAGCCCAGGAGCCGCGCATCGCCGGACGTCCCCCGGCGGTGTTTGGCCCTTTTTGTTGGGCTTCCTATCTACTGGAGCACAGCTGGAGCGTGGATCAGCGGTCAGCAAGCTTCCAGGTGCTCGGAGGGGCGATTTGCATCAGAATCAAACTCGCCCATGGGCGAGTTCCTTCGTGTTCTTCCAAGCATCTTGTGAGCCGTCGATCCTGGCCGAGTTCTTCACGACGCACAGGTGGCGTCAGATCTGGTGCACCTGTGTCGTCCGATCGGCATCAGCGTTTTAATCCCGGCCGTTAAGATGAAAGGGTATCGCGCGCCTGCGGCACGACACGTGGCTTAAGTGGAGACCGCGCAGCCGTTGGATGCGCCCCTCTGCTGGGTAATTTGCGTGATAACCTCGCCATTTTTGTTATTACGGATTAGTTTATAAGATTTCATTGGCTATTCAAAGATTTTTTAAACTTTATAATTAGCACCCCGGACTTTTGTGTAACTGCCTGGAGACCCCCGCCAGCTCACGTGCGTAGCGCGTGAGCCTTGGCGTTTTTGCTGGGGGCCCCTGATGACACAAAAATTCCCTAAGACCCGGGTGAAGGTAATGAAACAAGGGTCGTTGCGACCCGGATCTCAGAGGATGTGTCAATCAAGAAAAAGAATCGAACCGCGAAATGAATCAAAGATCAAACAAAGCAAATCAAGCGGTCCTAGCTTTGTGATTAACCTGGTATAGCTCCCAGGGTCGAACACAAGGAGCACGGATTGGCCTAGGGCCTACGAAGTAGTGAAAATGAAATAAAAATAAAAGGAAATGTTTTTTTAGTGGTTTTTGATAATTTTTATATTTTTTTTGGATTTTTAAAGGATAAAGAAAATAAAAGGAAACAAATATCAACACACTTAGGCAAATTATTTAACACACCAAAAATAAAGCAAAAATTCAGAAAAAAGTATTTTTATGTTTTTTAAGTTTTTAGGTGTTTTTGGTGAATTTTTGATATTTTTCTAATGGGTAAATTATTTTCTAAAAATCAAACAGTGCTAAAAATGCTGGGTACTGTCCAGCCAGAACCAAAACCCTCAAATAAAATATCTAAGGATCACAACAGGTTCTGGAGGTAATTTTCCTATATTCTAAATAAAATAAGGAAAATTTAGGCACCAGAATTATTGTTTTTGGATTTTTAGATTATTTATTATAATTTTTATGAGTTTTTAGAGGTTTTTCAATTTTTAGGGTTTTTAAGCAATGAAAAATAACCAAAATTGGCTAGAAAATCAAACAACAAGCAAGAAACAGTATCTAATTTTTTTAGAATTTTTGGAGGTGATTTTATATTTTTTTGGTATTTTTAAACCTAAACAGTAGCTAAAAAGTAGGTTTTTGGATTTTTAAAAATACTAAATGAAAGTAAAAATGTCCTCAAAAATCACTGAAATTCCTACACCATGGCAGGAGCCATGTGTCAAAATCTCATTGGATTTGGAGGTGGTTTGATATTTTATTCAAAAATAAAAAGGGGGCACTGTGCACAGGGACGAATGTGCAAATACCCGAGGATCTGGGGGCCCAGGTGCAAAATACCCAGCAAGTCACGCGCGTGGCGCGTGGCTGGGGCACACAGGGGCCTATTTGTGATAAAAACCTACTCCTGGGACCTTTTGGTAACTGGTACCAAAAAGTCCGAGGGTATGGTTGCAAAAAGCCCACTAAAATCCGCACATGCGCATAAACAACACTCACAGGGGCATAAATGCAATTACCAGAAAATATTTCTTCATTTCATAACAACCCAGATCTACAGGATAAAAGATGTAAAAAGCCCAACACAACACGTGGCGAAGCACGTGGTCACATACACACAGGGGCATACATGCAATTAAAACTAAACACAGGGTCCACAATGCAATTTACCCTACGTAAATAAAGTTCTAAAAATATTTACAGGACTAAAGATAAAAAGACGAACTAAGAGGGGCGCCTAAGTAATTTACCCCTTTATTGGTCGACGGCCAGATGCGCGCCACGTGGTGGATCCAACGGCTCGGGACAGCGGGCGCTCTTCCTCTTCTTCTCTTGGGCCTGATCGACGGTGGAGACGAGGACACGTGGAAGATCGGGCGGTTCTGGGCCCAGGTGCCTCTCTCCTCTGCTGCAACGGTCCGGATGAGTCCCTCGGATCGATCAACGGCTACGGCTCCTCGAAGAATGGACGACTGAGATCAAGACTGGAGCGGAGGCGTCATCGGACGGTCCTGGAGGATGCTGGAAGAACTCGACACCGGCGAACTTCGCCGGTCTCCTGCATGAGCTGCACTCCTCCTCAGCTGCTCCTGAAGGTCGGAGAAGATCCGCGGTGAAGCTCCGCAGCTGGTGGTAGTGGCCGATGGCCCAGCCGAGCCCTGGAGGGGCTCCGGCGAGGCTGGCGGCGCGAAGCTCCGGTCTAGAATGTAAGGGGGTCTCAGACGACTCCCTTTGGACCTGCAAAGCAAACCAACAGCTTCGCGGGTCGAGCGCAAAATGCCTCGACCCAAAGAAGCGAGGTGAAGGTGGCTGGTGGGTCGGCGCGAAGGAGCTCCGGCGAGCGACAGGTGGTGGAGCTCGACTCCCAGCTCCGGGGCGAGCTGGGTTGAGCGAGTGGGCGTAGAACGTGCGTGAGGAGATGGCGGAGGTGATGGGGTGCTCCGATGATCGAGATATTAAGCGAGATGGTCGGAATCAGGGAAGCACGTCGAACGGTCGATTTGGGCGAAATCCAAAATTACTCTAAATGGCTAAGCGAAATGAATACCTGGGTGACGCGGTAGACTATGCTGGAGCTCAGCTAGCTCCTGGTCCTTGCCTCAAGGGTCGTCAACGCCCGAGGCTCGAGCTCCGGGTGGTCGTCGGAGCACGGCTGCAAGAAGCGGCCGGATCGATGGTCGGACACCTCCTCCTCGCTGCGACACCGGCAGGGGCAAGCTGTCACCTTGCTGGTTGCGATGGAGCTCACTGGAGAGAGAATGGGGAACCAAAGATGGCGTGAAAGTGCGGCGGAGCTCGGCATATATAGTGCTAGGGGTCCGGGAAGAAAAGGATCGGGCGAGCTCGGGAGCGCGCGGATCCCGAGGGGGCGGCTCCGGCGAGCATGCCGGATGCACAAGGAATGATCCGGACCCGGGATTTGATGGGTTGGCGATCGGATCTGGTGGGGGTAATTGGGAGAAGTCGGGTCGAAAAGCAGATCCGCGGCTCTGGTGGTCCTGGGGGAGGTGTTGACCGGGGGTCAACAGTCCCCCGTGGACCAATCAGAGCCCGCCAAGGCTGGAATTTTTATTTTATTTTTTTTGGGCCTTTAAATGGCCGAATTTTCAAAAACTTAAAACACAAAATATTTTTGTTTTAATTTTTTCTATTTTTTTGTGATTTTTAATTAATTTTTGGAAATTAAAATAAAGTATATACATAGTAGCTATACATAGGTATATATACACTATATTGATTTTTGATTTTTGATTTTTAATTATTTATTTTTATACATTTTTATTCCTATTTTATATTTTATTTATTTATAGGATAAAATGAGGAATAAAAGGCTATTTTTATTTTATTTTTATTATTTATATACATGGGTTAATTAGTTAGTTATATACATGATATATACATGATATATATACAAGATGTTTTTGTGTTTTTAATTTTGTAATTTTTATTTGATTTTTGTTTTAATTCTTTTTATTTATTTTATTTACAAAACATAAAAAGGAATATTTACAAAAAGTTTTGGAAATAAAGAAATTTGTTTACAAGGTGAAATAAATATAAGATATGTGGTCTATGTACAAGGTGTAAGAGTCTTTTTGTATTTTTTTTTTATTTTTAAGATTTTTATTTTGTTTTTAATAGCTTATAAATATTTACAAATATTTACAACATATTTTTGGGTGAGGAAAATATATAATTTTATTTATTTACACATGAGCCCCTATCTCCCTCTACTTGTGGCTTTTATGCGGTCAGGCCCATGTTGAGCCCTCCCTTGGGTTAGGTTGCTCAATATTTATTCTAAATATTTCCCTCTTTTTCTTTTTCTTCTTTATTCTTTTATTTTTGCACAAAAACATGCTAATTATGTATTTTTACAAACATGCATGCTTTTGCTAATTTTCCCTATTTACACATATCTACATGCATTTGCATAGGTTTTTGTAGCTAAAATATAAGAATAAAGAGTGATGAATGGGTATTCATCAGCCCCCTGTGTTTTTGTCTATTTCGGTTTACTTTCAAAACATTTAGCTGCAATATAAAACGTTTGGAAATTTTGCAATTCAGCCCCCTTCATTTTGAATATTAGCGTTCAAGTCCTTCCAGGTGCGTGCTTAGCACGCGCGTGAGGTGGAGTTTTTGCATAAGAAACCTTGCGGCTTTGTTTATTTCCAACTAGTGCTGTAACCTTTTATTCAAGTGTTGAACTTTTGGGAAAATTGCGTGACAGCCCTCGAACTTTACCTTTATCACACATATACCCCTGTCAGGCTTTGCATTGTTGAGCACTTCTTGTATTTTTTGCATGTGCCTAGAAAACCCTAAAAAATCCACAAAAATTAACTTAGGTCTCTGTTGCATCATAGATTAACGCTACATTTTTATTTTTCATAATTAGTGCATTTTTTTATTTATTAAAAATCAAAAATAGTCATTTTCAGCACTGTTTGCATTAGAAAATACTAAAAAATATAAAAACTCTCCAGAAAAATCCCAAAAAAATATATATTGTCTACTTTAGTTTGCTTCAGCTCCAGACCAAAAATCACTAAAAAATACAAAACCAAACTCCTAAAAATTGCAAAACTCTAAAAACCTTCATAAAAATTTATAAAATTCATAAAAAATCCAAAAATAGTGTTTTCTTTTCCTGAATTTTCTTTGTTTTATTATCTTTCAGTGAAAATTAATTTGGAGAAGTTTTGTTACTGTTTGCTATTTTATTTCTCCATTTTAAGTTTCAGCCTTACTTTTTACTACTGTTTTCTCTATTTTGCTAATTAAAAATACCAAAAACATTCTAAAAATTACCCAAAAATCACAAAAACAGTAAAAAAGTATAAAAAGACCAAAAAGACTTTATTTCCTTATTTTTGAGTATTTTTATCTATTTTTATAAATACTTTAGTTTCACTTTTATTACATTGTCTTTATTTTCCAATATTGAAAAAGAAAATATAAAGATATAAAATACGAAAAGAAAAAAATATATAATCAGTAAATTGAAAATCAAAATACAAAAATACAAAATTAAAAATTAAACAAAAAATATAAAATTAAAAACCCACAAAAAAATAGCATAATAGGCATTTGATCACAACTCACACATTTTTGTGCACTTGTGCCCCGTTCTACCTGTCTGCTCCCTGTGTTCGACCTCTACACATACTTGCACTATACACATCTTGTTGTAGAGTTATAATAAATTTTAACTCCGCACATTTACTTTCATTGCTTGATTTATCTGTTGTGGGTTAATTGTTGTTTGAATTTCGGATTTCGTTGGAGGTCAAATCAGCGACTGTTGATTCGCCTTGTGAGTCAACACGACCTCTGCGATTTCCCAGTTCAACAGCGCCCCTCTCTCCCACGTTCCTTGCCTTACGGGAGGGGCACCCCCTTTCTATTTCCGGCTGCACGTCAGCCACCCTCTCCGACCGCTAACACCCCCACGATGGAGACCACTCCTCCCTCACCCTCGCCAGCTCCCTCGCTTCCCACGACCTCCACCATAGAAGCCCCACGTCGACCACAAACCTCACCTCGTCACCAGCCAACCCACCAACTCCATCCTTTAAATACTCCACCACCGGCAACCTTCAGCCGCATCCGCCACTCCAGAGAGCATCCCTGAGCTCTGATCTTCCAGTTGGTGACAGCAATTCGACGATTCATCGAGCAACGAAGGGCTTTAGCTCCGGCGAGATCCACGGCAGCTCCGCCGTGTCGCAGCGACTCCCACGAGCAGCTGCACGAGCTCGGGACATCACCGGTCCCTAGAGCGAAGACCTGGACCCCAAGCCGGAGGTCCAATCCCCAGGTGAACCCCCTCCATTCCTTCTCCGATCTTCTTCTTATTTTACCTTCATCTTCTCCGATTTTATTACGCATCCACGATCACCTTCTCGCTTCCATTCCATCTCGCCGAGCTTCGCGTCGAAGCTCCCATCCTCGCGACACCTTTCACGACCTCCGACGACGTCTGTTGCAATATTCCGATCACCAGCTCCGCCATTTGGCCGGAGCTCCATCTCCAGACGTCCTCCGTCACCATTAGGCCTCGCCGACTACCTCACCCTCTCTACAAACACACGCACGAGCTCCGGCTCCATCTTTAACACTTGCAGGTGCCTTGCTGCTCATTGAACGGAAGCTCGCCGGAGTCATCTTCGAGCTTCGTCGCCAGCCAACTACGACGGACCTCTCCAGCTCCTGGGACCATAAGCGCCTCCGCCGCGTCGCCACGCTCCTGCTGGGATATCTCCGACACGTCGGAGAGCATCATCGGCACCTGGAGGAACGGGCGGAGCTCACACCACCTCGCCGGAGCCCAGCCTTCTCCTCCGCAGTATGCGGAGGGCCGTCGAGGAAGAAGCCCCAGTGGCCGTTCGATCATCTCGATCGAACGGTTTGCAGTCGACTACGTTGCCCGCCCACCGGAGCTGCCATCGATCGTCGGATCATCATTGATCCCACGCTCAGGAGAAAGCTACGTCATCATCCTCAGCCTCCATCGACCGCCGTTGGATCATCATTGATCCAAAGGCCCGAGGTCACGCCACGCGTCAGCACCGACACCCCTCAGGTCCATCTTGATCCAAGGGTCTTCAGTACGCCATGTAGCCTCGGCCCGAGCCTCCTCTCCGAGCCTAGGTTCGGGTCGCACGAACCTCACTCCAGACCTCCAGAGCGCCCGAGCCTAGCTCCGAGCCGCCGCAGCCATCCGAGCCTAGGCCGCCCACGTGAGGAGCACGTGCGGCCTGGGTAATTTACACAGAGGCCCCCGGGACTTTCCATAATTGCAAAAAGGTCCCTGTGAAGCAGACCCCACGTGAGGAGCACGTGCACCGTGGAGAATTTGCACAAGAGTCCACAACATTATAGGTAATTGCATTTTAGTCCCTGTCTGCATATTTGTTTCTTGTAATTTTATTTTCCTGTATTGCATTTATACCCTTGTGTTTGCACGCATCCCTAGGTTGCATGTTACATCATTTTGCATATCTAAAAATTGCATGTTGTTGGGAATTTTGTCCTCTGTCTATTGGTCCACGTGTCATATTTTTGTAATTTCAGTTGAATTATTAATGAATTAATTGGTGAATTATTGACATATTTTGCCCAGTGACACCTTTTAATTTGTAGTTAATTCTCTGAGCTTCCAAAAATCATCAAAAATTCACAGTAGCTTAAAGACTTTATTCTTAACATGTCATAAAAATTTCATGACATTTGCACGCATATCGAGGCCTAAATAAATTGTTGAGTGATTTTCTTAATTTTATTTTAATTAATTCATTTCACAGTGAAATTAAGATCTGTTAATTTTCCTAGGTCCCTTATCATTAGTGCTATCTAGGATAATTTTAGTTGTTGAAAAAATTTGGTTTGCTATTTATTAAAAATTAAATATTGAAAATCACCCTGTCTGCTTATTTAATTTCCAAAAAATCAATTTAGTGTCTGAAAAATCCAAAAAAATTAGTGTAGATCATTTTCATCATCATTAATCATCTGGCTAATTTTTTAGAATTTTTGGACTTCATTTGTATATCAATTGAATTAAATGTTAAATTGGCTTGCATTTTCTGCATAAGTCTGCATAAAAATTAAAAATACCAAAAAAAATACCTCCTCAAAAATCCGACACTTGGACACTTGCTAAAATTTACCTAAGGAGACAGATGCCTCCCTGAGATCGACCTTGGACTCCACCAAGTAAAAAATTATCTGCCGCTTAAAATTAACTTAACACTAATTGAGAAGTGGTTTTTGACTAGCCTCTCGTATCCGACTGCAACGAATCACTAACATTAATTTGGACATTAATTTGACCGAATTAACTTAGGGTGCGGGACGGTTATCACATGGGTTATAAATTATGGGTATATAAAGTAAGTGTATATATGTATTGTAAGTTCTTTGTAAATAAACGCCATAAATATTTGTAAACTTGTATATAAAATTCTTGTATATAAAACCATTTAATAAAATTTTTAGATAAAATCCACTTGTAAAATACAGAAAACTTGTAAATAAAACTCTTGTAAATGTGTACATATTTTTGTTAATATTTTTAAAAACTTTCTTTCTTTTCTTTCTTACTAAAAATACCATAGAAATTGAAAAAGATAAAATCCATAAAAATTTGCGAATTTCTTTGAAAAACTTTTCAAAAAAATTTTGTCTTTTATTTTCTTTTCTTTTCAAATATTTTGTAAATATATTTTGTTGCATATGCATTTGCATTTTTTTGAATAGTATTGACTTTTAAACTAGTCTGGGATAAAATTGAAGAATGGAGCCTAGTTAAGGCCTTAATCCACTTAGTTTCAGAGTAACCTTATAAGAATTGGAGTTGATACTTTTCAGATCCTAGCGACTTAATTCTTTGAGCCTACAAGACTATGTTCACATGCCATCTTGATTGGTCTAAGTAGAACTTTTAACAACACATGCTTGATTCTTCTAGACAATGGCTTAACTTGGACAAGCACTTTTCATATATCTCTTCACATAGCTCTTAATGGATGAGGTGGTGAGGGCGCAAAATCCTTTGGCTTGGTGTAGCACACAGGTATGTAACAACTAGTGGAGCCATCTATCTTCCTTTAGGGAGGGTAGTGCATGTCAACCTGGTCTAGTGGCATTGAGGTCTAACGACATGATGCTATGGGCTGCAATAATGCTTCAAAAGAGGGATAGTCTACTGGCTCAAGAGTAAAAACTCATTATGTACATGCTACACCTTGTAGACATGTCAAAAAAAGTGTAAAATCTCCAAAAAGGGGACATGTCCGATTGAAAATAAAATGTCTGTCAGAGTGTATATAGTGAATAAGCAAAGCTTATGTGACACGTTGTCTCATCTCCTGGAAGCTTGCAGCTGGAGACTTAAACTACACTGGTCAAGCTCCATGGGATACGCGGCTACACTGGCCATGATCCATTCTCTTCTTCCCCTTTTTCTTGAGCTGGTTGCACTTGAACTTAGAAGGGAATACCCCGTTCCTCGAGGAAAGAGTTCTTAGATTAGGGGGACTAGAGTTACCTTGTTGAGGGAGGTTGTTTCTTTGCCATTTCTGAGGTGGAGAGCTATATATCACTTACACAGTACAAATAAAGATTCATAGTCATAAGAGTTTGCATATGTAGACTTGTTCTGACCTGACTGTTGAGGTGACCTGAGTAGGAGTCTTGTGGAACTTAGAGTTTGTTAGGTCTTACATCCATTTCCCAATGAGGTTCTGCAAAACTAATAATCCAAAGTTCTGATCGAGCTCCATACTCCATTTTTTTGAAGATAAGTTTAATAATAAATATTATTCTAAGTTCTTTGCTTTTTCTTTTCTTTATTTCTTTTGCACTTCTTCTTTGAATAAGTGTTTGCTAGGGGACTAACAAAGGTAAAGTATAGGGGAATGATGAATCCATGATTTACATCTTTTATTCTTTTATTTTAGCCAAATTCCGTATGCAATACTTGTAAATATATATCAAAATTCAATAAATTAGCATTGTACATGATTTTGTTAATATTATATATTTAACATTCTTTTTAACCAAAATAAAAGAATAAAAAGAAAGAAAATAAAAGAAGGTTTTAATTATGCAATAAATAAGACTAACCCGAACCTCGAGAGAAGGTCAAATATTGGCCTGATCGATAAAGGAATAAAGTAGGGAGAGATAAGGTCCTTATTCACTGTATATATTCATCACTCCTTATTCATTGTATATATCATTCGCCTATTTTTATTTCTAAGTAAAATAATCTCAAAATAATTTAATTTCCTTAATAAATTTTAATGTGACATCTATAATAAAAATAATTGCAAAATTTAGATTGTGTACGATTGTAAAATACTTATACTTGTATATATGTATTTATTTATTTATTTCTTTTGTAAATAAATACCATGACCCAGAAATGAGACATTGGAAGAATCTTTTTGGTTTCCAATATCAATAGGTTGATTGTTTCGCTCCTGCATCTTCCAAAGGGGAAAAGCTAAATTTTGTAATGTATCTGGGCATCCCATTAGTAAGCCGATTTGGACTGATTTATCCGATTCTGATATTATTGATCGATTTTGTCGGATATGTAGAAATCTTTCTCATTATTATAGTGGATCCTCAAAAAAACAGAGTTTGTATCGGATGAAGTATATACTTCGACTTTCATGTGCTAGAACCTTGGCTCGTAAGCATAAAACTACAGTACGTGCTTTTTTGCAAAGATTAGGTTCAAGGTTTTTAGAAGAATTCTTTACGGAAGAAGAACAAGTTCTTTCTTTGGTCTTGCCAAAAACTTCTTTTCCTTCACATGGGTCATATAGAGAACGTAAAGCAGATGAATAATCATCCGCTTCCGGAAGAAACCGAAGAATTTCTTGGGAATCCCACAAGATCAATTCGTTCTTTTTTCTCTGACAAATGGTCAGAACTTCATCTGGAACCCTGGATTACTAATTGGTGGAATACCCGGCAATCCGAAACTTTTTTGAATGAGATTCAAGAGAAGAATGTTCTAGAAAAATTCATAGAATTAGAAGAACTATTACTATTGGTATTGTATTTTTAAATACTTGTATATACTCCTATTAATCAAATAAAATTAAAATAAAATTCATAAAATACAAAATAAAATAAAAATAAATTCAATTCTTCATTGTATAGAAAGACCAATAATGTATATATTGCACATAAACCTAATTTATTAACACTTGTAATTAACTTGTAAAAATCTAATAAAAATATTTGTCTACTATTTAAATTATTTTGTAAATAAAAAATATAAAAGAATGTATTTTTGTAAAAAAATAATAAAACAAAAATAAATGTATATAATATATATGTATATTATACCTGTACATAACAATATATACTGTATATACCGTAATATACTTATTATGAAAAACAATTAAAAACCACAAAAAATAACTTGTAAAATAACTCACGTTTTTTATTTTTATAACTTTTCATTTTAAAATCATCTATTATTTTTAATTTAGTTTTCTTTTATTTTGTATATTCCTAATTTCTAATTGGTCAACCCTCCCTCTCCCAGGTCTGACCCGGGCAGAGATTCGTTGAACCTCTTTTCTCCCATTTCTCTAGCCCAGATCTGAGCTTCGTTTGCATTGTTTTCTGTGCCTGATTGATGCCCTAGAATCCGTGCCCTTCGTGGATCCCTAGGCATTGCCGAATCTCCATCGGATTGAGCGAACTCTCCCAATCTATCCAGAACTCGAGGCACCCTATAAATCTTCTCCTCGAGCTCCGTCATGCCCTAGCTCTCTATGCGTCTCCTTTTGATCCAGCAGAAACCCTTAGGGCAAAGTCAGGGTCCTGAGGATCCTTTTGGTGATCGATTTGGCGGTGTTTTGAGATGTAGCTCATTGTGGTCGGAGAGCTCCACCACGACTAGGCTCCTAGGTCTTCCGTAGCCCGGTCGGGGCCACAACCTCGCCGACCACTCCGTCTTGCTTTGCCTTCTCTTCTCCGATCATCATGTAGCCTTCTTTCTTTTCTTTTCCACAATTCTTTTCGATTTACTCATTTCCGCTGCCATCCACTTTCTCACCTCTGACCATCAGGTCTGAGGCTCTTCTCGACCATCTTCCCATACCGATTCACACCTAACTTCACCTTCCATCTTTCAACATACACTGATCATCCTAAATCTCGCTCAACGGAGCGACATTAGGCCTGGACTTCCCTCCTCCATATTTGACGAAAATCGACTCCATCTCACCGATACACTCTAAATGAATAGGAATATATTATTATGCATTAACGGTACATAAAAAGGACAACATAAGAACAAGAAAAATAACAAGGCATATTGTGTATGTATAAATTTACAAACTGAATCTAGAAAATTGAGTAAATATATATAAGATATATTTATGAACAAACTCTATAGGTCAAGTAAGCATGGATTTGTGAAGTAATTAGAATGCATGGGTATAGGGACAAAATAATAAAAATAATTTCTTATGTGTATAATATATCCAAAATACCTATTTTTTACCTAACTTAACATATTTATCTAGAAATCATGTATAGATATTTTCCACCAAATACATCACTACTGTGTAAATAATAAGTATGTCTTGTGTATGTGTATTAAAAGTAATCAAGACCAAAATAGGGAATAAAATATAGACCTTAATTTCACAAATCTAAACTTTCCAATATTATAACTATTTCTAGGAACTTATAAATAAATAAAATGAGCTTAAACTTCATTACAGACTTAATATTTTATAAAAAATAAACATCATAAATTACTATGGTTAAATGTGGGAGTTTCGACTTTCGAGCCTGGTTGAACACTTTTATCATATTTTCGTAAACTTTAAATTTTTATACAATATTTACTTTAATTCTATTTAGCGTAAGTCATTTTTATGTTGGAGATAACAATCCCAAAAGCATATTGTAGATAACAATCCAAAACAAATTACTCAAATAAAATTAAAATTCTTCCCTGAAAAGGTACGAAGAAAACTGAAACCCTAATTTTTAATATTTCGACTTTCAAACCTCGAAACATTCTCATATGAACTCCACTCTAACTATGCTTACCTATAATGATTAAGACATACATAAAATTCATATATATATATATATATATATATATATATAATGAAGGTGGTTCATTCCAACCAATGTTTATACGCAAAAGTTTGATTTTGAGACCAAATGCAATTACGGTTCTAATTCGAGAAAAATACTCTGGATTATTTATAACTCATATCACCATGATTGTTTTAATTATTTTATGTCTAATTATTAAAATCTAGAAAATATCTTAAGTAACTCTTATCAATAAAATATCAAATTAATGTCTTATTTTGTAAAATCATATAAAACAAATTAACAGACTTTTTGCATAGGTATAAAATACATGTTTTAATTATTATTTCATTGTTTATCTATTTAAACTACATTCTTTAGATAGTTATGAGATGCCATTTTTAAATATAATTTCATTATCTTTATTATTTATTTTAATCATTTTTAAATTACTTACTTTATTATTTAGTTTTCTATTTATATAATTATTTGCGCTCATCTTCCTCGAAGAACCCCTCTTCTCTTTTCTTTTTCTCAATTTGCATGAAGTTGTTGGCCGTTCATATGTATCCATTTTTCTCAACTAATTCCGTTAGCCTAGTGTCACAATAAACACCTCTAGTTGGTGGTTGTCTAAAAACTTTCGTATTTTTTTATTTTTGTTTTTCTTGTTTAGGAAAGATGTAATCACTTATATAATCGTATATAATCGTGTAGGTAGTTTCTTCGCAAGAAAATTAGGTTAGGATCTTAAAACATCTATCTACAAAGATATTTTCGTCCACTTTTATTTTTTCATTTTCCTTTTTCAAATAGTTTTCGAAAACCACTAAAATTACAAAATATCTAAAAACTTCAAAATAAAAATACCATAAATCTACTACTTACATAAATTTTAGTTTTCAAATAATATTGTAACTTGATATTTTTCAAAATTCAAAACCACTAAAAAGATATGAACCACAAACTAGTTTTTTGAAATACTTAATATTTTTAAGGTTCCAAAAACATTATATTACCCATACATCATATATTAGCATCACACAATTTTTTATTGAAAAATAGTATTTTAGCTTTATAGAAATAAAAAGCATAAAATTTATAAAAAATAATATAAAAAACCATTAAAATTAGCAGAAATGCATAACAAAATTTCTTTATTTCACTTCACCCACATTTAATATAAAAAGTACATGAACACATAATTTTGTTATTTTGTACACATCATATTCTATCTTTTCGTACTAGAAATTAATTTAATTTTGAAATTTCTTTTCCAAAATCAAATAAAAATTAATAAAATACAAATAAAAATACAGAATATAAAACAAATAGAATATAAAACAAATAAAATATAAATTCATCATAACATAAAAAGGAAAATTTATGCATATACAACACTACTATATATGTATTCATAAAACAACAAAACATAAAAAAAATTAAGCACGCAAAAATTAAACAGTTCTGATTAACCTATTCAAAAATTATCTAGCACTAATTTCCGATGGCTGCCTCCTTGTGTTTGACACTTGAACTTAACCCTAACAAATCAAATTAGAAAAAAATTATTAATTTTTAATTTGATTATAAAGGGTGCTATAATATGACCAAATTAAATAATAAGTGAAAATCGATATCATCTAAATAAGTGGACTATGATATAATATTCATCGCAAGATTTTTACTGTTACAGTATATCAATGTTATTAAAACAGTTGGGAAACTAAACTGAAAATCGAACCGATAAGATTGAATTTGATTAGACTAGAGAATCAAATTCGTTCAAACAAATGATAATGCCACCAATATTTTAAACCGAATTAAAAGGATGATATATATATATATATATATATAGGGAAAAATGTGTATGCCCCCGAGGGGGAGCTAACTTAGCTCCCTCCGCTCCTTTTTCACATATTTTTTTATTTTTTTAAATCTAAAACCGTGTAAATTCATTATTAAATCCCTATATTATGTCATTCGAATTTCATGCGAAACAGAGACTCCTACGACCTCCATCCAGACGGGGTCGATTTAAAAAATCCTGTTACCGTTAAAAAATGGCTGTCTAGATGGAGGCCGTAGAAGTCTCTATTTCACACGAAATTTTAATAGCATAATATAGGGATATAGTGATGAATATTTATGGAAGAAATTTTCAAAAAAAATAAAAAATGGTGAAAATGGGGCGGGGAAGCCAAGTTAGCTCCTCGAGGGGGCAGTCCCATTTTCTTCATATATATATATATATATATATATATATATATATATATATAGGGTTAAATGGGGTTGCCCCCAGGGAGTAGCCAACTTGGCTACTCCCACCCCTATTTTTCCCTCATTTTTTATTTTTTTGGAAAATAAAAATTTATATATTCATCACTATATCCCTCTAACATTCTATTAAAATTTCGTCAGAAACAGAGACTCCTAGGTCCTCCATCCAGACGTTATTTTTTTATCGGTCGCAGGATTTTTTAAATCGATCCTGTTTGGATGGAGGCCGTAGGAGTCTCTGTTTCTGATGAAATTTTAATAGAATGTTAGAGGGATATAATTATGAATATACAAATTTTTATTTTCCAAACAATTAAAAAAATGAGAGGAAAATATGGGTGGGAGTAGCCAAGTTGGCTACTCCCTGGGGGCAGCCCCATTTTACCCATATATATATATATATATATATATATATATATATATATATATATATATATATAGGGCTTATCTAGAGAGCACTGTGCACATTTTAGAGTATATGAGCCCATGATTAGAATCGTTAGATCCTAATCGTATGGTTCAGAATTTAATAATAGAGATTGCCAAAAAAGAAAATCGATAACAGCTCGCGCGAAATCGTCGGAGTTTAGTTTCCTTCCTTGAAGAGTAATTAACGTATGTTTAATACCAAAAATGTCAATCGAGTCTTCTTTCTTGGCGATTCACGGATGACCATCTTAGAAACCCTACTTCTTCTTTGAGAGCGATATTGTGCTGGAGTTCATCGACGATATTCGTAAGTTTTATTGTTTTTTAAATTTAGCTCATTTTCTTATAATCTACTACAAACGATATATTACACAATCGCAAAAATTTCAGTATCAGTTTAAATATGAGGTTAATCTTTGCTAAAGAGGCATATTCGATCTCAGAAGTATCGCTAATACTTGTTAATATTCTTGCTTTAAGACCTTAATTCATATGCTTTTGCGCATTTGTTGTTCTACAACACAAAGAATTATTAAACGTTTCACTTTTGATTTTTTAAGAAATTCACATTTGGTTAGTAATGTTACTAATGTAATTTTATATTCTGACAATACCATTCGTATATAATTGAGTTACTTAACATCTTGTATAATATTACGAATCGCGGCTATAGGTTTTACTTTTAAAAGATTGTGTTACTATTTCATGTTAAAGTGTTACTGATGTATATAAACAAAATTAAAGAAGCTTTTGTCTATGGTTACTAATGTCTTATAAAAAGATACCAATGTTTTTATATGTTACTAATGTCTTTTATAAAGTTACCAATGTTTGTATATGTTACTAATGTCTGATTTTAAAGAACCGAAGCTTTGTTATTTAGTTACTAATGTCTGATATTAAATTAAAGAAGCAAAGGTATATATATACTAATGTCTGATATAAAATTACCAATGATATACATGTTGTCAAAAGAATTACTTGTATATGTTATATTGTTACTATTTTATGTATTCAAAGTTACTAATGCTTTGTCTATACTTACTAACGTTTCATATTTAATAAACAATGAAATTTGTATATGTTACTAATGTCTGATATAAAGTTACCGAAGGTTTTATCTATAGTTACTAATGTCTAATATAACGTTACCAAACTTTGTATATGTTTGTATATGTTACTAATGTCTTATATTAAAATTACCAAAGCTTTCTTCTGTAGTTACTAATGTCTGATATAAAGTTACCAATTATATAGATGTTGCCAATAGAATTGCGATAAATATAAGTTACTGATAACCATTGCGAAATTACTTATCGTAGGTATTACTCTTACCAACGCTTGTAATAAAATTACTGTCGAGTATAATATTATTACTTCTTTTATATTGTAGTTATATCAATTAAAATTTCCTGTTAACGATGTTACCAACGGAAGGGTTTATTTCTTTTAGGTCATAATTTTTTTTCAAGTTTGCTCTTGGAGTAGTCGCTCGTTTGGAGGTGGCGGAAGCACTTCTACTTACATCCTTGTTGAAGGTCGACAAGGGTGAATAGCCAGCGGAGCTTTGGAGAAGAAACCTTTAATCGGTATGAAATCTTCTATGAATTACTCGTTTGCAAACTATATCACAATTCGTTGATCAATATGTGTATGTACTTAGAGACCGATGTCTGCGTTTCGCTAGGGTTACCAAATATGGTTTTCATTTCTTTTTTCACAAATCGCGGTGGTAATATTGAATATTTGCGACATGCATGATACATATTTGAGTATTACAACTCTTTACCTGTCCAGCAAAGCCATTTATTCTACTACAATTACCCTGTCATATAGAAAATCTATTACCTATGTTACAGTAACGAGTTACTAATAAATAAAGAATTCTTACTGATTGTATCATAGATGTTACAAACACATGTGTATTGTCGTTTTACAAAAAGATATTGTGGCAAAGATTACTGATACAATATTTCTTTATTTTTTTATCAATAGATATCTTCAAAATGGAGGAATCAAAAGGTTATCAGGTATCATACAAGAGGAGAAAGCAGGACATGGTGACACCTCCAGCAAAAGAAAGCCCACTTGGTACAAAATATGTACATTTATACCATTTTTACTCTTTTAAATGCGAGATTACTATAACTTTGGATATAGGCATTGGCAATGAGGGTGAGAAAGCTACTGATCAAACCAAATGTAAGTTATTCTATTATGTTCTGTTATATCATCATTATTTGATAATTTACGGTATACCATGTATTATATGTATGGACAATGCAGTAACTCAAGAACATCAATCAAATGTGAAGGAAGTTGCAAAGATAGATACAAGAAAATCCAAATTTAGCATGGAATCTGTTCCAGGTAAATGTTTATGAAATTGATAAATTATAAAATTTGAATTATTCAATAAAAATTAACTGAAAATTATGTAAACTTTTTGCAGCACGATATTCTGTGCAGCACCGTTGCTATATCAAACAATTCGTGACATATCTCGGGAACAATAAATTGACTGGAAGGCACAGGGAGTTGATAGAAAGATCTGCCTTTTCAAGGATTGTCTCAATCACAAAACTTGATATCAACTATCAAGTATTGGATTTTATTATTCAGAAATATCAAGGAAATCGAGTTTTTAGATTTGGGGAGAAAGATGTAACCTTCACGGACAATGACATAGGATTAATATTGGGATTACCGACATCCGGATTCCCAATTCACCTAAGGGGGTTTTCTTTTGAATGGCCTAGTTCCTTAGAGGATCTGATTTTCATTTCAAACATGTCGCTTAATCGTCACAATATTTGTGATATTCTACATTCATTACGTAACCTTGAAGATGACCATTCTGTGAGAATGTACATTACATGCATAATTTCTTTGATGTTTTGTACTTTCTTGTTTCCTGAGACAAACTTTTGCTTCCCACGAGTTCTTTTGAACTACATAGACTCAATTGAAGACACTCGTTTCATCAATTGGTCTAATGCGGTTGGTAACATGATAATGAACCGCATGGACGATATAGTTGAGAAAATCAAGATTCGAACAAGTATGGATGGTCAATGCACTGTGGGATATCTCACTGGATGTGCTGCATGTCTATATGTAAGTAAATATAAGTTTTGATATTGTTAAGTTCTTCTATTTAATTATAATTCATAATAAAATTACCTTCGTATTTCAGACATGGGCGCTAGAACATCTCATTCCGTTGCAAGCATTGAATCAAAACTTGCTACCAAGGATACGGAAATGGGCAACTCCATTCAAAGTTTCAATAGATCAATTCTTATGCTTGGATGAAGACCAGGTAACATTTAAAAATAAGAAGTATAAATTATTAGCAAGTAATTCTTCTATGTCATGCATTAATTCTTTCAGTTTAAATTTTTGATAAAAATGATATAATTTCAATTTAAAGGATTACTTATTTGACTTAACAAAATTACCAATGCTTTTTCTATGGTTACTAATGTCTGATTTAAATTTACAAATACTTTTGTTAGTTGTCATCCACTGAATATTACCAATAGGGAAGAACAAGTTACACCTTTTGCCGATACTATTAGTTGTTCATGTTAAAGACTTACTGATTTTATTCTACAAAATTACCAATGCTTGGGTCAATAGTTACTAATGTCTGAGATAAGGTTACCAATGCTTGTGTTACTAATGTCTGAGATAAGGTTACCATTACTTGTGTTACTAAATAAAGATTACTGATTTTGTTCAACAAAATTACCAATGATTGGGTCTATAATTACTAATGTCTGATATAAGGTTACCAATGTGTTACTTATCATCCACTACAATGTCACGAAAAGGGCTAAATAAATTTAACCTTTTGCCGATAGTGGTACTTGTTCAGGTTAAATGGTTACTTATTGAGTTCAATGAAATTACAAATGCTTGGGTCTATAGTTACTACTGTATGGTATGAAGATACCAATGCTTGTGTTACAGGACCTCCATCCATTCTTAGATTTTAAAGTTACCATATGTTAAATGTTACTGTTAGAATTCTCATTATTACTTACAGAAGTGGAATATGTTACTGATAGTCTCTTATATTTTTTGCAACGAAATACTAAATGTTACAGTTAGGCTCCTGAATTGTAATTAAATACTGTTGAAGATATTAATTTTGCTTTACAGTTGTAATAACTATTTTACTGAATGAAATTATTTTTCCATTATAGATTGTGGTTCATTTGGATTATGATGAAAAAGAGATATTTAAGGTTGATGCAAACGAATTTATTTTTGATTATGAAACCTTCATCAACGAGGGTTTCATTTCAAATGCATACGCCTTGCGTGTTGTATCTCCGCATACAAAACGACTTGAAGACGATTCAACAACGTCAGTCTTGAAGAGCGATCAAATACAGAAAGGTGGGGAATGTATTTGTGAAATACATGAGAAGAGAATAAGAGATTTGGAGGATATCATTTCACAACTACCAACCTTAGAGGAATTTCAAAGAATAAAAAATGAACATGATATTTCAGTCAAGGAGAATGAGAAGCTTAGGATAGAAATATCAGTTCTAAAGCAATGGTTTGAGGATTTCTTTGCAAAATCAATTGCTTCAAACAAGAAAGAGGAGCCTGAACATGTAAATGATCAAATTGAGGATAAAGGGAACCAAGAAGCAAAGAATGATTCACCTTCATTTGATCTCGGATTTGAGAAGGAAATACAAGAACATGAGATGGAAACAATAAAAGGAACTAAAAGAGGAAGAGGAAGGAGGAAATGCATTAGTCCAAGTAGTTTATCAAAAAGAGTAAAATCTAGAAGAGCACAGATGGGAGATGCGAATGAACCAAAGAGCCCCGTCAAGAAAAAAATTCAAAAAAAAAGAGGAAAACTTGTGAAAAAGCAAAGCGACGAAGTGTTTCAAGTGGAAGATGATGATCAAATTGGCAAGTTAGAAGATAACAATGATATGGCATTAGAGGTATGAAACTTATAAATATTTATTAGGATTTATGAAAAATCTGTTCTTATTTCTTATAAATAAGTTATCTGTAGGTTTTTAATGTCACACGCATTGACTATGCCGGATATAATTTGATTTCTGAAGCTGATAGAAATATCATTCATGAATTCTTAAAGGATCCGGTTGCCAAGTAAGTTTCTACAAAATTATAAGTAATCTTTAATATTACTAATTTCAATAAACTTATAGTGTTGTTTCTTAATTAACAAATTAATTTTTTTGTCAGTATTGGAGCGACTTTCCACAGTCCAGGTGATAACTTTTGCATAGGAAGGCACATCGAAGACCTCTTGTACAACAAGATGGTGATAGATGTGATTTTGGACATGTACATGGATGTCCTATACACTACTCATCGAGTGAATGAGTTGAATTCTCCTTACATCTTTGCAAGCACTGCACAAATGGTAATATTGCATTTCTTTCAAGTATACAATTATTAATAATATCATATATGATATTAGAGATCTGTATATGAACAATGTATATGTATTAGCTAATTTAATTTAGAAGAAATTAACTTTTTAGTACAATGCAACAACTATTTTAGAAGACGGTGAATGAAGCGTCTGTAGAAGATTATGAGCCTTTAAACAATTTATTCACATACACAAAGACCATGTTCGTGCATTAAAGAAGGCTTTTTGTGTAATTCATACTGCAAATCATTGGCATCTTCTGGTTTCGGACTTCGAAGCGAAAAAATTCATTTCATACAATTCATTGACGGGAATGAAAAAACACTGGTTGGATGTAAAGAAATGTGTAACACTCTGAACTCAAATCAATCATTATAAAAGTATTTGAATGAAATTAAATTTTACTTACTACATTCTTTATTTTTTTTGAAGGTTGATTGGCTTGACGAATACTTCATGCTTTACACCGACGAACGTCTTGAGAACTGGGCGGTGGTTATGGCAAAAGGAATCCCAAAGCAACCAAGTGATTCGATAGATTGTGGTGTTTTTGTGATGAAGTATATGGAGTTTATTTGCCAAGGATCGGAGCCAAAGTTTAACATTGAAGATATACCAAGATTCCGAGCGGAGATTGCTTCTATACTGCTAAAGTGCGGGGAAAAGAAATGAAGAAAAAGTCTCTTCGATTTTATTGTTCATATTTTTTTTACATGTAAGAAATGGGCTTGGTGTACTTAGGAAAAGAACAAACATTACTTTGTGTAATTACTGACAATGAATATATTATGTTTCCTGACATTAGATATGACTTGCTTGAGATTGTTCTATTGATCTATTCATACTCAATGATTCTTCTTCATGATCTTCCAGTAATTATATCTTTTACAAATTAACATTTGCCAGTACAGGAATTACTTCCCTTTCAGTAATAAATTACTAAAGATTTTGCTTAAATTAACAAACTACAAATGATACTTATCGAAATGTTAGGTGTTACTGGAAATCCAATCATTCTTTAATTTTCTATTCAACATTCTTAAAGAATCAAGCTACTATAATATCACTTAATTTTATCCATGCTACTTAACGAAATTGTATATATTACTGATATGATTCCCCACATTACTAAACTTTACTACTAAATTTACAAGTCTATCACTCAAAGTTAATGTTATTAATGATATACTTGTCTATATTACTGGTCTATACTAATAAAAATACTAGTCTATCACTCAATATTACTGATCAGTTACAAGTTACCACCCGTGACTCAATGTTACATGTGTTACTTAACGAAAGGTAAATGTTACTGATATACTTCACAATACTACAGGTCTTTACTAATCAAAATACAAGTCCATCACTCAAATGTTACTGGTCATTTCAAATTACCAACATATTAGTATATTTATTAGTCACTTATCAAACTGGTAGGTGTTACTGGACATTCAATCATTCTTTAATTTTCTATTCAACATTCTTAAAGAATCAAGCTACTAGTATATCACTTAATTTTATCAATGCTACTTAACGAAATTGTATATATTACTGATATGATTTCCCACATTACTAGACTTTACTACTAAATTTACAAGTCTATCACTCAATGTTAATGTTATTAATGATATACTTGTCTATATTACTGGTCTTTACTAATAAAAATACTAGTCTATCACTCAATGTTACTGATCAGTTACAAGTTACCATCCGTGACATAATGTTACATGTGTTACTTAACGAAAGGTAAATGTTACTGATATACTTCTCAATATTACATGTCTTTACTATTAAAAATACTAGTCCATCACTAAATTTGTTACTGGTCATTTCAAGTTACCAACATATTAGTATATTTATTAGTCACTTATCAAACTGGTAGGTGTTACTGGACATCCAATCATTCTTTAATTTTCTATTCAACATTCTTAAAGAATCAAGCTACTAGTATATCACTTAATTTTATCAATGCTACTTAACGAAATGGTATATATTACTGATATGATTTCCCACATTACTAGACTTTACTACTAAATTTACAAGTCTATCACTCAATGTTAATGTTATTAATGATATACTTGTCTATATTACTGGTCTTTACTAATAAAAATACTAGTCTATCACTCAATGTTACTGATCAGTTACAAGTTACCATCCGTGACATAATGTTACATGTGTTACTTAACGAAAGGTAAATGTTACCGATATACTTCTCAATATTACATGTCTTTACTATTAAAAATACTAGTCCATTACTCATTGTTACTGGTCATTTCAAGTTGCCAACATATGACTATATTTATTAGTCTATCACTTAATGTTACATGTGTTACTAAACGAAGTGGTATATGTTACTGATAAACTTCAATATAATACTTAAAGAAATCGTAAATGTTACTAATAGACTACTCAATACTACCAGAAATCTAATGAATATATTAATATCTAAAGGCTGTGTTTATGAGTTACTGATATTATTATATTGCTCTATTTAACATTGAACCATTGGATTATATTCATACTGGACATCCATTGATTCATTCATTTTTAATTTACAAATCCCAATTAATGAAATTACTGGTACTTCACTCTATTATTACAAAACGTATCTTTATTTTTAAAACTTACCATTGTTACTAAAGGAAGTGGTATGCGTTACTGAAGTGGTATTAACCAGCGAATTGATATGTGTTACCAAGCATATGTAGTGTAATTACTTTTCTAATATAACCAAGAAGTGTTACATTTACAACCTACCAAATTTACCAATCATAAGACAGGAATTACTAATATTATTGCAAGTAATCATGTACATCTTAAAAAAATACAAATTTGTACTGTCAAAGTACATAACATATGTATGCTCAGAATCATAAAATTGATTACATAAATTATATAAAAATTATTCTTCTGAACAATGAATTATATCTATAACATCTTGAGCACTTAATCTCTTCCAGTTGCGTAATAGTCGTCTCCTATATCTCAGAAATATCATCTGCAGAGAAGAAGTATAGGTATGAGGATATTATTAAGAAAACTAATTATGTTCACATAAATGAATAAATGAATGGTAAATTTGATAAAAGAAACTTCCTTTTACTGTATGTAGTATGAAGAGAAACCATCTCTCTTACACCATGCATATATATATGGATCTGTTGCAATAAACGCAGTTATATTAGACATCTTAGAATGCAATATAAAAAACAAACCATTGATAATAATGAAATGAAGTACCTCTATTGCTTTGCATCAGACTTGGTAGGACAATTTCGCGAATCATGACCAACATTTACTTTATTGCATAATTTGCATTGTCTACGCTTAGCAGCAGCTTCTTCACCAATAGTTTTCAATCTATTGGTGCTTCCCTTTGGTCTGCCACATCTTCCTGAACCTTTAGGTCTTGCTACGTTGGGATTCTTCACATTGCTAACCGAGTTGTCCAATGTTGCTATTGTGTCATCAAGCTCTTCAACATTAACACTAGAACTTTTGCTTTTGATAACTTTGACTGCCTCTTTTGCATCTATAAGTACCTTCTTAATGTAATCAAATACTTCTTGGTTACCATCGGCTTCACTAATGAGTTCATTGGACAGCACACGTAATTGACAAGAGTCATCTTCTATTGTCCTCTTTCTATATAAAGGATAATAGCCATTAACCTTTATATCTTTCTTCCATCTTTTCAATAAAAGAGAAGAGTCAACATCTAACACATCTTTATGCTTTAACACACTGATGATGTGTCTACATGGAATACCCATCGATTCCATTTTCATACAATCACAATGGAATTTATTATTGTAAGCATGATAAGAAACTTTGTTATAGCTTTCAATATTGCCAATGGGATACACCCTATATTCTGTAAGGTCATCATCCATTCGAAGTGGAATAACATTCAATTTAATTCCCTCCTTAAGCTCATTTTTAACAATGTAAAACATTGTCTTTGTATAATGCATAGCAAATTGCTTTTCAATACTCCACTGCGTATCCAACTTTGGCTTTTTATTTTCGGAATCATTGTCCATCATGTTGACCTGCTCCCTCATTCTCTCAACAGTAATTTGGAAACTTGTCATGAACTCGTAAAGACTGTTCAACTGATTGACATTGTTGGATAAAAAAGAATTCATGCTCTCACTCCTCTGAGTTGTATTCATGTCGGCGAAAAAGAAGCTTCTCATATATATAGGAACCCACTTTCTCCTAATACGATACATTACGTTTATCCATTTATTCTTTTCTAAATCACATTCTGTCACAATTCTGCCCCACTCAGTTTCAAAATGATCTTCGTTTTCTGTACCCCATATAATCTTATTCAAAGCAGGGATTGCTAAATCAGCTTTTTTCGTTAAACCAATCCTCTTCTTCATGTTGGCTGTAACATGCCAACCACAGTATCTATGCTTTGTAGTCGGAAAGACTTCCCTTATAGCCGCATTAATCGATGGGCACTGATCAGTAATTATAGACTTGGGAGCAACCTTAAGAGCAGCTAGAAAATTTTGGAACAACCATACAAACGACTCTTTTGATTCATTCATTAAAAATGCATTGCAGAAGAATACAGTCTTGTTGTGATTATTCACGCCGCAAAATGAAGCAAAAATTAGCTTGTACTTGTTGGTATCATAAGTGGTATCAAATGTAACTGCATCGCCAAACAATTTGTAATCTTCAATAGAATAAGAGTCAATCCACATGCAATGTGTTAAGGATGAATCATCGTCTTTCTTGTACAAGTAGAAAAAATCAGGTGTTAAACTCTTACAATACTCAAGATGTTCCAAAAGCATAATCGCATCATGACCTTCTGTTTTTTTCTTCATATCCCTCTTCAAATTATAAATATCCCTTGCTATAGAGCCAACACGTTCAAAAGGACTGCCTTGCTTGCCCAAAAACCTATTTGTTTTGATGTAGGAATGTTAACCTCTGTCATGGAATGTAACAAATTCTTTGTGGCCTTAGTAATCCTCCTATTGGGTCTTAGGTACTTCTTTTTGCTAGGAGAAATAAGTTTATGATTATGTTCCTCAACAAAAGAAACCACATCCCACTGATTTGAGATTGGATTTAACTTCACAGAAAACTTTGCTTTACAACCACAACGACTTATTCCACATCTTCTTCCCTCGCTATCTATTCCTTCTGATTGAGCTTCTTCATCAACCACAATCAAACTTGAAGATATCTTTCTTTTTTTAGGAATTGGAACATAAAATCCTTCCTTCCAACAAACAAATTTTTTGAAAGTAATATTCTTGACTTTAGTTTTCCTATCATAAGAGTACTTCGTGCTGCTCTTTCGAACATTAAATCCAATTTCAGTGGCATACTTTTCATAAAACAGTTCACAATCCTTAAGAGTTGTGAAAGAAATACCCTCTCGAGGAATAATAGAAGGATCTACAGATGATATAGGTGTTTCTTCGTCCATTACTCCTTTAGAGCATTCAAATTCTTCAAAATCTACAGATATTGAAATAAAATTTCTTATTCAAACAATAATTCAAATACACAACAATCAAAATTCATTAAATAAAGATATTAACACCATCCCAACTGCATATATATGTTACTGATACTAATTATAATATTACTTGTTATTTATTTAATTTGCTTAATTATCTATTCAATACCAGAGACTTACCAAAGATCATAATGTATATTACTGATCTTAATGGAATAGATAATGGTTTAATATACCATCGTTACTGATTTCCTAAATTCCCTATTCGATGATACAGAATCATTAAAATTTATAATACATATTGCTAATCATTAAGGGAGAGTTTATGTTTGAATATGTTACTAATTTCTGATATTAATTTACCGAAGCTTTGTATATAGTTACTAATGTCTGATATAAAGTTACCATTGTTATACATGTTGCCAAAAGAGTTACTTGTATATGTTAGAGGGTTACTATTTTATATATACAAAGTTACTAATGCTTGAGTCTATAATTTCTATAGTTTCAGATAGAATAATAAATGAAATTTGTCGATTAACCAATGTTTATTCTCCAAATGCTTAATGTTCTAATGTATACTTACTGAAGTTTCATTATGGGAGAGTTTATGTTTGTATATGTTACTAATTTCTGATATATATTTACAGAAGCTTTTATATATAGTTACTAATGACTGATATAAAGTTACCAAAGTTATACATGTTGCCAAAAAGTTACTTGTATATATTAAAGGGTTACTATTTTATATTTACAAAGTTAATAATGCTTGAGTCTATACTTACTAAAGTTTCAGATAGAATAATTAAAGAAATTTGTCGTTTAAACAATGTTTATTCTTCGAAATCTTAATGTTTGAATGTATACTTACTGAAGTTTCATTATGGGAGAGTTTATGTTTGTATATGTTACTAAAATCTGATATATATTTACAGAAGCTTTGATATATAGTTACTAATGTCTGATATAAAGTTACCAAAGTTATACATGTTGCCAACAGAGTTACTTGTATATGTTAAAGGGTTACTATTTTATATTTACAAAGTTAATAATGCTTGAGTCTATACTTACTAAAGTTTCAGATAGAATAATTAATGAAATTTGTCGATTAAACAATGTTTATTCTTCAAAATCTTAATGTTTGAATGTATACTTACTGAAGTTTCATTATGGAATTTGTCGACTAAACAGTGTTTATTCATCAAATGCTTAATGCTTAATGTTTGAATGTATACTTACTGAATCAATGTATACTTACTGAAGTTTCATTATGGAAAAATTTATGTTTGTATGTGTTACTAATGACTAATATAAAATTACAGAAGTTTCGTGTATATTTACTAATGTATAATATAAAGTTACGAATTTTAGACATGTTGCCAAAAGAGTTACTTGTATATGTTAACGGGTTGATATTTTATATATACAAAGTTACTAATGCTTAAGTCTAAACTTACTAAAGTTAAAGATAGAAGAATCAATGGAATTCGATATTACCATTATTGATATTAATCCTTAGTAGACATACTCTTAATTCTTCATTTGAATATTAGCTTACGCGATAAATATAATTTACTGATAACCATTTAAGAATTACTTATCGTATGTATTACTCTTACCAACGCTTATGTGAAAAGTTACTGAAATAAATATAAAAGTAACTTTTCATATGCAATATCAAACGTTCAACAAAGAACTTACAGATGCAAAATCATAATGTTACTGACTTACATATAAAAGATACCTGATAGCATATAAATATTACCTTCTTCAAAATTTAACTGATCGATATCAATTCGACTTGCATCATCTTCAATGAGTTCGTTTTCCATAAATTCTTCAGATCCATCAAATTGTCCACTCGAATGATCCATATATGCAACCTATAAGAATGATATTAGGAATAAATTTAACAAATAGCGTCAACTATTATAAAACACAATACCTTTTTACGACAAGTGCTGTCGACGACTGATTTCGCTGGAAGAAAATCACGAATGCGATGAAGGGAGGAACAAGATCCAAGAACAATATTCTAGAATTTGGCGAGCGCGAACGACAATAAACTAGAGATGTGGCGAGCGCGACCGACGGGAGCAATTCAGAATTACGAATAACCGATCAAATGCCTAATCAAGATGAATGCTATTTTTAGAAACTCATTTATTAATAAAATTCGACGTTGCTAAAATTAAGGGATGAAATTTGATCAATCGCACGGCTATAATGATGGGCTCATAGGAAATCAAATGCGCCCTGTGCGCAATAGATAAAAATCCTATATATATATATATATATATATATATATATATATATATATATATATATGGGTAAAATGGGGCTGCCCCCAGGGAGTAGCCAACTTGGCTACTCCCACCCTTATTTTTCTCTCATTTTTTTATTTCTTTGGAAAATAAAAATTTGTATATTCATCACTATATCCCTATAACATTCTATTAAAATTTTGTCAGAAACAGAGACTCCTAGGCCCTCCATCCATACGTCATTTTTTTAACGGTCGCAGGATTTTTTAAATCGACCCTGTTTGGATGGAGGCCGTAGGAGTCTCTGTTTCTAACGAAATTTTAATGGAATGTTAGAGGGATATAATGATGAATTTATAAATTTTTATTTTTCAAAGAAATTAAAAAATGAGGGGGAAAATAGGGGTGGGAGTAGCCAAGTTGGCTACTCCCAGGGGGCAGCCCCATTTAACCCTATATATATATATATATATATATATATATATATATATATATATATATATATGGGAAAAGGCAGCCTACACCCATGTGTAGGTAACTTACCTACACCCAACTCTTTTTCCCTCAATTTTTTTTATTTTTTTGAATTAATTCCTTGGGGAATTTAGATCATAATATGTCACCATATCGTCGTTCAAATTTCAACTTATTTTGAGACTTCTAACTTATCCATCATGACAGTCAAATTTTAACGGTCTGAGATTTGCTAAAATCGGCCCCTTCCGATGGAGCTGTTAGGAATGTCTGTTTTACATGAAATTTGAAACACATATTCCATTTAATATTCTAAGTAAATCCCCTAAAGATCCATTTCAAAAAAAATCAAGAGGTGGGTGTAGGTAAGTTACCTACACATGGGTGTAGGCTCCCCAATCCCTATATATATATATATATATATATATATATATATATATATATATATAGAGAGAGAGAGAGAGAGAGAGAGAGAGAGAGAGAGGCGATCCTATGAGATGAGATTTTGGTGAGATGGTGAGATGGGGCATTCTGGACCACTAGTTCCAACCAGGAGAGAGAAAGGCAGGAGAGAGAATACAGCAACTTGTGGTCCAGAATGTCCCATCTCACCATCTCACAAAATCTCATCTCATAGGATCACTCGTATATATAGGGAGCTGGGAGCCTAAGCCCCGGGTGTAGGTAACTACCTACACTCGGCCTTTTTTTTGCATGATTTTTGAGTTTTTTTGAATGAAACCTCAGGGGAATTTTCTTAATATATTGAGAGGAATATGCGTTTCGAGTTTCATGAAAAACAAACATTCCTAACACATTCATCTAGAAGGGGTCATTTTCAGTAATTCTGAGACCGTTAATATTTGATAGTCTTGATGAAGATGATAGGAGTATCGAATTAAGTTGAATTTTGAATGACACCATGGTGGTACATAGTGATCTAATTCCCCCAAGATTTCATTTCAAAAAAAATCAAAAATCATGCAAAAAAAAGGCCGGGTGTAGGTAGTTACCTGCACCCGGGGCTAAGGCTCCCTTTTCTCATATATATAGGGAGCTGGGAGCCTAAGCCCCGGGTGTAGGTAGCTACCTACACCCGGCCTTTTTTTTTGCCAGACACAAATATTCAGATATATCATGCGAATGTGTATATATACATATACATGCAAATGTGTGTATGAACATATGAGCAGCGCTACCAGCTAGACATTCATCCACGAAAACTTGAACAGGATCAACAAAATCAAAGGATACTTGTGAAGTGATCTTGCAACCAAAAAGAATATGAGCAAAGCCATTCTTTCAGTTACATCGTATTTATGAAATAAGCATATCAATACGCGAAGAAATATACATACACAATACATACTGTGAGTCATCCACGCCTGCCTTTATGATCCTCTCCATGGTACATAAGAGCTTTTTGCTTCATTTCTCAGGCTTCCTCGTAAATCTAATACTTGTATTGTACGTTATAGAGTTGTTATTATACCTGACTAATGAAGTTCGTAGAAGCCATAAAAAAACTAAAAGAAAGAACAGAACCAAAAAAGGATCAGAGATAAACAAACAGAAACACGCGGAACACGTCTGAATCATCATGTTAGAAGAGGCGTGACATAACTGGACTCTCCCAGAAGAGTAAGATCGCATTCAAATTTTATACCTATAAGGTACGAAAGGAGCCGATCATAGGAACGAGGGAAGGAAGGAATCAAGGACCGAAATTAATGCACGAAATTTAATTAGAGCATGCGCCAGTCAACGACATTCTGATAAATAGAAATCTAGACGCATTTTTAATGTCATAAACGACGAAGTCAGAGTAGCAAAGCTTTGAAATTTCTAATAATACTATGCTCGAGCATGATCCATTGCACCGAAGAGATTAGAGGGAAAAATAAGTTTCTTCCATCAATTAAATCCTTTATGACTTATTTGTGAATAACAACATTGCACACAATGATCATACGCAAGGAATGCCAAAATGAGATTAAACTAATACCACCATACATTACCTTCGATTAAACAGGATTGCACCACTTCTAACAGGAATCCTTCTGCTCCTTCCCATTCCTCGTGTTGCTCTCACCTTCACGAGGGCAGGAGCCAGGAGGTAGAACCTCCACTTCCGGCGCCGAGAACCTCTGGAAGTTGAGCGCATTCAATCCAAGAGAAGACGACGACGACGACTTAGCAGGAGGATACCCGGAAATGGAGAAGACACTACTTCCATACAATATCCTTGAAGCTGCATTGCTCAGATCATCGTCTCCGCCACGCAGAAGATGCGCATACGATGGCGGTCGCGTAGGAGGCCACGAAAGAGGTTGAGAGTATGCGAGCTCGGGAGGTGGAGGAGGGATTCCTGGTGCCACCAGGAACCCAAGTTCAGTCCGGCCTTGCACGCGCTCGGGGAAGTTCAGCTTTGCTTTGGAGCCCTTAAAACGGAGGGCCGCCCCATCATACGCTGCCGCCGCCGCCTCCGCGGTGTCAAACGTGCCGAGCCACACGCGTTGCGCCTTATTAGGGTCCCTTATCTCTGCTGCCCACTTCCCCTATGGCCTTTGCCTGACCCCTCTGTAGTGTTTCCTTGATCTCACGTTTCCTTCTAATACTATATATCGAGGTGTAGTTACTAATTAGCCGTATTTCTTTTATTAAAAATGGTGCAATATTTACGCAACTACAATGAGCATGTACCATGAACATTTAGATGTGGAGGAGGAGGAGCAGTGGTCTCCGACGTGGAGGCAGCAGCGGCAGTGGTGTCGATCACACGAGTGAGACCGGAGACCATGGCGGACAAGTCCTGCTCGAAGCGGGCAAAGGAGGACGGCGGGTAACTGATGCCGTCTTCGCCTTCTTCCGTCGCCTCCGGCGCATCGGGGGGAAGGGGTCTCTTGCCATGCCTGATGGGATCCACCTTTGAGCTGAGGGGGTTTACGTTATATGTACGTTGATTGATCTCAGGGAGAAGGAAATGGATGGAGATGGGGAGGGGAAGAAGGTAAAGGATGCAGGAGACGGAGAAGGCGATAATATAGAGAATAAGAAAGACGGGGTGTTTGGGTGGAGCTCCTCTTAATGGGCAAAAAGGGAAGGGGAAGAGTATCGGTTTGGACATAGATGTATATACGCGTGTATGTATATACAGGCGTATGTATTCGTATATATTTAGTCTGACCACAGTGAAGATTTTCGGCGGCTCTAGATCATGTCAGATATGTGGGTGCTTGGATATAAAAGTGAAATTGATTTGAATGACTTGGAGTAGGAAAGGATGTATTATATAATATGGTGTTTTGCACGAGGTGCAATTTTTGATGCTTCTATGATTTCTCTGTTTCATGTGTGTATGGAATCGTTCTTATACGCGTAGTCGTATTATTCATGCCATCTTTGCTGGTGGACTGTACTTCGAATACGTGACTACTTTTCTCGATCTTTATCTGTTAGCAGCAGGACGCGGTCATCATTGATCGAGAATGAGTGGATCTAAACATCCAGCCGTAAAGATAATGTTCTATGTAATCACCACATCTCGCTCAAATCTGATGTGATTTGCTATTCCATCTCAACGGTAAACAGAAATGTCAAACGTTTGAGGAACTTACAACCCGTTTAAGTAAAGGACCGGACGGTTTGGCTGTTACATGGAATACATAATCACATTGGATTTGAGAGAAATTTGGTGAATTTGAGAACGTTAACGATAAGATTCGATCTATACGGTTGGATTTTTGGATTCAATTTAAAAAAAAAAGAGAAAAACACAACGGAGTATGCTGTAGAATGGACAACAGCACATGATCCGCTCCTTCGTCCGGATGCTAAATGTAAGGGGCAACCTTATAATTATCCTAAATTGTTGTGGGATATCTCTGTCAAGAATGTTACACGAGATTCAATCAAACATTTGATGTGGAGAACCTGTCGCCCGATCTCTGGTCTTCTGTAGAACATAAAAAAAGAAGCAGCTGCGCACAGTCAAAAGATAATAGCGAGTCGACAGCCTTTTTGGAACGACTGCAAAAAATGCGGTTTCAAAAGAGTGACGCTCCTCAAGGTATTATATACGCATCCTCTTTTCTTTCGGGGTATGGACGTAGAATTTTCATGCTGTTTTTCACTGCAGATGCGGATTTCGCTGACGGATTTCATGAAGAATGGATATAACTGCTAAGAAATATCCTTCCTAAAAGATCCATCCTAACTATTAGAATTTAACATATAATATTACTGTGCGAAAATAACTAGGAAAGCCGTTTTCCTGACAAGTATGCTTCACCCGTTACGAAGCATACACCTTTCTAGAAAATGGAGGTATTTTTAAAGGATTTTTCTCACTTGCTAGAAAATGGAGGTATTTTTTAAAGGATTTTTCTCACTTGTGCTCTTCTTAACTTCTGCAATATCATTTATACCCATCACTTCATTAGATTATCAGTTATGCTATTATATTTTCTTAAATTCGTAATTTCTCCCTTTTAGAATATCAAGAATGCCCTATTTTACCTTAGTGGAAAGGTAGAATGGTGAATTATATAAGAACATTTAGAAACATCGGGTGTTAGTCGCCTAACAACCATGAAAATGATAAATAAATTAAAGTTACAATATATGGAGAGAGCATCAAGCCCTCGCATCACATGCTTTGCGCATGCCTTTTAGTACGCAAGATATCACATGTGCTAAGCATGTGATGCGAGGACTTGATGCCCTCTCCATATATCATAACTTTTATTTATTTATTTATTTATCATTTTCATGGTTGTTAGGTGAAGAATACCCAAAAGAGGAGGGATCCTGGCATCCGGTCTTCGAGGGTCGGCGGTGCCCGACAAGTCGGGTCCAGCAATTGATGTGTCGACCACTCTCTCGGCTCTCAGACATCCTCAATCGGAGTGTTACATCAACAAGTAACTCACACTAATGCTCAATCAATAATTATAGTGAGCTAAAATTTATTATACCCTATGAACTAATATGTATAGTATGCAAGCGTATGGGTCGAACCGCTAAGGAGCAATGAGGAAATACCACAAAAATTAACAATAAAAATCAATAAATGTTTTTGTGTTTTTATAGGGATTTTTTATTTTTTATGGGTTTTTAATATTTTTTTGGATTTTTATTTTATGATTTTTTGTTTTTAGTTTTATAATTTTTATTTTCTTTTTATATTTTCTAATTCTTGTTTTCTTTTTAAAATATAAGTGGTATGTATTAATATGGATATATAGATACTAGATATAATATAGTAGATATATAAGATATAAATATTTAAAATATGTAAAAATCAAAAAAAACCTAAGGGACAGTCCTTTTACTTTTTTGATGGTTTTAAAATATTTTTTGGTACTTTTAATAATAACAATATAAGTAAATATAGCTATATATAGAATATATATGCTAATATACATAGCTATAAATACTTAAAATAGGTAAAATAAAATATTTTTAAATTTTAACATTTTATTCTATTTTTGTTAATTATTTTTTTGCTATTTTTTATATGTTTAAAGGGATAAAAATATTAAAATAGTGAACAATAATGCAAGGTCGGATTGTTTTGGAATTTAAAAATAGCTAAATAGCTCAAAAATTTCCAAACTATTTTTTTATATATAATAGATAATACACATAAAATACAGAAACAAACGATATTTTGGGATTTTCACATTTTTTAATTTTTTATAAGTATTTTGGGTTTTTCAAATTTTAGTGTTTTTCTTGTAATTCTTATTTATTTTTTGTATGAGGGTGCAAAATACTGCAATAAAGATACTATTATTTTTAGATTTTTCATAATTTTTTGAATTTTTAAATGCAAACATGGAATAATTGTATTGTTTTTGAATTTTAAAATATAGGAAAATAATACTAATTACCTTACAAAAAATATATGTGATTTAATATGATTCCAGGTACTTAAAATAATTTTCCTATGATTTTTGGATGCAAAATGATATTTTTATTGATCAAAATACAAGAAAATAAATTTAATGTTTCGATAGGGATCTAAATGTAATTTAAGGTAACTGTAATACATTCTACAACATAAAACAAAGTCCAAGGGCCTCTGTGCAAAATCCTAAGAATATTTAATAGTAACATGCTGGTAAGGGTATACTCGAAATTTTCAGAAACATACAGGGGCTACATGCAATTTCTCCCAAAAATATAATGCATCGTTAAAAGCTTTAAGGACCAAACAATAACAAAAACCCACAACGGGATCCCAACAAATACATGATGCCTCACGTGTATGTGCACGTGAGGTGATGTGGAAAGGGATCTAAATGTAAATAAAATAAGTACGGGGAGGTTCATGCAAATATTACAAAAGTTTTAAACTACAACTTGAAATTACTACACTAAAACGATAATACTAAAAGCGAAGGGGGTTCGTGCAAAATACCCCTTAGCGTGCAATCGGATGGCTGAGGCTTCTCACTTATCTACACGGTGGCTCAAGGCTGTACGATGATGGTTCACGGGCGAACGATGTGGATTAGATCTCCCATGGAGATCAGACGGTCGATGGCAGTATGATACGATGGTTTTTGTGCCACCTGGAGCAGGTGCACGGTCGAATGATGGCGAGCCCTTTTGGAAGAATTGGCAAAGAGCACGTCGTGACCGAGCTTAAATCTAAACTCCTGGGTGGCTCCGGCCTCCTCCCGACAAGACGAAGGCTGGATAAGGTTCCTGGGAGATTGTCGGAGTTGCTGGAGGTGTTGACGAGGTTCTAGAGCCTGACGAAGGGGTCCTAGAAGTCGAAGAAGCTGTTGAACCCCTGAAGCTTATTTTGAATAAAAAATGCCTCAGATGAGGCTACCAACCCTCAAAACCTACATTGTTAGATCTGGCATACAAAAAAGAACAACCGACGAGTCAATTTCGATTTAAATTGATGAGGGTGATTGATGATACGCCAGACAACTCGGGTTAAGTAATATCTACGGGTCATTGCGACCCGAATCACGAGGCGTAATCAATCAAGAAAAATCAAGACCACACAAAAAATCAATCAAGCTCAAAATCAATCAAATGTTAGCGATCTCCGCTATTTATTTAACCTGGTATAGTGACCAGGGTCGAACACAAGGAATATGAGTAAAACCTACGAAGTAGTCCTAATCAGAAAATAAGAGGTATATTTTTGTGGTTTTTAATTTACAAATTTTTTATAATTTCTAACGAGAAAACAAATCAAAAGATCAAGGCGAAAACAAGCTTTAACCATTTTTATGAAGACTAAAAATACTCAAAAATTCGAAATAAAAATGTTTTTTGTATTTTTCAAATATGCAGATGTTTTTGGTAATTTTATGATATTTTTCTAATTTTTGTATGATTTTATAAAACAAAATAAAATCAAAACATGAAAATAATGTGCAGCCTGGACCAAAAGGAAAAATTAAAAAATTAAAATATCTAAATTTTCTTGTTATGATCTTTATAATAAAGTAAATAAAAAGACCTAACTACAACAACTAAATCCTATTTTTTTATTTTTCTAGAATTTTTATTGATTTTTATAAGATTTTTAGTCTTTTGTGAATTTTAGGGTTTTTATAAAAGATAATACAACAAAAATTGTACTGGAATTAAATCATACAAAGTCAAGCAATTACTATTTTTTTTGGATTTTTAAAGCTATTTTTGTATTTTTTATGTATTTTCTAAAATATACATGACACTTATTAGGGGTTTCTGGTTTTTAGAAAATATCAAATAAAATTAAATCACATCAAAAAAATTACCATAAATATTACATGTTAGCAGGAGCTAATTAAAATTTTTACAGAATTTTTGGAGTTGATTTGGAATTTATTTGATTAAAAACAAAGCACGCAACAAGAAAGGACCTAATTACAATTATTTGAAAGTTTCAGGCCAAAAATTAACACACGTAAAAGTCTCAGGGCTAGATTTGCAATTTAACCACCTAATTCACACGCATGCAGAATAAACAACACACAGGGGTATAACTGCAAATACCCAAAAGTGTTATTCAAAGCATAACGGTCATAAACACAGGGGCATAACATGCAAGTACACCAGGCAAGCATGTGAGACCGCACGTGAGTTCAATTAAATAGGACTAAACTGCAAATATTAAAAGTTCAAGGTCCAAACTGCAATTTAATTAAACTACAACTTTATTTCAGGGACTAAACAACTATGCATGAAAGTACGAGGGTAAAAGTGAAATATACCCATGCCAGGGCACGTGGCGCATGCGAGAGTGGTCATGAACGTACGACTCTGATCTCTACTGGAGCAGATCTGACGGTGCAGGGAATGTCCCCCTACTTGTGGTCAGATGCATCAGATCTGATGACTGAAATGCTGCGACGGTCGATTGTTGGGATCCAATCTGGCAAACGAAGGCCGATGTGATGGTGGATGAGGATGCCGGAAGAACAGCTCCTAGGCGAGCTTCAATAGGATGCTGGCGACGATGCACTGGTCCAATGAGCGCCCAGTCCACCAGCTTCGTGGAAGCACGTCGCGACTGGCTGGAGGGTTTGATGGAGGTGGGAGAGGCTGGATGGTCGTGGCGATGGCCGGCCACCTCGGGGTGCTCTGCCTGAGCAAATGGGTGCTCGACAGGGGTTCCTCGCACGCTGGGGCACCTGCAATGCAAATCTAGGACTCGGGGCGAAGCTCCGGTCTGGGTTATTGATGCTAAAAGGGAAAGAAGCGACGGTGAGGCAGATGGTTGATCTCCGGTGAACACGAGGGAGGGAGACCGAACCTAATCTCAACCCGATGGTTGAGATGTAGGGTGAAAAGGTTGCGGGAGTAGATGAAGGATGATGCAACGTGTCGATTTGAATGGATAGGTTTGGATATCAGGGCTCCGACCAGCTGGTCGTAGCAAGTGAACGTGCGACAGAGCGAAATGGAAAGAATGAATCAAAAGGTGAGCAGCGGGGGATAGAATGGATACCTGAAGATTTAAGAGGACTCCTGAGCTCCAGGCGATGATGGTTGATGAGGTAATGGCCTCGACCTCGCTGCAGAAGGCAAGGAGGCTAGATGCGGTGACGCTCGCCGACCACGTAGCTGAGCTACGGCTCCCGACCACCATACTCCAATTCGAGGGGTCCCTCCGGTAGCTGTCACTCAACTTGAGGTGTTTAGGGCAGGAAGAAGGGGCGAGGAACGAGCCAGGGCTCCGGGGAGGCAGAAGAGATGCTATATAGGAAGCTCGAGGGTCTAGAAGGATCGGTGAAAAGCGTGAAAGAGTGATCCAGATCATCCAAGGGACCCACGAAAATGACAGATGTACGAGGTTTACCGGATCCAAGTTTCGAGGCAAACAGAGCTCGGAGGTGGGCTGGAGAAAATCGAGAAACGGGTCCAGTGAACACAATTCGGGTCTGACCCGAGAAGGGGAAGACGTTGACCGGGGTCAACGTCTGAGCTAGACCAATCGGAAAATCCGATTTTACAAAATATTTACAAAAAATCAATAAAAAAATAGTAAATGGCTTTAAAATAAAAAGTGTATAAAATGAAATTTTTTTATTATCTTTCAAACTATTTTTCTTTGATTTTTAATTATTTTTATGAAAAATAAATTAATCTCTATATAATATAATGCATTATATACATGTATAATATACCTATGTATTTTGTACAATTATTTTTATTTTGTTATTTTTACACAAATACCTCAATTTTATATTTTATTTATTTATAACATAATTTTTGGAGTATAAAATAATTTTTATTTTATTTTTATTATGGGATTTTTACCCGGCAGACCCTGAAATCTTTTGCAATTACCGCTACGACCTTTGAAACATCGTAATTCCTCCCTCGACCCTGTAAACTTGCTAACCCTTACCGTGCAGACCCTGCGGTCAAGGGTCGTTAATTGACCCGTTAAAAGTAACCCGATTCCGTGAATTTCAGTTTCATAATACCCATTTTGTTTCTCAAAATTACAAAAAAAGCCCCTTACAGAAAATGCCCCTTCTCCCTCCACGACCCCCTCCGCCCAACCTCCCTCTGCCCGACCTTCCCTCCACCCAACCTCCCTCTGCCCGACCTCCCCTCCGCCCGACCTCGCCTATGTCCGACACACCTCTTGGGGCTGCACTGCACGGCGAACAGCGACTGCTGCTGGTCGCCGTGCTCGAGAATCCGCAGAATCAGTGGGACCCATTCGACGGAGAGCATCTGCTTGGCCTTGGGCTTGAGGAGGTAGAGCAGGGAAGCTGCCTTCAGGAATAGAGCATTGCTCCCCAACAACTTCAGGAAGAGCTCAAGCTGCGGATCAGCATTGAGCATCACCTGCCGGTTCACGTCGCTCCTCACCACAAGCTCCGCAAGTATCGACATCGCAAGCTCCAGCACCTCGTCATCTTTGGAGGTGAAGGACACCTCCAGGAGACCCTCGATGATGGCAGACGTCGACAGCGCTGTCTCGACAATTGGGTCGCCCTGTGAATCCAGCCAAGCATTTGCGATCACGCGCACTGCGGTCTCGCATTCACTGAGGCTGTCGGAGGTGGAGATCAGGGTGATTGCCCGGCCGAGGTTTATCAGCGGGACGTCCATTGAGTTCGCCTCATCGACTGGGAGCTCGACTGCCTTGGGAACCTGGCTCCGCCGGATGCCGCCCCTGTGCGCCTCTGTGCGGCATGTGAAAAGCCGGAAGGAGTAGGATTTGCGGGAGGACGGGGTTGATGCGTGCGTCGCCGGGCTCCTGTGCGGGCGGTGCAGGTGCCTACTGGGCAAGCTCTGGTCTGTCTGTCTATTCAGATGTTCATAGTTAGCATCAAAGATTGAAAATCTCAATACAGAGGATAGCATTGATTGTCATCCAATTGCACATGAATACAACATTTATATCACGACATGGGTCCACTGGATTAACTCACATGAACAGAGCTCTGGTGCTCCAACACCCCTTCTTCTACGGCAATCTCCCTCTCAGGATCTGAGTAAGCTTCGTTGCTGAGATCACCCTCACCGCCGCCGCCATCTTCCTTCTCGCTTCCGACCTTGAAGCAGTCCCAGAGGGGGAGGAGAAGGAAGGAGAGAGAGAGGGAGATGATATTAACTCAAGGTTAACTCAAGAAATTGACTCCAGTAAAGTTAAAATTGACGGTAGGGTTGTGGGGGTAAGACGGAGCAAGATTACAGGGTCGAGGGAGGAATTACGATGTTTCAAAGGTCGTAGCGGTAATTGCAAAAGATTTCAGGGTCTGCCGGGTAAAAATCCCTTTTATTATTGATTTACATGTATATAATAAATAGGGAGTGAGGCAAATATACCTGTGCCTTATACGAGTTAGAGATGATTTTATTTTAATTTTTATATTATTTTTCTGATTTTTGTTTTATTTTTATTTACTTTTTAGAATGAATACAAGGAGGCAAAAAGAATATTTTATTTTTATTTTGTCAAAAATAATTATTTACAGACATTAGTAATATGTACAATATAGAGTAGGCCCTATCTCTCTTTACTTATTTTGTTTGGCGATCAGGTCAAGGCTTGACCTTCTCTTAGGGTTCGGATCACTCTGTATTTATTCTAAATACCTCCTTCCTTTTTCTTTTTTTATTCTTTATTTAAGCACAAATACATGCTAAATATACACTGTTAACACATGCATGCAGAATGCTAACTTATTGTATTTACACCTATTTGCATGATGCTTTGCCAAGATAAATAGCTAAAATAAAAGAATAAAGAGTGAGAATCGGAGATTCATTACCCTACTATACTTTACCTTTGCTAGTCCCTTAGCAAACACTTATTTGAAAAAGAAGTGAAAAAGAAAAGAAAAAGGAAAGGAAGAGAATCAATGTTGATTATTAAACTTGTCTTCATTAAATTGAAGTATGGATCTCAGTCAGACCTTTGGATTATTAGTTTGTCAGAACCTTACTTGGATCTAGGTTTAAGACTCAACAACCTCTAAGTTCCATCAATTTATGGTCAAGACTCCTCAATAATCCCAATCAGAGCAAGTCTATATACACAAACTCTAATGACCATGAATCTTTTCTTGTATGGTGCAAGTGATATGTAGCTCCTCCTCAGAAATGACAAGGAAACAACTGACGCCCGCCCCCGCACCCTATGTTAATTCGGTCAGATTAATGTCCAAATTAATTAGATGTGTTCGTTGCAGTCGGATACGAGAGGGAATATCAAAAACCACTTTTAATTAGATTTAAGTTAATTTCAAGCGGCAGAATTTTTTTACTTGGTGAAGTCCAAGGTCGAACTCAGGGAGGCATCTGTCTCCTTAGGTAGATTTTTAGCAAATTTTCAAGTGTATGGTTTTCGAGGAGTAAATTTTTTTGTTCTTTTTTTATTTTCTATACAGACACATGCAAAAATCAAGCCAATTTAAAGTTAATTCAATTAATGTATCAAAAGAAGTCCAAAAATTATGAAAATTGGCCAGATGATGAATTATGATGAAATTAAGCTTCCCTAATTTTTTTGGACTTTTTAGATACTAAATGAATTTACTGTGAATTAAACAAAACTGCAAGGTGATTTCCACTAATTTAGTTTTAATAAATAGAAAATCACATTTTTTCAGGAACAAAATTATCCTAGATAGATCTAATGATAAGAAATCTAGGAAAATTGACAAACCTTAATTTTAATGTGAAATGAACCTATTAAAATTAAACTAAGGAAATCACTAAAGAATTTATTTAGGCCTCGATATGTATGCAAATGACATGAAATTTTTATGCAAGGTTGAGTTAACTATCTTAGAGCTACTGTGATTTTTTGAGAATTTTTTGAGCCAAAGTAAATTAATTATCAATTAAAAGGTCCAACTGGGCAAAATATCACAAAAATCAACCAATTAAATAATTAAAAATTCAACTGATATCACAAAAATATGACACGTGTCACAACAGCTAGAGGACAAGTTACTCAACAACATGCAATTTTTAGAATTTCAAAATGATGCAAAATGACACCTAGGGATGCATGCAAAGATAGGGGTGTATTTGTAATACAGAAAATAAAATTACATAAAAAGAAATATGCTGACAGGGACTTAAATGCAATTACCTATAATGCTGGGGGTGGAATGCAATTTCTCCGCTGGGCACGTGCTCCTCACGTGGGGGCACTTCACAGGGACCTTTTTGCAATTTTGGAAAGATCCCAGGGCCTCTATGCAAATTACCCAGGCCGCACGTGCTCCTCACGTGGGGGCCTAGGCTCGGGCAGCGTTAGAGGCTCGGGTCTTGGCTCGGGTGCTCCCGGAGGTCTGGAGTAAGGCTCGGCGTAGCCTCGGGTGGTCCGAGCCTAGAGGTCGGGGAAGAGGCTCGGACCTGTCTACGTGGCACGATGGCGACCGTTGGATCAAGGTCGATCCAACGGTTGTCAGTGGCTGGCGCGTGGAAGATCAAAGACCGTCAAATCCAGATCGATCCAACGGTGCCTGGGGTTCACTGAAGAGGCGACGTGGCTGGATACAAACCGTAGGATCAAAGAGAGATCCAATGGTGGCGTGCTGCTCCGATCGTAGGCAACATGGCGCGATCACGACCGTGCGATCCTAATGGAGATCGACGGTCGCTGTTGGCTGAATGCTGATGTCGACGTGGATGGCTAGGAACCGTCCGATCGAGATGATCGAACGGCCACTGGGGCTTCTTCTTCAACGGACCTCCGCCACCTGCGGAGGAGTTGGCGGGTCTCCGGCGAAGGGAGCTTAGCTCCGCCCGGTCCTCCTTGAGTCGGTGAAGCTCTCCGACGGTTCGGAGATGTCCCAGGAGATGCGCGGTGGTGCGGCGAGGCGTCCGATGGTCCCAGGAAGGAGAGAGGAGCGTCAGAGCTCTCTGTCAATGAAGCTCGAGGGGGACTCCGGTGGACTTTCGACCAATGAACGATATGGTACCTGCAGGTGTTAAGAGTATAGCCGAAGCTTGTGCGTGCAAGCGGAGATGTGAAGGAAGGACGGCGAGGCCTAAGGGGGAACGTAGATGGTCTGGGGATGGTGCTCCGCCCAGGTGGCGGAGCTGATGAAAGATGGGTTGAGTCGTCGGAGGCTGTGGAGTACAACGTGAGGATGAGAGCTCCGTCGTGGAGCTCGGAGAGATGAAAGCGAGGCGAGAAGATCACGAAGGAGGTGGAATTAAATGGGAGAAATCAAAGGGGAAATTGAAACAAAAATCAAACGAAGATGGAGGGAGTTACCTGGGATTTGGAGCTCGAAGTCGAGGTCCAGGTCGTCGCTTGAGGGATCGGTAAGGTCCCGAGCTCAAGCAGCTACGCGGAGGAGTGGCTGCGACACGACGGTGGCGCCGAGGATCTCGCCGGAGAAGATACCAGTCTTTGCTCAAGGATTCGCTCGATTGCTGTCACCAAAAGATCGCTCCGAGCTCGAGGTACTTCCCTGGGGTGGCAGATAGGGCTGAAGTCGGCCGGTGATCGAGTATTTATAGGTTGAAGTAGACGACCAGGCTGGTGATGGGGCGAAGTTCATGGAGTTCGTGGAGCGTCGATGGCGGTCGACGTGGGTAGCGAGGTGGCTGGCGAAGATGAGGGACGAGTGGGGTTGATCGTGGAGGTGATGGTGGTCGTCGACGGTGGAGGGAGTGCGGCCAAGAATAGGAAGGGGCAACCCCTCCCACAAGCTCGAAAACGTGGGAGAGAGGGGCGCTGGAGGTGGAAGACGAAGTCCCAGCCGTTGGATCCCTTGATCTAATGGTCGAGATCGAGGCGGGATGGAGCGGTAGGATCAGATCTGGGGCGAAGCGATCTGAGGGTCGTGGAGCGACCACATGGCGTGATGGGAGCGATGCGCCAGCGGACGGATGCGATTAGCGTAGCGTGTTTGATCGGACGGTTGAGATGTTTGTGGAGCTAACGGCTCAGATCGGAGGGCTGCGAGCACGATCAAAAAGCTCAAGTTGTGACGCGTGGCACGCTGTGGTGAAGGCGCTAATGAGCGGATCAGATGAGGCGGGGGAATAGATTTGACGGTGTAGAAGAAAGGTGCGCGTGGAAGCAGCTGGGCCGTTGGATTCAAAGGCAAATCCAACGGTCTGAGGTGCAGGCGGCTTGGGCAAGGGGAGCGGGCCGCGTGGCGCAACCAGAGGGCGCCACGTGGCCGACTGTGATTGGCTGAAAATAGAAATGAATGTAGAGAGAGGGGCCGAATTTGGACAAACTCAAAACATGAAAGTTGTAGATCTCGATGAGATCTACAAGTTTCATGTTGTCCAAAGACAGAGATGAGGTCAAATATGATACAAAAATACAAGAGCACAAATATACACATATATAGTATTCACAGAGGCCCAAAAACCCAACTTTTTCATACGAGCTCCAAATTGGATGAATTAGTCTAATTTTAAAGGTCTTTTAATATGTATTAATCTGAAGGTGAGTAGACCTATTTTGGAGTTGGTATGAGGGATCTATGGGCATTTTATGGTCCAAGGGCTTTAGGGCTTTATTGGTGCTTTTACAAAGGGGATTCCTGGCTTTCTTCCTTATATTATTAACTAAAATGTACATAGTATAAGGGAGAGCTTATTTTGATGAGTGGATATTTTACAAATGATTTTGGCTTCTTATTTAATGCAAATGGAGTGCTAAAATGCATGTGTTATGAATGCATGTATGAATGCTATTTATGCATGATAAAGGGAAATATGCCTCTATTTTCTCGGGAACAAGGCTCTATTTTTAACTTTTAGAGTGATGAATCACAGATTCATCAACAACCTCCCTCAACAAGGTAACTCTAATGCCCTAGTCTAGCAGATCTTTCCTCGAGGTGCGGGGTATTCCCTTCTAAGTTCAAGTTCAACCGGCTCAAGAAGAGGGGGAAAGAAGAGAATAGATCATGGCCAGTGTAGCCACGTATCCCTGGGAGCTTAACCAGTGTAGCTAAGTCTCCTGCTGCAAGCTTCATGAGAGGAGAAGGTGTAACATAAGCTTTGCTTTATTTGGCTATATACACTCTGGCAGGCATTTCATTTTCTATCAGACCGCCACTTTTTTTGGAGTTTTTTTGTTCTTTTGCACATTTTTTAATGTGCATATGTACAACATATCTACATGGTGCAACATATATACATGAGGAATTTTTCCTCTTGAGCTAGTAGACTATCCCTCTTTTGAAGCATTATTGCAACCCACAACTCCTGTCTTTAGTCCTCAACACCGCCAGACTAAGTTGAGGTGCACATCCCTCCCTAAAGGAGGACGAGAGGTTCCGCCTAGAAGTACTACCCTCATATGCTACCCCAAGCCAAAGGATTCTGCCTCCTCACCACCTCATCCGTGGGGAGCTATGTGTAAGGTGTAGGTGCAAGTAAAGCCATTGCATGTGAGAGTCATGCGTGCGTTGTTAAGTGTTCTACTTAGGCTCATCAGGATGACATGTGATCATAGCCTAGTGGACTCAAAGAATTAAGTCACTAATGGACCTGAAAGTCTTAACCCCAAATCCTATAAGGTTCCTCTTAGAATTAGGTGGATTAAGGTCTTAACCAAGCTCCATTTTCCAATTTAATTTTGGACTAGCTTAAATGTCAACTATGATTCATAAGAATATACAAGTATAAACAAAAATCTTTTTATGCAAAGTTTTTGAAAATGTGCAAAATTTTTGAAAATGTATGAATAGATGCATGAATGCAGAAGTTTTGCAAACTATTTATAAACATTTACACACGGATTTTTGCAAACTTTTATTTTTTAAACATTTAACAAAAAATTTGTACTATATACATAGTTTTGATACAAAAGTATTTGCAAACTTTTTATAAACAAAATATTTTTACAAACATTTGTATAAAAATTATTTTTATAAATAGCTAAGTATGTGCAAGAAAGGATTTTATGTATAAGATTTTTTTAAATTATGTGATTTTTAGGTTATAGATTTTAGCCATTTTATTTATTAACACACTCACATAAAGTACAAGTTATGGCTAAATTATATATGTAATATATATGACACCCCCTGTATTAGCTCGAACGATGTCTTCAGAGTGAATAAAGAGCGATGAAGAAGATATAACTCGTGCTTAGTATAAGGAAGTAAAAAGAAAGGTTATTCTACAACGAATAGTAGAAAGAAGAGATCTAGGTTCCACCTACACTTAGGATCAAGTAATCCTAAGAATAGAAGACTGTACACAAAGGAAAAACCGAGTAAGAGAATGTACATGGTCTACCTCCCCTATACTTAGGGTAAAATATACCTAAGTATATGCAACAAAATAGAGGTAAAAAGAATCAATAGACTAATCAAAAATCTGACACCCCATATAATTAGGGTAAAGCATACCCTAAGTTGAAGGATATGGGATTATCCTCAAGCGCATCACGGAAGCGTGTGCATCGTATCGTTGACGGATCCGAAAATGTCGCTTTTAAGAAGTTGTTTTTATCGTGTCGTGCATTGTAGGCGGCAATCGGAAACGATCAAGAAAATACCACAAATAAGTTATTCAATTTTTAATCTCGTGGTTTTATGTTTGTTTTACTTGGGCAAGTCCCAAGGTCGATCACAAGGAGGCAAAGGAACAACCTAGAATTACGTCTATCAAATTTCGTGTTCGGTTTTCGAGGCGGTCTTTTTTTAAGAATTTTCAATGCAATAGAGGGTGCAATATGCAAATCTGGCCTACTTTAGGGACTAAAATGTAAATTAAGTCCAAACAAAGTCCGAAAAGTACGAAACTTGGCCGAGATGTAAAATATGATAAAATAAGAGCACTGTAATTTTTTTGGAATTTTTCGATGCAATATGAATTTTTTACGGATTTTTAAATGCAAACAGAATGATTTTTAATATTTAATTATAATAAATATTAAACCTACTTATTTTCAAGAAATAAAATTATCTGAGATCTATCACTATATGATGAATCTCAGAAAAATCCTAAACCTCAAAAATGTAGGGTTTAATACCTATTAAAAATTAAATACCAAAAGATGCAAAATAATTTTTATAGAGCAAACTATGCATGCAAATTCAATTCTTTTTGGGCATGATGTTAAGAACAATTAACTTGACAATGGGTGATTTTTCGAGGATTTTTAGAACAATGATTAATTAGCTATGAATTTCCAAGCAAGAAATGGGCAAAATATGTAAATTTCCACACAACAATTATTTATCAATTAACCATCAATCAGAAAAATACCCATAACATGTCAAAGCGTAGAGAATTAATTAACAAACATCATGCGATTTTTAGATTGATAAAATAATGTAGAGAGAAGGTTCAAATCAAAAAAGGGAACACAGGGGTATGTCTGTAAATAAATAAAAATAAAGCAAACTGCAGTGGGGGCTTTTCTGAAATTACCTATACCCGTAGGGGTATTCTTGTAAAATCGCCACTAGGTCACGTGACAAGCACGTGACCTGGTCGGTGGGGCCCTGCGCGTAATAGGAGGTTCTTCTAGGGGGGTAACTGCAATTGACCCAGCGGGTCACGTGTAGATCACATGACCCCTGGGGATGACAAAGGGACGTTCCCCGTGCACGTGCCTCGCACGTGCCGGGGCCTCGGGCTTCGAGCCCGGTGCGAGTGGCCGGAGAGAGGCGGAGGTGGGTTGGTTATCGATGAAGCGGCGCTGAGGGCGGAGGGTGGCTGGAGGCGTTGAAGGCGGAGGTGATGGCCGGGGTGAGGCGGAGAGCGTCAGCCTCCCTCTGGCCGACACACGGCCAAGAGGGCGGAGTGGTGCGGTCCGATAGCAGAGCTCCGGTGGCTACTGGAGGCTGTGGAGGCGTCGCGTTGTCGAAGCGGAAGACGTGGCTCGGAGGCAGAGAAGGTCAAAGCAGTTGTAGCTTGCTGGCGGAGTCGAAGCGTCGTAGGTGACGTAGTCGATGTCGACCGTGGTGGTGGCGGAGGTAGTTGGCGAAGTCGCGGAAGGGTTGGTGGCTCAACGATAAGTTTGGAGCATCGGCAGCAAGGCGATGAGGAGGCACTACTGCAACGGCCACGGGGAGGAGTGTGGCCGGATCTCGCCGCAAAGAGGAAGCTCGCCGGGCTGTCACCACCGGCGAGGCTTGAAGTCGAGGGCTTATCGGCGGATGTCTTTTTAGGTTACAGTGGCGAGGGTTATATATCGGAGGAGGATCATTCGGAAGAGGGAGGAGATCGGCTGGGATTCGATCGGATCGGAGATGATCGGAGAGGGCCGCGATTTGCGGCGGAAATCGCGGGGGCGATTCGCGGGGGCGGCGCGGGGTGGCGGCGGCCCGAAGAGGAAAGGGGAGGAAGATGAACTACATGCGCCGTCCGATCGGCCGAGATCGGACGGCCTTGGTAGTGCCACGTGGCGGAGCGATAGGGAAGAGGAGGCGCGCGTGCGGAGCATGTGCCTTGGAGGCACGTGCGTTGCACGTGCGTCCATTATTTTATTTTATTTTTATTTATTTTTTTAATAAAAACGATAAAAAATAAAGCCCAAAAATGGCTGACACGTGGCAGCCTCTGGGGCTGCCACGTGTCAGCACCACAAAATTCGAAAAAAAACATTTTGTAAAATCGATAAAAAATAGTAAACGACCTCGGATCGAAAAAGTTTCTTCACGAAACTTGCTCGTCTCGATGAGATCTACAACGTTCATGAAGACATCAAAGCCAAAATCGATCATTTGCACAAAGTGATATTTTTGGGGTATCCCATGTACATAGAATACCTTAATTTTGGGGTTTTGTAATTTTTATGTCATTTTTTTGATCAGATAAAAAAACCAGAAAAATTATGACAAAATCAATGATAAATAAAGACACCTTAATCTAATTTTTTTGGATTTTTATTAATTGATAAAATATATACAGAAAATATTAGGTCAAAAATAGCTAAAATATACAATATACAAAAGAGGCCCAAAACCCAACTTTCACATATGAGCTCCGATTCACTTGAACTTGGTCTTATTTTGAAGGTAATTGATTGTACATTAGTTCAAAAGTGAGTAGGATTAAATCGGACACTGGATGGGGAAGATATGTGGCTTTTAGTCCGAAAATCCTGAAATTAGGGTTTGGGTTTTTGGTCCACTTATTTGGGTTAGTTAATTTTTTGTATTTTTCCTTTATTCTTGTTAGTGATATGTGCACAGTGGAGGTGGTTTTGGGTCATTCGGAGTTAGCATGAATGAGTTAAAAATCCGGGAAGTTAGGCTATTTACAGGTCATTTTGGTTTGGATTTTTGGCTTCTTATTTTATGCAGATTTTTGTGCTAAAATGTCATTCTTATGGAAACATGCATGAATGCTAATTATACAAAATAAATGCAAGAATGCTGTTGATTTTTAGGGATTTGAGCTTAATAAATGAGATTTAGAGTGATGAATACGAGATTCATCATCCCCCTATACTTAAACCATGCTCGTCCCTGAGCATCAAAAAGAAATGCCATGAGGTGAAATGAGATTGGGTTCCATACCAAGACCATGAGCTGAAGGTGAAAGTGAACCTAAACTCAACCTTTGGATTATTTGTGTGTCGGAACTTCTGTGAGACTTAGAATTTTAAAATCAACAGCCCTCAAGTTCTACACATCATTGCTACAGTTTCGGCTCAGAAGTTATCTTAGATCAATCATCTTCCCAAAGTATACCCTATGAACATTGAATAACCGACTCTTGTGTGTGAAGGGTTTTAGCTCTTCCCATCCAGAATGCCGGACTACCGCACGAACCTCCTCTCCAGTAACTCGTCCTCGGGGAGTCAGGTATTTCCTTCTAAGGTCTGTCGCGCTGTGTTCACAATCGAATTGGGGGGAGAAGATAGAAGAATGAGAAAAGAATTGGAGGGTGGCCAGTATAGTCACCTCTCCTTGTGAAGATGGCCAGTGTAGCCGAGTCTTCACCAAGATCTGCAAGTTTCTTGAAGCTTGGACCTTTTTGGTCAGATTTTTATTTGGTAGAATGCTTCTTTGTATTTGGAATTTTTTGTGGTTCTGCTTGGATCTTGTTTTGCCCCTACGGATATAGCATCTTTTGTTTCCGTACATTTTTTTGGGGTCTTAGAAAAAATTGTGCCCAGCCGTCCATCCCTTTTCCGAAGCTTTATTTCAACCCGTACTCCGGTCTTTAGATTTCCACGCTACTAGAAAAGAAACTCACACAGTCTTCCAACATATGTTTGAGTTGAGCTAAGTGCATAGTACGAGAGTACAAATTAATTCCTTATTCCAGAGCTGTACCCAGAATGAAGAGACCAGGTTAGACACTAAGAGTCAAACTCTGTGCATTGTTATGTGGAACTCAAAGAATTAAGTCAAAGACCTGAAGACTCTAAAATCCTATTTCTCGATGAAGTTCCTCTGAAAATTAGGTGGATTAAGGTCAAGTCCAGACTACTCTCGGTTTCGGCTCATAACTCGGTTCAGAACCCAAAGACTTTTCACATATGCAAATGCGATGCTTGGATGAAGTGCAGGTGTGTGAAATGCAGACACAAATTTTTTTTTATTTTTTTATGCAAAAATGAATAAGAAGACATTTATTTTTTCAAAAAAATTGGGCAAAGTCAGTGTTAGTAGCAAAACCCCTTTTTTTTTAATTAATACCCATCCCGTAAATACATATAGACTTAGGCGCAAGTACGAGATATGGATAAAATATATACACAGTATATATACAGACCCCCTATACTTAGCGAGTGCTGTGTCCTCAGAGCACAAGAAGCGTAAAGAAGACATAGCTTGGGCTAAGCGTAAGAGAGTGAAAAAGAACAAGATTTACAAAATCGCCCCCCTATACTTAGACTGCGAATAGTCTAAGTATAGAAGAAGAGCGGAAAAGAAAAGAGAAGAAAAATGAAGCGGTCAGGGTATGTGAATGAGGAGCGTATATACAAGTGGGCGTTTGTTCCCCCTATACTTAGGCTTTGGTCAGCCTAAGTATAAAAGAAGAGTGGAGGCGAGTTAATCTGGAGATGGAGTGTGATGGTATATATAGATGGCATCGGTCCCCCTATACTTAGGCCTTGGCCTAAGTAGAGGAAGAAGCTGTACAAGGAGACCGATGTGGTCGGGAGGGAGGGTGGGTAGCCGATGATTAAGGCGGTTTTCGGCTAATCTTCTTGTGAGCCTGCGGTGGGAGATCGTAATGATGGGTCGGAGATGAGGCATACGATTCCCAACTATGATCAGTGTCATCCTTAGAAAAATCATGATGGATAGATGAAGTGTTTGAGTCAGATGAAAGATATCCATCATCAGAGTTATCCTCAGAGGAGTAGTATTTGAAAGTGGACACACACCAGATGTTCATGTCTTTTTGTTTCTTCAATTGTTTCCTCAAGATTCGTTCCTTTTTAAGATCAATCGATTTGTCCTCAGATAAATATTCAGATGCTCCGGTCTCAGTCAGCTCATAAGAAATAATTCTAGTGTACTTGTGGAAGGTAGGAGCATCAGCTTTGGATGAGTAATAATTAGGAACGGGAGTTGTCCAACGAGAATTGAATTTTGGATCCTTGCGAAGATATGGCTTTAGAGCTGCCGAACAGACTTCACTCATGTAGACTACCTTTTCCGGACCTGATGAGGGATCATCAACCGATTCCTCTTCCGAAAGATCAAAGGTGACTTTCTTTTTCTTGTTTCGTGAAGATGTCGGTTCATTTGAGTACCCGGATGAATAGCCATTAAAATTCTTCTCCTTGGTCGGTGTTCGGGCTACGTGTTCATTCTTTGTTTCCTGGATGTTGGTGCACTCTTGATTTGGGAGGATTTGGTCAAGATAATCAGAGTATCTTACTCCAGGGTGTGACCATGCAAATGTCTCAGGATCGTAGTAGAAGGATTTTTCTATTTTGAAATCTGCGGGAATTGAGATATCGGGGAGAGTCTCTAAACCAATAGTCTCATTAACAAACGCAATCTCAGGTGTAGCAGTGGGGTAGGGGTCTTCTACCGTTTCATGGTTGCGGTTGTTGGGGACTTTGTAAGGTTACCTCAGAAAATCGTGGTTCCTCAAAGACTTTATCAGATCGTAGTGATTCCAATGCCGTAAAATTTATTTCCCGAGTCTCACAATCGATACTCGCCTTGGCCAATGCCAAGAATGGTTTTTCGAGAATGATTGGAGACTGGGTGAATTCTCCTTGATGCTCAATATCAAGATCGTGAATTCTACCTTGAGCGGAGCACCTTGGAATTTCATGATGACAGAAATGGTTCCTCTCGGCCTTTTTATCGATTGGTCCGCTAATTGTACAATCTCTCGTATCTTCCGAATTGGTCCGAGTTTGAGTTCCTGAAATACAGAGGTCGGGAGGATATTGATCGGTGAATCGTCATCAATACGAGCATGTGTGAAAAATGTCTTTGATTTCACAGTCAAATCTGGGCAACCACTTCACTATGTGGCTCTTGGTTTTTCTCCTCAACACCAAGGAGGAGGCCATTGACAAGATATGTCTTTCAGTTTTTGTTCTAATCCTTCCTGACTTTTTGATGATTAATCTGTCCATTAGAAATTTCTTAAGGTCAGGGAAGTGTTCAATGGCCTTTATGATGGGAAGTTCAAAAATCAAGTATTTTTCCAGTGCTTCCCGTAAAGCAGGATCCAAATTCCTCAGATCTTCTTCAGATTCAATTTTTATGAGATTTTCTGGATTTTCAAACTTTTTTGTATTTTTTGTGTGGTGTGGTGATGTTGTGTGTTCCTCAAATGAGCAGGGGCTTTGATGTTCAGAGTAAGGGTTAGGGGCATAAGCATTTCTAGGGGAATAATGATGAGCGGAAGTATTGATGTTTGAATTATCCCTAGGTCTTTGAATATCCTCAAAATTTTCATCATGGAATCCAATCCTTTCCCCATTCATATTCGAGTCACCATAGAATGATATTACTTGGTCGGCAAATTTTTGAAATTTATCCTCCATCAATTCGAATCTTGTTTTCATCTTTCAAACATTATCCTCAAAATTCTGTTCATGATCAGTCATGGGAGCATTCGATTTTTGTTCAATGATTTCTTCTTCCATTTTTCTGTACGTGCAGAGAGGAGAGTTTCTTGGAATATCCACCATATGATCATTATTTTTAGAAAATATCTCCTCAATAATTATGGAAGGAGGCTGCTCATATGATCCAGGCATGTGTATTTGATCTGAGTAGAGTTCAATCCTTTGATCATGATTAGTCAGATCTTGAGATTGTGGAATCAACATACAGGGTTTATATGTGTCTAGGAGGTCAGTCCAGTCCTCTGTATGTCTGACGAGGGGTTTGTTGTGGTCAATCCAACGCTCATGATCATTAAATGCATTTCCTTCCATCTGGGTTTGGTTTTTCTGCCAGTCATGGGACTTAAAAGGGTTTTGATCCTGAAATGTTTCATTGGCGAGAAACTGAGAATAAGACGGTTTAGTCCAAGATGGTAGGTGGTCATGTGTAGTTGGATGACTTGAGTAGGGATTCAATGGGGTGGCCGAATTCATTTGCGGTTGAGAGTTTCCCACAAATGTTGGAGGATTATTGAAAGAAGATGATGCAATTGATTTGGGCCAAACTGAGATAGATTTGTTTTCATAGTGGTGTTCGGTCATTTTTGAAGGGGTTGAGAGAAATGATGGGTTGGATCTGAAATTTGGAAAAATTTCCATGCTGAGATTAAAATCAAGAGATGAGAGAGATGATTGTATGGGACAGAAAATTTATCAAAGTGCGGCTATTGATCTTCGATATCGGTTCACGCACACCAATACAAACACAAATCAACCCTGGGTTCACCAACTCACACAATGAAGCCGTAAGAGTTCGGCTATTATCTTTTCAATTTTAGTTAGTGATAAATCAATCTTGGCAGAAAATTAGCGAGCTGAAATTTCGGATTTGGGCTCTAGCCTTAAGTGTCGTCTCTCGCTCACTCAGAAAAATAAAAACATCCAAGGTCGGGGTTGCTCTCCCGTAAAAATTCTTGATTTTATGGATTCTTTAAGATCAGCTATATTTAGCAGTCCCGATTTTAATGAGGTGATCACTGAAAAATTAGATGAGCACAAATACACGTCTACCGTCCAGTCCCAATTTCTTTTAAAGTTATGTTATAAAACAAGAGAGAGGAATTCAGGAAAAGCCGATGCACGCGGAAAACTATGACGAATGCTCAGTTAGAAGACTTACAGTGAATCCTCGCAATCTCCATGTGGGATGCTAGACAGAATTTAAAAAAAATATTCTATATGATGTGCAAGCCAATGGAAAAACCGCACCTAAGCAGAAAGTTCTATTAGCGGGAAGAATTGATTTAAATTTGGCTAAGTTGAACGATCTATGTGCGTCTCAATTAAAGTGCAGTGTGGCCTAAGATCCTACGAGCACAAGCAAAAATATAAATGCTCTGAGAGCCGTATGTGCAGGTCTATCCTAATCGCCACTCAAGTCGGGCCCCACCCTCTCCGGAGAGTGAAACAGGCCACGACACACCACAGAATAAAGTTAGAGGTCTTGTTACACACGCGAGCGTCCAAACGGACACCGCTGTAAAATTATAAAAATTTAAAAATTGCAAGAATTAAAAACCTAGACTCTACGCTCTCTCACGACTCGACTCGATCTTAAATTAATTACGGTTTTTGCAAGAGTCGGTGAAGTTGCATCGGTTATTGAAAACCGCTCCACATACAAGGTACCTCGTAAAAAAAATAAGAGAGAAAATGTAAGAGAGTGACTCAAAAATATATGAAAAATAAAGGCTGAAAATAAATTGCAGGAAAATGAAATTTACAATGAAAAATTCGGGGGTCAGACTACCCGAATGCGGAAAACCGAATCAAAAATTTTTAGACAAAAATCTAAGCCGTTTGCCTCCCCGGCAACGGCGCCATCTGACGGATCCGAAAATGTCGCTTTTAAGAAGTTGTTTTTATCGTGTCGTGCGTTGTAGGCGGCAATCCGAAACGATCAAGAAAATACCACAAATAAGTTATTCAATTTTTAATCTCGTGGTTTTATGTTTGTTTTACTTGGGCAAGTCCCAAGGTCGATCACAAGGAGGCAAAGGAACAACCTAGAATTACGTCTATCAAAATTCGTGTTCGGTTTTCGAGGCGGTCTTTTTTTAAGAATTTTCAATGCAATAGAGGGTACAATATGCAAATCTGTCCTACTTTAGGGACTAAAATGTAAATTAAGTCCAAATGAAGTCCGAAAAGTACGAAACTTGGCCGAGATGTAAAATATGATAAAATAAGTGCACTTTAATTTTTTTTGGAATTTTTCGATGCAATATGAATTTTTAAATGCAAACAGAATGATTTTTAATATTTAATTATAATAAATATTAAACCTACTTATTTTCAAGAAATAAAATTATCTGAGATCTATCACTATATGATGAATCTCAGAAAAATCCTAAACCTCAAAAATGTAGGGTTTAATACCTATTAAAAATTAAATACCAAAAGATGCAAAATAATTTTTATAGAGCAAACTATGGATGCAAATTCAATTCTTTTTGGGCATGATGTTAAGAACAATTAACTTGACAATGGGTGATTTTTCGAGGATTTTTAGAGCAATGATTAATTAGCTATGAATTTCCAAGCATGAAATGGGCAAAATATGTAAATTTCCACACAACAATTATTTATCAATTAACCATCAATCAGAAAAATACCCATAACATGTCAAAGCGTAGAGAATTAATTAACAAACATCATGCGATTTTTAGATTGATAAAATAATGTAGAGAGAAGGTTCAAATCAAAAAAGGGAACACAGGGGTATGTCTGTAAATAAATAAAAATAAAGCAAACTGCAGTGGGGGCTTTTCTGAAATTACCTATACCCGTAGGGGTATTCTTGCAAAATCGCCACTAGGTCACGTGACAAGCACGTGACCTGGTCGGTGGGGCCCTGCGCGCAATAGGAGGTTCTTCTAGGGGGGTAATTGCAATTGACCCAGCGGGTCACGTGCTGATCACGTGACCCCTGGGGATGACAAAGGGACATTCCCCGCGCACGTGCCTCGCACGTGCTGGGGCCTCGGGCTTCGAGCCCGGTGCGGGTGGCCGGAGAGAGGCGGAGGTGGGTTGGTTGTCGATGAAGTGACGCTGAGGGCGGAGGGTGGCTGGAGGCGTTGAAGGCGGAGGTGATGGCCGGGGTGAGGCGGAGAGCGTCGGCCTCCCTCTGGCCGACACACGGCCAAGAGGGCGGAGTGGCGCGGTCCGATAGCAGAGCTCCGGTGGCTACTGGAGGCTGTGGAGGCGTCGCGTTGTCGAAGCGGAAGACGTGGCTCGGAGGCAGAGAAGGTCAAAGCAGTTGTAGCTTGCTGGCGGAGTCGAAGCGTCGTAGGTGACGTAGTCGATGTCGACCGTGGTGGTGGCGAAGGTAGTTGGCGAAGTCGCGGAAGGGTTGGTGGCTCAATGATAAGTTCGGAGCATCGGCAGCAAGGCGACGAGGAGGCGCTACTGCAACGGCCACGGGGAGGAGTGTGGTCGGATCTCGCCGCAAAGAGGAAGCTCGCCGGGCTGTCACCACCAGCGAGGCTTGAAGTCGAGGGCTTATCGGCGGATGTCTTTTTAGGTTACGGTGGCGAGGGTTATATAGCGGAGGAGGATCAGTCGGAAGAGGGAGGAGATCGGCAGGGATTCGATCGGATCGGAGATGATCGGAGAGGGCCGCGATTTGCGGCGGAAATCGTGGGGGCGATTCGCGGGGGCGGCACGGGGTGGCGGCGGCCCGAAGAGGAAAGGGGAGGAAGATAAACTACAGGCGCCGTCCGATCGGCCGAGATCGGACGGCCTTGGTAGTGCCACGTGGCGTAGCGATAGGGAAGAGGAGGCGCGCGTGCGGAGCACGTGCCTTGGAGACACGTGCGACGCACGTGCGTCCATTATTTTATTATTTATTTATTTTTTTAATAAAAACGATAAAAAATAAAGCCCAAAAATGGATGACACGTGGCGGCCTCTGGGGCTGCCACGTGTCAGCACCACAAAATTCGAAAATAAAACATTTTGTAAAATCGATAATAAATAGTAAACGACCTCGGATCGAAAAAGTTTCTTCACAAAAGTTGCTCGTCTCGATGAGATCTACAACTTTCATGAAGACATCAAAGCCAAAATCGATCATTTGCACAAAGTGATATTTTTGGGGTATCCCATGTACATAGAATACCTTAATTTTGGGGTTTTGTAATTTTTATGTCATTTTTTTGATCAGATAAAAAATCTGAAAAAATTACGATAAAATCAAAGATAAATAAAGACACCTTAATCTAATTTTTTTGGATTTTTATTAATTGATAAAATATATACAGAAAATATTAGGTCAAAAATAGCTAAAATATACAATATACAAAAGAGGCCCAAAACCCAACTTTCACATATGAGCTCCGATTCACTTGAACTTGGTCTTGTTTTGAAGGTAATTGATTGTACATTAGTTCAAAAGTGAGTAGGATTAAATCGGACACTGGATGGGGAAGATATGTGGCTTTTAGTCCGAAAATCCTGAAATTAGGGTTTGGGTTTTAGGTCCACTTATTTGGGTTAGTTATTTTTTTTGTATTTTTCCTTTATTCTTGTTAGTGATATGTGCACAGTGGAGGTGGTTTTGGGTCATTCGGAGTTAGCATGAATGAGTTAAAAATCCGAGAAGTTAGGCTATTTACAGGTCATTTTGGTTTGGATTTTTGGCTTCTTATTTTATGCAGATTTTTGTGCTAAAATGTCATTCTTATGGAAACATGCATGAATGCTAATTATGCAAAATGAATGCAAGAATGCTGTTGATTTTTAGGGATTTGAGCTTAATAAATGAGATTTAGAGTGATGAATACGAGATTCATCAATCGTATACGATGAAGAGCGACTAGTCACACTAGTAGCTCGGTGCAGTGGAATTTAAAAATTTTCTACGATGAAATCACATGATCTAAGAACATTTCTCGGATCTTTCATCTAACCACATACACGATATATGAATCCTATGACTCTTGTTGAAAATAATTTTTCACAAAAATAATTCCAAATTATCTTGTGGAAAATATCAACCAAGCTATTGAAACTATGTGAATCTCAACCACAAACTAAATGTAATTATATTTCAATTAATTATTCAATCTGAATCCAATTCACATTAACAATTAGTCAACTAATATAAATCACATAGGTCTCTCTCTAATATATATTATAAATTATATTTATAATATACATGGATAATTGGATAGTGCTATCCACCTTATCCATATCCACATTAATTAAATAAAATTTACTTACATTGGATAATCATTCTCATGCATTTAGGTAATGTGAATCAAATTCACATTATTCATGATAATTAAATCACATTTAATTATCTATTTCTCAATGCTCAGATATAATTCAACCTTAGAATTATTCTTGAACTCTTTCAAGAATAATACGCTTTCTCCGCATATACTTGGAGATAAGAACAGGGTGATTGTATTGTTCCACGTATAGTGAGTTGGATATTGAGATCACATCTCAATTCCAGATCTCACATACCTCTCAGAGATTCTTGATTTAATCAAGGCCACAAATCTAATCTTCTCATTGCATCTGAATCTCGTTCAAATCAATGTCCAACACTTGGACCAAGATCAGATTACTTCTCTACTGAGAGGAGTAACTAAAATCTAGATCTGTTTCATCACTCCCTCGGAATGGAAGCATCATGGTTATACAATCGATTATTGATCACATCACCCTCAGGTATTCCTAATACATATACATCCTGCATACTGGAAGATCTGTGATCAACCCGAAGATGTAGATCAATTTATACTGTCATCTTTAGAGTTTCATCATCAAGTTTCTCAATCTTGGTCATTGGGATTTGGTATTGATCATATGCTTTCCAAAAGCATATATCATACCTTCAAATTCGTGTCATGCTTCTAAAGCACGATGATCATGCATGGAATTTGATCGGTCCCAATACCTCATGCGTGAGCTCATGTCTTCCGGTTCAGAAGTGAACCTGTATGATCCCCTTGAGAGATCGTATCACTCATATGCCCTTATATGCACACCAGCTCGCCGGTGTATAGACCTTGGTTAGATCATCAACCTATTGGTCTACCAAATGTACATACTCAGACATATAACAATACATATGTCTCCGGTTAGAGGATGTGTGCCTATATCGTGACAATATTCGACATAGGACTTTGGTTATCTCGATCTTGTTAAGTCAACCCTTTGACTTAACTAATCTGATACCTCCGAATCTCTATTCCCATGCAGAGGACCTGCATTAAGAGGTCGGTCAGATATCAGCCTATATGAGAAAGGATTGTCATCTCCTACTCGGGATGGAGATCATCTCTTAACAATCATTTGACGGTGTTTGATGATTCCTCAATCTAACTCCTTATATATTCATCCAAACACCAACCTCTATGATTCAATTATTGAATCAACGGTTGTATGATTATTAAGATGACCATGGTACCTAACCCTAATTGTACAAAAGGACCTTATAGTGCATTCATTCACTTAATCTCAGAAAGGGAGTGAAAATAAATCAATAACGTTTATTTAATAAATCAAACATTACAATAACATTTATTATTGGAATGGTTCGCCTCGGGCTCATATTGCTAACAATCTCCCACTAACCCTCAGAACCATTCAGGAACAATCCTTAAACCCATACTCATTACATGTTGGTCGAAAACCTTCTGTGTCAGAGGTTTGGTAAGGGGATCAGCAACATTGTCGGCAGAGGCCACCTTGGTGATGATGATGTCACCACGCTTTTGAATCTCACGAATGATGTGGTATTTCCTTTACTTGTGTTTGATCTTTTGATGCCATCTGGGTTCTTTCTCCTAGGCAATGGCTCCCAAGTTTTCGTAGAGTAACGAGATGGGAGTACCAGAGGAAACTATGCCAAGTTCCAGGACGAACTTGCGCAACCACACTGCCTCCTTTGCAGCATCCGATGTGGCAATGTACTCAACTTCTATTGTTGAATCTGCCGAAGTGTCTTGCTTCTCCAGCTCACAACACCACCGTTCAACATGAACACAAACCCTGATGTCGACTTTCGATCATCAATATCTGATTGGAACTCTGAATCTATGTATCCCAAGACTTGGAGATTACCATCTCCATAGACCAAGATGTAATCTTGCGTCTGTCTCAGATACTTAAAAATGTTCTTCACTACATTGCGGCGTTGTTCTCCATAGCAGGACTGGTAACGACTTACCACTACCACTACATGGCAGATATCTGGCCTAGTACACATAATGGCGTACATTAAGATTCCTACGGCTGATGCATAGGGGCATCCAGCCATGGCCTTATTTTCCTCAACAGTTTGAGGATCTATCCATTTAGACAGGTGAATACCATGACTTAAGGGGAGGAAACCTTTCTTAGAACTATCCATACGGAAATGTTCAAGAATCTTCTCAATGTACCTATGTTGTGATAATCCCAACATCCTCTTTTTTTGGTTTCTGAACAGCTTCAGGCCTAAGATGTAAGAGGCTTCTCCAAGATCTTTCATCTCGAAGGTATGAGATAGCCAAATCTTAACACTGGTCATCATCCCTGTATCATTCTCAATGATAAGGATGTCATCTACATAAAGCACTATGAACACAATGGTGCTTCCACTAAGCTTCTTGTACACACAAGGTTCATCAGGATTCTGCACAAAATCATAACTCTTTATGGTTTCGTCAAATCTGATGTTCAAGCTACGAGAAGCTTGTTTGAGCCCATAGATGGATTTCTTCAGCTTGCATATTTTACCTTCCTCGGTTATGAAGCCTTGGGGCTTCTCCATATAGATATCTTCCTCGAGGTATCCATTGAGGAAAGCCGTCTTGACATCCATTTGCCAGATGTCATACTCAAGAGATGAAGCTATAGATAGCAGTGTCCTGATGGACTTAAGCGTAACCACATGAGAGAATGTCTCATTGTAGTCGATGCCTTCACTCTGTGTGTAGCCTTTGGCTACGAGCTGTGCCTTGAAAGTCTCCACTTTCCCATCAGGTCCCCTTTTCCTCTTGAAGATCCATTTACACCATATGGATTTTATCCCTTCAGGTGGATCCTCTAGGGTCCATACACCATTCTTATGCATGGAGTCAATTTCTGATTTCATTGCTAGCATCCATCTATCCATGTCATGATCCGCGAGTGCTTCATCAAATGAAGTAGGATCATTGTCAGTCTCTCCTGACACATGGAATCCATACCTTTCAGGTGGTGCAACCACCCTCGAACTCCTTCGAAGAGGTATAGGTGCTTCATCTTTATTTATCTCTTCAGTTTCTGGTTCGGGAAGCTCAGAATCCTCAGGGAATTCTATGAGTTCCTCTACTTTATCTTTGTCTCGACCTTTAAGGAAATCATCCTCCAGAAATCTAACATCTCTAGACACAAAAACCTTTTGGATCTCAGGGTCATAAAGCTGATATCCAATACCATCTTTAACATACCCAATGAAGTAGCACTCTCGAGTGCGAGATTCTAGATTACTTGCATCCATGTTCTTCACATGGACCAAGCAACCCCAAACCCTCAAGTGATTAACACTTCGTTTGGTTCCATACCATATCTCATCAGGAGTCTTAGGCACAGATTTGCTAGGAATCTTGTTCATGATATATATTGAAGTCTCTACTGCATATCCCCAGAAACTAAGTGGTAAATGTGCTTTCCTCATCATTGAACGGACCATATCCATGATGGTCCTGTTGCGTTTTTCAGCAACACCATTAAGTTGGGGGGTTCCAGGAGGAGTGAGATTGGAGACAATTCCATTCTCTTTAAGGTATTCCTTGAATTCATCTGAGAGGTACTCACCGCCCTGATCAGATCGAATCTGTTTAATCTTCCTATCAGTTTGATTCTCAACCAAAGCCTTGAACTCTTTGAACTTTTCAAAGATTTCAGATTTATGACGTAACAGGAAGATAAAACCGTGTCGCGAATGGTCATCAATAAACGTTAAGTAATATCGATATCCATTTCGGGTCGCGATACTAAAAGGACCACATACATCAATATGTATAAGGTCAAGATTACCTTCGCATCTTGTAACCTTGTTACTAAAAGGCATCTAACCTCAAATGCAATGTTGGCAGGTAGGCAAAGGTTGAACCTTTAGAAAATCTAAGGGTTTATCCTTTATCAATCTATTGATCCTATCAACAGATAAATGACCAAGCCTTTGATGCCAAATCATGTTTGAATGATTTCCATTCTCCCAGGACCTTTTTAGGGTTTTAATTAGTGGTAGTAACATTCATGATATGTTCATCAATGCACAATTCATAGAGTCCATCAGAAGTCAAAACACCATCCACAATATATTTATCATAATGACTTATGACTACTTTATTACAGAAAAGGAATGAATATCCGCTTCTAAGAAGCTTAGATACATATATTAAATTCCTTCTGACTTTGGGTTCATAAAGACACTCTTTAAGTACTAGGACTCTTCCACTAGATAACGATAGTCAGTAGGTCCCGATGGCGACTGCTGCAACACTTGCATCACTGCTGCAACACTTTCATCAGATCCCATCGGGATGACTATTTCTCCTTCATCAAGACTCTTAGTTTCCTGAAACAGATGCAACAAATTGCATACATGAACAGAAGAACCAGAATCTGTAATCCAACTTCCTTCTCGTCCAACGAGAAAACTAGTTTCAATGATGAAAGTATATTTTGTACCCGCTGGGGCTTTAACCTTGTCGACCGACTTCAGGTAATCCAGACAATTGTGCTTTCAGTGCCCCGTCTTCTTGCAGTGATGACAGACAACATTTTTCTTTGATGCTATCAGAGTAGATGAATTCGTAGATGAGCCAACTCCTTGACCCTTCTTCTTTCTCTTCTGGGCCGGACCCTTCCTAGAACCATGCTTCCGACCACACTTTCCTTTGACCTGTGCAACCATTGCACTGCCAGAGGGGCTATCCTTTTTCATTACGTCTTCAGCATACTTTAATGCAGCTAATAGCCCAACGTTACTAAAATCATCTTTGCTCATGTGATATGTAACCACAAGGTTGTTGAAAGACTTAGGGAGCGATAGCAAAATGAAGTCAGCTTGCATGTCTGCGTCCATGTCAACTCCCACGGTTTCCAACTCAGAGAGGTACCCAAACACTTTGAGCACATGTTCTCTGATAGAGGTCCCTTCTTGCATCTTGCAGCGAATAAGTTCTCTCATTATAGTGTAACTCTATTTGTGGTTTACGTCATCGAACATATCTTTTAGGTTCAGCATGATCTCTTGGCAAGTGCTCATTTCCATATGCTGCTTTTGAAGCACATTGGACAATGAACCCAGAATGTAACATCTTTCCAGATTATGATCTTCATCATATTTATCATTATAAGAGATTTCATCTCGAGTCTTAGGGTTTGTGTGCTTGTCCTTTGATAGCACATAGGAGATGCGCTCAACAGAAAGGACACGATCTAAATTTCAGATCCAATCCGAATAATTTGGTATGGTCAATTGATTGACCTCCAGAAGCTTGCTAAGTGGGTTCATGGACTTCATATTCTGAAATTAAGAATGCACTATATTAGAATATATAAATAATTATATATTCAATTACACATCTTTGATTAAGGTATTTTTAATCAAATTAGTCTTGCTTTGTCAACTTTGAAAGTTCATTCCCTTGACTACTTTCAAAGCAAGAGATATACTTACCGATATATCTCTAGCAAGATCTGGGATCTCCTCTTTATCTTTGTTACATCCCAATAATATGAGAACCTGTAACTCCAATAAAGAGAAACAGGAACACATTCCGCCTTGCAAGTCCAACTTGTATTTCCCAATTTGATCTTTAACATCCGGGCCCACCATCCCTAAGGTGATGTTGACCCGTTGTTAATTGAACCAACCGTCAATAGGAATACAACTCGCTATGCGCAATCCAATATCGCCCCAATAATATGAGGACCCGATATTAGGGTCACTACGCATACGTCCTTACTCTTTCGAGAAGTGAAGAGCCCGATCCAAATGGATTGTATGCAGGAGCTGTCACTTCGGACATGCGTCTCCTATATACAATATCTGGCGACGGAATCCCTCTCCTTGACGGGAGATCATGGATGTCACTTATGTGATCCTCCACCTCTTATTCAAATTTTAATTAATTATCATGAATCATATTCATATAATTAATTCTTTCAAAATGAAATACACATCTATTCATAATAGAGTGTTTTTAGTTGGATATAATTAATTTAATCACATTAAATTAATTATCATTCCAATTCAATCAACAAACTTGATTGTTACTTGAAATATATGATATTATCTCAAAGTACGTGTTAATTCAAATTTTAATAATTAGAAAATACACCATGATTCCTTCAGCATTATCGAGTCCCTACCCACTGTCATGGCCAGTACCAACGGGAGTGAGATAGACCACACACGGTGCAACCTGCTACCCCAACGCTCCCCGACTAGACACCATATCCACCTCAGGAAAGGATAATGCCAAATCGATCATTGTGTACTTTGAGATGATCATCGGTTTTTCAATCGAAATTATACCATATAGTAATAATCAAAACTATTTTTGATTATAAGGAATTTTTCTAGACAAATCCCAAACCTATTCAAGTAGCATGTTTGTTGAAAGTGTATCAAGTAACCAATTGGTGATCTAGATCAAATCTAATCATTTATTGGTCGAGGCAATGTCATTTAAGGGAACAACTATTATTCAAATATTTCCCAAATATTATCCATAATTATTTCAGAAAATTAACCATTAATTTCACAAGTTTCTTAAATGACAATCACACGGTTCTTGATAAAACATGCAATTTCCAACAGTGACCCTCACTAACTAAAAATAGCATATCTCTTTCATTTTAATTCCTAATTAAGAAAATTTTTTTGGAGATTGATAATTTGATTTAAAACAGAAATCATGTGATAAGCACATATTACCAGGCATTTTAAAATAATAATTAACCCCTTACTTACGTCATTATTCGCTATCCCCGAAACAGTGGATACATGTTTACTAAAATGATCATAACTCGAGCAAACGGAATCCAAATTACAAAAACTCAAGTTCCACGATTTCCTTATTTAATGAGAAACATTATACAAGTGATAGTATCGTGTTTAAACATTTTAAACATGTCCGAAATTTATCACAAAATATGGTTGCGAAAATTGAAGTGCGATAAAATTTTCACGAACTCTCACGGGCCCAAATCTTCCTAGGTTTATGGATCAAATCCAAAACCTCCAATATGGCTCTGATACCACTCGAAGGATATGGGATTATCCTCAAGCACATCATGGAAGCGTGTGCATTGTATCGTATACGATGAAGAGCGACTAGTCACATTAGTTGCTCGATGAAGCAGAATTTAAAAATTTTCTACTATGAAACCACATGATCCAAGAACATTTCTCGGATCGTTTCATCTAACCACATACAAGATATAAGAATACCTCCTAGAGCATGGTTGCGATCGAGCCTCTAAGCGAAGAGACCTCCTATCTCAAGTCCGATCTGTCGGAGGAGATGCTTGCGAGCGCGGGGATGAGTCGCGTACTTCTCGCAATCCATGTCGTAGATCCAAGCGATGGATCTCCTGATCTCATCTCATGAGATCGAATGCCTTCTTCACGAGTGCCACACACCAAATATGATGGAGATCCATGAGTTGTCGAAGCGGGTATGACGATGAAGATGATCTTCTCTTTATGAGAGTGGAAGACCACTCAAATAGAGAAGAGATGGAGTATGCATGAGAATGAGAGGAAGAGAGAGAGAGAGACTTCGTCTAGAAGGTGTAAGTCAAAGAGCAAGGCATGCTTTTCTTATATAGGGTTTTGGGAGTCCATGGATCCCAATCCATGGGGAACACAGAATCAATGGTTGAGATTGATTTGTGTTTCTTTAAGGGGCTAAGATATCGTTGTAAAAACACAACAACAAATGATTTAATTTAAATTAACTTATATTAATAAATCAATAAAATTAATCACAAATTAAATCATATTTGACTAGAGATAGGATAATGAGAAGACCAAGGTCCATCCTTAAAATAAAGGGGACGACTACTCCTCTCCACATGGAGGGTTGTAGTCGTCCACTCCTCTTTGAGAGGAATTGGCCAATCTCCTAAAAATATCATGAGATCTCATTATCTCATGATATCTCCTATGACTCTTGTCGTAAACAGTTTTTCACAAAAGTAATTCCAAATTATCTTGTTGAAAATATCAACCAAGCCATTGAAACTATGTGAATCTCATTCACAACTCAAAACAAAATGTAATTATATTTTCAATTAATTATTAAATATGAATCCAATTCACATTAACAATTAATCAACAAATATAAATCGCATAAGTCTCTCTCTAATAGATATTATAAATCGTATTTATAATATACATGGATAATTGGATAGTACTAACCACATTATCTATATCCACATTAACTAAATCACATTTAATTACATTGAATAATCATTCTCACGCACTCAGATAATGTGAATAACATTCACATTATTCATGATAATTAAATCACATTTAACTATCCATTTCTCAATGCACAAATATAATTCAACCTTGGAATTATTCTTGAACCCTTTCAAGAATAATGCACTTTCTCTGCATATACTTGGAGATAAGGATAGGGAGATTGTATTTTTCCACGTATAGTGACTTGGATATTGAGATCACATCTCAAATCCAGATCTCACATACCTCTCAGAGATGCTTGATTTAATCAAGGCCGCAAATCTAATCTTCTCATTGCATCTGAATCTCATTCAGATCAATGTCCAACACTTGGACCAAGATCAGATTACTTATCTACTGAGAGGAGTCACTAAAATACATACCTATTTCATCACTCCCTCAGAATGGAAGCGTCACGCTTATACAATCGATTATTGATCACATCACCCTCAGGTATTCCTAATACCTTTACATCCTGCATACTGGAAGACCTATGATCAACCTGAAGATGTAGATCAATTTACACTGTCATCTTCAGAGTTTCATCATCAAGTTTCTCAATCTTGGTCATTGGGATTTGGTATTGATCATATGCTTTCCAAAAGCATATATCATACCTTCAAATTCATGTCATGCTTCTAATGCATGACGACCATGCATGGAATTTGATTAGTCCCAATACCTCATGAGTGAGCTCATGTCTTCTGGTTCAGAAGTGAACATGTATGATCCCTTTGAGAGATCGTATCACTCATATGCCCTTATATGCACACCAGCTCGCCGATATATAGAACTTAGTTAGGTCATCAATCTATTAATCTGCCAAATGTACATACTCAGACATATAGCAATACATCTATCTCCGGTCAAAGGATGCGTGCTTATATTGTGACAGTATTCGACATAGGACTTTGGTTATCTCGATATCGTTAAGTCAACCCTTTGACTTAACTAATCTGACACCTATGAATCTCTATTCCTATGCAGAGGACCTGCATAAAGAGGTCAGTCAGATATCAACCTATATGAGAAAGGATTTCCATCTCCTACTCGGGCTGGAGATCATCTCTTAACAATCATTTGACGGTATTTGATGAGTCCTCAATCTAACTCCTTAGATATTCATCCAAACACCAGCCTCTATGATTCAATTATTGAATCAACAAATGTATGATTATTAAGATGGCCATGGTACATAACCCTAATTGTACAGATTTACCTTATTGTGCATTCATTCACTTAATCTCAGAAAGGGAGTGAAAATAAATCAATAACTTTTATTGATAAATCAAATATTACATTAATATTTATTTTTGGAATGGTTCGCCTTGGGCTCACATTGCTAACATAAGTATAGCATAATCACAAGATGCAGATGGTTGTTGGACTAAAGAATAAGATGATATGGACATCTGGATCTATACAAGGCAGGAGACAACGATAATTAGGCACAAGATGCAACTGATGTGAGTCAAAGACCGCATCTCTTGCAAAATGAATTGGGGCGACGTCAACGATCAGTAGCTCATGATCTAGATATGGTTTGAGGCGCTGACCGTTGACACGAAAGGTGGACTCAGATGACATTTTAGATATGTTGATACTACCATTGTCATGCACCTTTCGGACCAGGTATGGTCCTTTCCACTTACTATGCAACTTTCCAGGAAATAATCTAAGCCTGGCATCAAACAACCATACTCTTTGATCTGGCTCAAACTGTTTATGGCTAATATGAGAATCATGCCATATCTTTACTCGCTCCTTATACTATAGGCTGTTCGAAAAAGCCGTGTCTCTAAGCTCCTCTAGGGATGCCAATTCTGCCTTCCTTTCATCACCCATATTCTCTAGATCCAATAATATGTCAGTGACAGCCCTAAGTGACTTATGCTTAATCTCAACAGGAAAATGGTAGCGCTTTCCATAAACGAGAAGAAAGGGAGATGCACCCAAAGGAGTCTTAAAGTAAGTTCGATATGCCCGGAAGACCGAGTCCAAAAGCTATGACCAATCCTTTCGGTCTGGGTGGACTACCTTCTACATTATCGTCTTGATCTCCATGTTCGATACTTCAGCAAGACCATTCGTCTGAAGATGGTATGGAGTGGCTACTTGATGGTCTATGCTAAACTCGTTAGCAAGGGACTTTACCTTGTCGTTGGTAAAGTGAGACTCCCTGTCAGATATCAATACTCTAGGCATCCCGAATCGTGAAATGATATTCTTCTTCAAAAATTTACAATAGTCTTAGCATCTGCGGTTTGGGAGGGTATGGCCTCCACCCATTGACTCACATAATCAACAACCAACAGAATGTACTCAAATCACTGACTCTTAAGGAATGGACCCATGAAATCAATGCCCCATGCGTCAAAAACCTCACATAAGTGAATGGACTACATCGGCATCATGTCACGCTGTCCACAAGTGCCCATCCTCTGACAGTCAGTACACCTCTTCATGAATTCATCAGAATCCTTGAAGAGGGTAGGCCACCATAAGCTAGATTGGAGCACTTTCTGTGCTGTTCTCCTCCCATCCTCCTGCCTCAAGCTTGTAGCAGTATGTGAGGATACTGTGGTGCTCCTCCTGAGGAATGCACCGACGCAGACACTATCCCCTCCTTCATGGTAAAGGATGGGATCCTCCCAATGGTACGACTTGACCTTCAAAAGGAAGGTCTCAAGTCACTGCCTGGGCCAACCTTGTGGAAATTTCTTGGCGACAAGATAATTCACAATGTGGGCGTACCATGGGAGCGAGGTGATAGCAAGGATCGCCTCATCTGGGAAGGTCTCTGTAATAGGATAAGTCTACTCAAATTCCTCAAGATTTTTCAACGGGAGAGATGATCCGCCACCACATTCTTGACTCCAGGTTTGTCCTTAATCTCAATATCAAACTCATTGAGTAGAAGGATCCATATGGTTAGTCTTGCTTTGGCATAATTCTTTGCTATGAGGTACCTGATGGCGGCATGATCATTAAAAATAGTCACTTTGGATCCAATAATATATGATCGAAATTTATCCAAGGCAAAAACTATGACTAGCATCTCTTTCTCCGTGACAGTGTAGTTCTACTGTGTGGCATCCAATGTACGGCCAGTGTAGTGATGGCAAATGGTATTCCATCCCTCCTCTGTCCTAGCATGACCCCTATGGCAAAATCGGAGGAGTCCGTCATGATCTTGAATGGGAGAGACCAATCAGGCGGTTGAAGGACAGGAGCCTTAACAACTAAGCTTTTGAGAATCTCAAATGACGCAAGACACTTATCATCTACAATGAACTCGGTATCTTTTGTCAACAAATTAGTCAACGGCCAAGTAATCCTGTTGAAGTCGTGAATGAAACGCCATTAGAAACCGACATGCCCCAGAAAAGACCGTAACTACCGCAAGTTGGACGGCAGATTGAGTTTCCTAATGATATCCACCTTGGCCGGATCAACCTCCATACCCCTGTTGGAGATGATATGACCAAGCACCGTCCCCTGAGTCACGATGAAGTGACTCTTCTCCCAAGACAATACAAGATGAACCTTTATGCAGTGTTGTAGAACACGGTCTAGGCAATCAAGACAAGCATCAAGCCCATCGCCGTAGACTGAAAAGTCATCCATGAAGACCTCTAAACAGTCACCCACCATGTCCGAGAAAATGGACAACATGCCCTTTGGAATGTCACCGGGGCGTTACATAGACCAAAGGGCATTCACCTGAAAGCATAAGTCCCAAACGAACAGGTGAATGTAATTTTATCATGGTCTTTGGACGCTATGACCACCTGATTGTAGCCGGAGTACCCATCGAGAAAACAGTAATGACTCTTCCCAGCTAGCCTCTCTATAATCTGATCAATAAAAGGTAGTGGGAAATGATCTCGTGGTGGCCTGATTCAATCGTATGTAATCCACACATACCCTCCAAGAAGTATGTACCCGGGTAGCTATCTCCTCTCCAGACTCACTCACAACTGCAGTGATGTCCGTCTTCTTGGGCACCACATGTAATGGACTAATCCACTTGGAGTCGGAGATGGGGTAGATAAAATAGGCACTCCACCATTTCGATATTTCCTTCATTACCACCTCTCGAAGATTCGAGTTCAGCCATCGCTGGAACTCACACGATGGCTTCACGTCCTCCTCGAGATAGATATGGTCGGAGCACAGAGCCAGACTTATCCCCTAGAGATCAGCTACACTCCATCCTATCGCCTTGCAATTCTTTTCAAGAACCTCCATCAAATGAGATTCTCGTTCTCCAATCAAATCTGCTGAGATAATGACTGGGTACATTTCATGCTCACCCGCAAGGAATCTATACTTCATCTACTACGGCAAAGGCTTCAATTCAGAATAACTGGGAGTTGGCAAATCGGGACTCGGAAAGGTCTAAATAAATGCAACCAGATATGAATGGGAGAACTCTCGCTGATCATGCAAAACTGGTGAAGACTGCCCTACTGATGTGTATGCACTCGGTGCTGGCACGGTCTCCACCCTAGCTGTTGGCTTTGTGGAAATCAGACACGGTAATAAATCATCAAACTCTGCCTAGTCTATGTCTGGATCCAAGGGATCTGAATCAGAATCACAAGACATAAAATCTGTTTTGCTGTCCTGAACACGGTCGTCAGCATCAAAAATGTCCTCGGCCAAGAGTGTGCTCTCTGAACTCTCCTCTGCTGGAAACTACATATCTACGACATCTGAAGGTGAGAGAAGAGCTCGTGAAACAGGATCAGACCAAGCAGATTTATTATCAGGGATCACAAAGTTGCACTCCTGGTGGATGTCTTACTCTGCCTCTATCGTCTACTTTATATCGCTGAACTGTTCTGAGCAGGTTGTATCTCACGCTCTGGTCTCATCGATCGTCTCTATTTGTATACTCTCACATTCGACGTGAAAGTACACCATCCTGCTATCATAATTGGACACCACCTTGGCTGTGGCCAAGAATGGTCGTCCTAGAATGATGGGGGTATCGGTCACATCTCCATGTCCAACACAACGAGGTCCACGAGGAATTTCAGACCCTGAATTGTGATGACCACGTCCTTCAACAACCCCTTCAGCCTCTTGACAGATCTATCAACAAACTGAAGGACTGTCCTACTCTATCGAAGAGGGCCAAACTCGAATCGGTCGAGTAAGGCTGGCGGAAGGAGGTTGATGGAAAAGCCACTGTCTAATAGAGTACGATCAAATCTCTGCTCATGAATGTGGCATCTAAAATAGGGAGCTCCTTCATCTGGCCTTTTGGCTGATAGACGGTTCTGAATAGCGAATTTGGTGGCACGGTTCGACACATGGATTTCTGCCTGATGGTTCCTCTTCTTCCTATGGATAGTGGTATTCTCTCTAAAGTTCTTCTGGAAGAGAGGGATGTACTCAAGTGCCTCCTGTAGAGTCAGCTGGATATGAAATCGATCAATCATCTGCTGGATAAACTCTAGCTGGATATGAACTCTAGCTTCTTATTCCCTGTAGCCAAGCGGAGTGCTTGAGGGAAAGGGATGGCTGGGCCCTCCTCAGATAGAGGGCCAAGAACAGGTTCCTATTGCTGAGAGGGAATGGAATCCATACAAGTATCATCAAGCATCACATATGGACTCGAAGAAGATAAAGAAACCTTTCCTTTATTCATTTTTTTGTTCTTTTTCATATAACCCCGGGGTACAAGAACTGGAGATGACACAACTAGAATGAAAGGGGTGGCCTCAGTACCACCCACAACATCAGGTGTTGCGACATCAGCACCACACTCTGGCTCAACATCTGAAAATCCGGTGGCGTTAGTGCCACCCTCTACATCTGGAGAAGCAACGGCCTCGGTACCGTCAGCTGGATCAATGTTCTTGGTGGCTTAAACACCACCATCACCATCATCATCAGTGGCATCAACACCGTTACCCTCCTCGTCTGGCACTCCTAGCTCCTCGTGGTGTCGTCGCTCAGACGAGGCACCACCGGCTAGCATCCTACTGCTCCTAAGTGTAACAAAGTCAACATCAAATGTATATGAAGCAATATCACCCAATAAATCACTAGGAGTGGTGGTCTCTGTGAACTGTATCTGCTCATATTTTCTTTTTAGGTTATTCGGGTTGGGCTTGATCTGAGCGGGTATGGTGGCCTTTCCTTTGATGATCTCCCTCATATCCTAGCGAAACTCGTCCATCTCCCGCCTAAAGGATGCCTGCTAGTCTGAGAGTAGGCAGGCTAGATCATCAAGGGCTGAGTACTCATGGCCCATGAGAATCGAACGGGTTGCCTCTCTAGAAGTGAGGCTGCTGTTGGAACTAGTGAGGGGGAGGCAGAGAATACTACTAAGGTCGTTGCTGGTCTTGCCTCCACTACTGTCCCTGCTGGTAGGGACGAGGACCCGACTGAAAGTGCTGCTGTTGTGGCTGGTGGGAGAACTGGGGCTGCTGCTGTGGCTGGTGGGATAATTGTCCATCCTGAGCTGGAGGCTGCTGCTGGGACAAGGTACCTCCGGTCGACCACCTGAATCTGGGATGGTCTCGACGGATCTCGGGTTGCTGTCGGTCATACCAAATCCTGTTGACTTCTATCAACGGCTCCTGCTCATAGGAGGATGGAGGAAGAACTGCCAGTGGCTGATCCTGCTGATACATCACCATCCGAGTGTCCTGAGTTGGTGGTGGGTGAGGGTACTGGTGCTGCAGCTGCTAGAACGGCTCCGCCTGGATGTGGTGAACCTGTCTGTATTGGGCAGAGTGCTGGGTCGAGCCGCTGCTGCTAGGATCAGCTCGTGACCTGACGGGGCTGAAAAACCATCTGTGCCTCCTGGAGACACATGATCTGGGTCTTCAGGTCACTCGAAGTCTTTGCCAACTGATTGATTTGCGTCATGCCCTAGCACTGCTTCTTCTCAATACTCTCGATATGGTCCAGCTTCTCGCTGATAATGCCCATATCAACGACCGACGACTCTGCCTGTGCTGCGACTGCTGAAGAAGAAGAGGTAGATGGACCTGCATCAACCCGTGCTATCCTCAGATAGGACACGGTCTGGGGTGAGGGCTTCCAATGAGTGTAGAGCCGGGTCTCGGACATCACTATATAGTTCTTGGCCATCTCCTCATAGATGACCCAGACATGGTCTTCGTCTTTGGAAAAATAGGAGTCCCCACAAGAAGCATTCACTAGCCCATGCAGCTCTGGTGTCAGCTGATAAGTCTAAAAATCAGATCGTGGCTTTTTTTTAGAGAATGAAGATGTCGGTGTAGAAAAAGTCGCGAAAAGATATCAGTCTATCAAACAAATTCGATTTTTGGAGGAAAACCTACACTATTTATTTTCCCAGGTAAGTGTGCCTGGATCGAACTCAAGGAGGCAGAATAGAAGACTTTGATTTTTTTGGAGAAAATTTCTGCGTTTTTATTTTATCTCTTCTAAAAGTTAAAAAAGCAAAGAAACACTTTTTATTTTATTTTATTTTTAATTTTTTATTTGATTTTAATCTTTTCAAATTTTTATTTAATTTTCAAAAAGGGATATTTTTCATAAAATTTATTTAATATATAATAGGTGAAATATAAGTAGGTGATACAAGATAGTAGGTGGAATGGTTCGAGCAACGGGCTCGAACTAAACACGAAAACAAATCAAGACGAAGTCGGTTTTCGAAGAATGAAAATACGAGAAAAACACGAGAAAAAGACACAAAAATTTAATACAAACTAGCTGGGGTAGTTGCGTAACTACCCTAATGAAATCAACAAGAAATAAGGTCAAACGAGGTCCAAAGATCCCCTACAGCCCAGGGGCATAAGCGCAAGAAAAATATCTAGAAATTATTGCAAAAAGGTCCTCAAAGGACTGTTCTGAAAGAAAAATAAAGTGCTTTTACATTTAGGTCCCTGTGCAGGGACCTAAATGTAATTCTGAAAACCTTGTGGAGCGAGAATTGAATTCTGGAAGCCCATAGGTTTAATATGCAAAATGTCTACCGCTTCGGCTTTGACGGTTCAGATTAGAAGTTATTCGCGCTGATCCGACACGCCCTAGCGCGCCACGTGTCGCGAACCTATGCTTCGGATGTTCTTGAATCAATTCTTCAGCGGTTGAGCAGTTGTAGAAGGGCTCTTCTTCTCCGCTTTTTCCCGGGCGATCAACAGTAGCTTTGGCTCTCCTGCGAGGCCAGAGAGTTAGAGGATTTAACTCTCGAGCTCGCCCGCGGTAGGTGGCTGGCGGAGGCGGCTCCGAGCGACGGTGATCCGGCGATGAAGACGGCGGATTCGTTGTTCCTGGAGGTTGATGAAGCCTGACGTCTCCTCTTTGAAATTGATTTCCGTGAAGACGAGGGCTTCCAGATGCGAAGAAGCTGCTCCTGATTGAAGATCAACCTGCAAATAAGCAATGGATATGCTTGATTCATGAAGAATCGGCCAAGAGATTAAAGTTTTGCAAGCTCAAAAAGAGAGGAAAAATATTGTTTCCATAAGAACTATGCGAGATATGTGAAGATGGTGATGAAAAAAAACGCGATTCGAAGCGAGTTTGAAACAATTGGAGGTGGGTTTGGATTACACGCCTAAGTAGGATGATTAAGCGTCCTAATGACGGCTTAATCTTGCTAATAGCTACACGCAAATCGAGAAAAGAAATTCAAAGATAATGAAGGAATAGGTCTGTGGAAGTCAAGGTATATTACCTGGACTAAGCTCGACGGGCGACCTTGGCCGGAGCGAAACGCGGCGATGCGTGGCGATGCAAGGCAGCGATCGGCCTTGGAACCTCCTCCGATGACTCCTCCTCCACGCGAGCTCGCTGGACCGGAGCTGTCACCTCCACGTCGGGCGAAGCGTGGCTTGGAAAGGTGGGGATCGGGCAACTGGAGCTGAAGCTACAGGTTGTTGGAAAGTTAGTTCGCGAATGGCAAACTTGGGGGCTTTTTATAGAGCAATGGCGTGGGCTCCAAGTTTTATCTAGTGCTGGTGATGGAGGTGTTTGTTAGGAGAAGAAGATCAGTGGTTTAGATTGCTTGAAGGTGTTGAAATGCGTGCGAAATAATTCAAGGAAGTTGGCCGGTCAGAGCAGTCCGATAACACCAGATTCTTGAGGAAGATAAGCCAGGTGCTGACAAGTGTCAGCACCTGGTTGGCCAGAAGTTCAAAAATACTTCTAAAATCAATATTAAATAGTAATTAAGGTTATTTTAAATAGGTTTAAATACAAGAAATGTAAATAATTTAATTATCTAATTTATGGAATAAATATTTTTTATAAATAATAAATATTATTCAAAATATAAATATTATATTAATAAATATGTATTTATAAATAGGCTGTAAATTTTTAATTTAATAAATAAATAAGTAAAAATTAATTTTATATTTTCTTAATTATTAGAATAATAAATAAGGCTCGTGTGAATTTTTATAGATTTTAATAAATTAATTTTCATATTTGAATAAATAAGGGTATAAGTTGTACATTTCATTTAAACCTATAATTTAGGGATTTTGATTTTATTAAAATTATAAATAAGCTCCAAAAATTATGAAATAAATCAAGGTTACATTACAAGATCATGAAAATATTTAGAAATTATAAAATTAAGAAAACTATAAATAATGTGTGTTATATAAAATAAATAGCCCAGAAACCCCGTTGTCTTTTGGTCCCAAAACCGACTTTTTACAAACGGACTCCGAATTCGATGAAACCACCTTTATTAATTAGAGAATATTATTTTATGAACTTTAAAGGTGAGTAGAGTGAAATTGGAGTTTGTATGAAGAAGTTATGATGTTCGGAAGTTGAGATTTTGATAATTTATAGACTGGATTTCTTGGCATATATATAGGGTAATATTTTTAACTTATTTTTATATTTTATATACATTTTTAGGAATAATTAGGAAAGAGTTTGATGAAAAATATGTACATATGAATTAACTAAAAATCTTTGAAGTTTTATATTTATTTTATAAATAGTGGAAAGTGTATGGAGTGTGTATTAATTTATTTTTTGGTTTTCTTTCCTTATCTCCCCCTACTTTTTGGTTTGTCGACCAATCCACGCTGACTTGGTCTCGGGGGTTAGGCTATAAATATATCTTTCAGTTATATTTATATTTTAAGTCATATTGTACATATATACATATATTCAATCTGCCTTTGTTCTTTTCTTGTTCTTTATTTATTTACATGGTTTTTGATGGTTAAAAGTGACTATTTATACATGAATGGGAATTTGTTAAAAGATGGTAATTAATGAATATTTACATGCATTTGTTTAGGGTTTTAAGACAAAATGCGACAGAAAAGTTAATAAATCATGGATTCATCAACCCCCTATACTTAAACTTTGCTAGTCCCTTAGCAAACACTTATTTGAAAAGTAAGTGAAAAAGAAAGAAAGTTAGAATGAATTTATTTTCCTAAACCAATTCATGAGAACAGACAAAGGGCAGAGCTCGATCGGGCCTGAAACAAGCATTTTGTCGGAACCTTAACTAGGATTAGGATTTTATCCTCAACATTCCTCAAGTTCCACAAATCCTTATTCAAGATCACTTCATTGGCTAGTTCAGACTAACTTATTCATATCGCAAACTCTAACATCCTTGAAGTCAACTTGTACAGTGTGTGAATTGATTTAGCTCTTCCTGCTTAGAGAACCGAAGAAACCGTCCATCCCGGCTATACACTTCTATGGCTTCCTCATCCCGCTACTCTTTCCTCGGTGAGGGAGGTATTCCCTTCTGAGTTCAGTTCTGCTATGTCCACAATCGAATATAGGGAGAAGGTAGAAGAATGAGAAAAGAAGTGGAGTGCGACCAGTGTAGACGCATCTCCTTGTGAAGCTCAACCGGTGTAGTTGAGTCTCCATTAAGATGTGCAGGCATTTTTGGTGGAAGCTTGGACCATTGTGGTCTTATTTGGTGGCTTCTGCTTTGCTTTGACTTTGTAATTTGCTTTCACTGCATTCATCTTTTTGTGCCTCGACTCCATCCCTTTTTTGAGGTCTTGGAAAAATTGTGTTAGCAGATCCTTCCCTCATCCGAAGCAACTATCGCAACCCCAATCTCTCCCATATTTAGATGTCAACGCCACAAAGATAAGGATAGAAACACACTACTAAAATGTATTGCCCTTCGTAACTCCATGCAGGTTGAGCTAAGTGCAGAGTGCATGTGTTCAAGATTGGTTCACTGGTGTAGAGTTTTATGGATGACTCCAAATGGTCTACTTAAGCACATATGACTTGATTTCCCGAATATGGTCTTACGGAACCCAAAGATTTTAAGTCAAAAGACCTGAAGAGTCTAAATTCAGATCCTAACCAGGCTCCTTACAACGAGAGTTAAAGGCCTTAATCAAGCTCCATCCTTTAGAATAGACTCTGTCCTTAGTTCCAGAAATCAAACTTATTCTGAAGAATGCGAATGCAAATGCAACCATATTTTTGTGAAGTATATTTTCTGAAATTTACTCATTTTTATGGATTTTACAGATTTATAATTTTTTGGAATTTTAGGACTTTGTCTTTTTTTATGGATTTTATGGCTTTTATAAACAAGTTTTTATATAAGAATTTTTCAAGATATATTTTATTTAGGTTAAGTATCTAATGTATTTTACAGATTTTATCTACAAGGGATTTTATAATGATTAAATGGCTTTTACACATGTTTTAATAAATAGGATTTTAAATAAGTATTATACAAATTTTTAAATACAAAATTTTTAAATACATATTTTAATTACAGATTTTAAATACAATTTTTAAACATGTTTTACTTATTTGCAAGGATTTTATAAATAATAAATAAATATATAAGTGGATTTTGAATTAACCATTACCCACTTTTTATGGATTTTATAGATATAGAAAATACATAAAAGTACGAGTTATGGACAAAAGTATATATATACAATATATACGCACCCCCCTATACTTAGCTTGTGCTATGTCCTCATAGCGTCAAAAGAGAAAAAGGAGGACATAACTCGTGCTAAGTAAAAGTGGGTGAAAAAGAATAGAGTGTACAAGTTAGTCAACCCCCCCATACTTACGATCAGGTCATCGTAAGTATAATGAGAGAGCAAAAATGGGATGACTGAGTGAAAAGAATAAATAACGAAAATTCAAAAGGAAAAGAATACGAAATCATCGAAATTACTCGGTCCCCTCTATACTTAGGATAAGGCATCCTAAGTATAGAAAAGAGTGTAGCCAAAAATCGAAGACCAGTGATTTGTGAAAAAGAAAGGCTATACAAAAAGAATCAGAACAAAATATAAAATGTGAATTAGCGAACAATCGGTCCCCCCTATACTTAGGATCTGGTATCCTAAGCATAGAAGACGAGCAAAAATGGGGACGATTGTGGTCTACGAAGAATGTACAAGTGTTGTAGATTTCCAGAATCGAATAGCTCAAAAGAATTTGTACAGGATGAGATGAAGTGAAAGAATGATCATGATTCCTGTACAAAATAGATCACTTCAGTACGAGCCAGATGATCAGTAGTCTCGACGAAGTGCTTCAGCATCTGCCCGTTAACCACGAGCGGTTCTACACCAGGTGACACATCTGATATTGCTATACTGCCATTGTCGTGCACCGTTCTGACTATGTATGGTCCTTCCCACTTGCTTTTTAATTTGCCAGGAAAAATTCTCAATCTCGCATTGAACAACTAGACTTTCTGCCCTGGGACAAAGGTCTTGTGCCGAATATGTCTGTCATGCCATTTTTACACTTTGTCCTTATAGATGAGAGTGTTCTCGTATGCTTGATTTCGAATCTGTACCAGCTCATTCAGATCTATCTTTCTCTTGGATCCTGCTTTCTGTGCATCCATTAATATTTCTCGAATTGCCCATTCAGATTTATGCATGATCTCTATGGGCAAATGGCACGGCTTTCCATAAACTAATCTGAATGGTGAAGTACCTAAGGGAGTCTTGTATGCAGTACAATATGCCCAAAGAACCTGATCTAGAAGCAATGACCAGTTCTTCCTACCCGGTTGTACTAGTTTCTGAAGAATTGATTTCACCTCCCTATTTGAGACTTCAGCCATGCCGTTCGTCTGTGGGTGGTAAGGAGAAGCTACTTTGTGATCAATACTGTATTGTTTCACTAGCTTTTTCACCTCCTTATTAATGAAATGGCTACCCTCATCAGAAATGAGAATACGTGGGATCCCGAACCGCGAAATAATGTGTTCCCTTAGGAACTTGCAAACGGTCTTACTGTCTGCGGTTCATGCGGGTATGGCCTTCACCCATCTACTAACATAATCTACAACGAGAAGAATGTATTCAAAGCCGCTGTTGGAAGGGAACGGTCCCATGAAATCTATGCCCCATGCATCAAAGATCTCGCAAATAATGACGGGTCGCATCGGCATTGCATCTCTGGCACTGACTGTCCCTACAGCTCTCTGACAATCTGGGCAACTCTTTACGAATGTGCAGGCATCTCTAGTAAGAGTCGGCCACCATAATCCGCTCTGAAGTACCTTCTGCACTGTCCTCTTCCCTGAATGATGTCCTCCACACTCTAAAGAATGGTATAAGGTGAGGACACTATTATATTCCTCCTGAGGAATACAACGCCTGTAAACACAATCCGATCCTTCTCAAAAAAGAATCGGATCCTCCCAATGGTAGTATCGTGCCTCATAAACTAGTTTGTCAACTCGGTTCTTAGGCCAACCCTGAGGACTTTTTTGCGTGACCAGAAAGTTCACTATATCTGCATACCACAGAAGTTCGGTAACCGCAAAGATGCTCTCGTCAGGAAATCTCTCTACGATCTCTGGCGTGTACTCATCTGAAGGCTGATCTGACTGTAATCGGGAGAGGTGATCAGCTACCACATTCTTTACCCCAGGTTTATCTTTGATGTCCAAATCGAATTCCTGAAGTAATAGAATCCATCAAAGAAGGCGTGCCTTAGCATCCTTCTTTTCCATCAGAAACCAGATAGCTGAGTGATCAGTGTATACTGTGATTTTCGAGCCAAGCAGATATGATCGGAATTTATCTAGAGCAAACACTACTGCCAACATCTCCTTTTCTGTCACTGTGTAGTTTCTTTGAGCATCATCTAAAGTTCTGCTGGCACAGTGGATGGCAACGCGAAGTCCATTCCTCCTCTGTCCTAATACAACCCCGACCGCAAAATCTGAAGCATCCGTCATGATCTCGAATGGTAGAGACCAATCAGGCGGCTGTAGGACAGGAGCACTGATTATCTTTTCTTTCAAATTGAGGAAGGCATTAAGACATTTATCATTTAACACGAACTCAATGTCTTTGCCTAGTAATTCAGTTAACGGCCGGGCAATCTTGGAGAAGTCTTGGATAAACCGTCGGTAAAAGCCGACATGCCCTAGAAATGATCGTAACTGTTTGATGTTGGATGGTAGCTCGAGTTTCTTGATGACATCCACCTTGGCAGGGTCATCCTCCATGCCTCGCTGGGAGATGACGTGCCCCAACACGATCCCGTGAGTAACCATAAAATGGCTCTTTTCCCAGGACAGAACGAGATCTACCTCACATCACTTTTTCAGAACCTGGTCTAGGTGAGCTAAACGATCGTCAAAGGACTCACCATAGACCGAAAAATCATCCATAAAAACCTCTAGAAAATCACCGATCATGTCCGCAAAAATAGCAAGCATGCACCTCTAGAAAGTAGCAGGAGCATTGCACAATCCAAAGGGCATCTGTCTAAAGGCATACGTGCCGAAAGGACATGTGAAGGTGGCTTTCTCCTGGTCTTCAGGAGCAATTGATACCTGGTTGTATCCGGAGTAACCGTCAAGGAAGCATAAGTACTCCTTCCCTGTCAACCGGTCTATGACCTGGTCTATAAAAGGCAAAGGGAAGTGGTCCTTCTTCATCACGGTGTTTAGCTTTCTGTAATCAACACATACTCGCCACGACGTGGTTACTCTCTTTGGAATCTCCTCTCCACTCTCATTTTTAACCATCGGAATTCCCGACTTCTTCGAGACAACATGTAATGGGCTAACCCATTCAGAGTTGGAGATATGATAAATGAAGCCTGCATCGCACCATTTCATAATCTCTTTCTCGACAACTTCTCGCAAAACTGGATTTAGCCTACGCTGAAACTCTCTGGAAGGTTTGCTGTCATGATCGAGATAGATATGATGCGAACATAAAGTAGGATTAATTCCACGGAGATCGGATACAGTCTACCCAATAGCCTTGCGGTTTGTTTCTAGAATCTCCATCAGACGAGATTCTTGATCGTCGGTCAAAGATGAACTGATAATGACCGGAAATCGTTGATGTGGACCCGCAAGGAAAGCATATTTCATTTTTGGTGGCAAAGTCTTTAACTATGGTAAGGTAGGATCTGGATCTGCTGAAACATCATCTGTATGTGTATGGGGATCTGTATCGGTTGTGGATGTGTCTGTGATTTGGTTATTCACCATCTCGATGTGCTCTAGAGTCAGACTACCGAAGATGTTCAAGACATCATTGGACTCCTCAGAATGATCAGAGGAAAATAACTCAGCTAAATGAAACTCTATCTCTGCATCATCTGAGATGGAGGAATTGTGTAAATTCTCTGAATCTGAAAGATCTGCGTTAAACTTATCAGAATCCTGATCCCTTTTCTTCTCATCATCCAAACTAAAATATAAAGTTCCGTCTGAAGAATCACCCCCTATGGTCTCGGACCCATCCTCTGCTAGGAAATCTTGGGTCTCTACTCGATATCTTTCGAGGTCGTCCAGACGGACCTCATCCATGTAATCGCAGGAGGCTAAAGAACTCAGGAAATTAGAAGATGCATCACTGGCTGTGTTCAATTCTGTCGCCATCTCTATATGTACCTTCTCGCCCTTGGCACGAAAAGATACCTTCCCTGTATCATAATCGAAGAGAGCCTTTGTGGTCTCTAAGAAAGGCCTCCCGAGAATGATCAGGGTAAGGTGTAACTGTGTAGGGCAATCCATGTCTAGGACCGTAAAGTCCACTGGGAATTGCAGACCCTGCACGGTTACGATAACGTTCCTAAGTATACCCTTTGCTCTCGTTACGGATCTATCAGCAAACTGAAGGATCGCACGTTATTTGTAAAGAGGACCTAACTCGAGCTTATCGAGTAAGGAAGAGGGTATCAAATTGATCAAGGAACCATTATCTAATAGAGTGCGATCGAATTCGGCTTTTACGATCTCGCATATGACATAATGTGCTCCTGAGTCTTTCTTCTTCTTCGGTAACTTATTATGTATTGCACAAGATGTAGCCTTAGTCAAGACATGTTTCTCTGTTCGGGATCTCTTTTTCCTACACGTGGTGCATCGGTTTTTCAATTGATTCTTAAGTGTAGGAAACTGATCTAAGGCATCATGAAGCGGGATCTTCAAAAAGATGTGATCTTTGAGTAATTTTTCGATCTCTGGAGAAGCAACATTCTTTTAGTATTTTTCTTTCCTTTTCCAAACAAGGCATCGGGAAAAGGAACAAAGTCAGGAGTCAAAAAATCAGAATTTTTATTCATTTCAGAATCAGCTTGTACATCGAGAGTTTCAAATTATGTACAAAACTCTCTAAGACAGGCGAAGAAATGTTTTTCTCGGGAATCTCTGCCTGATCTGGCATGGTGTCATCGTATGATTCGTCGGTGTCCATATCTGCTGTGTCAGCATCGCTCCCGTCTCTCGAATATACAGGGTGGTCCTCATCATCTTGTTGGTTCTCCTCCTCAGCTTCAGATTCTTGCGGCTCATGGATCTGCTCGTGCTCCTCTGGTGCCCTCTCCTCTACTCCAGCAGGTGCTTGTGGTGATCTACCGCTCCTAAGACAAATGAAGTTAGATAATAATTCAGGAAACAAGATCTTACCTGTAGTGTCTACCTGATCTGGATGCCTCCTCTTGTTGTTCGGGTTCATTTGAGGCTGGGCTGGAAGAGTGGTCTTTGGAGCGGTTATCTCATCCAGACGACGGTTAACCTGCTCCATCTCGGTTTTGTGCGCAATCTGGAGCGTACTCAGCATGTCCATGATCTGGTTGAGTGCCTGCGCCTGTGAAGACATCTCTGGTTCGGTGTGGTGGCACTGGCTTGCTCCTCTCTCCTGCCTTGGCGTGTAATGCTGAGAAGTGGAAGGCTGGGAGTAACGTTGTGGTGTGGAGGAAGACTGTTGCTGCTGTTGATAAGGATAATTCTGTGAATAGTGAGCAGGGTGCTGATATGAATGCGGTCTCTGATGATAGACATTCGGATGAGACTGCTGTGGCGTGAAGTTCTAGCGGTGCTGGAAATTCGGACGTCCATGTTGCGGATGACCATACGGCTACTGCTGCTGACTCGGTATACTCGGTTGCTGAATCAGAGTATACCAAATCCCATTGATCTCGAGAGTGGATTGCGGCTCCACCTCCATCTCTGCGGTGCTGGTGATCTGGCCGGGATTGGCGTGAGACTGATCCTCATGCCAATCAAGCTGCGGAGTCTCTGGCTCGCTCTGTACGAAGTGGATCGGACGGGTGGGCGGAGAGGGTAAGATCCTCCGTGCTGATTGTACGTTCGAAGAAGACTGGCTCTGCTGGTACTGGAGCTGAAGATCAGAGACCTTCTTCGAGAGATCACTCAACTGCTGAGGTAGAGATGAGAGTTTCTCCAACTCTCGCAGCGGCTGTAGGTCTCGGACCTGCTTCTGAATCACGTCCACCAACGTCAATTTCTCGCTAATGTATCCCATGTTGGTGCTGGATTCAGAGTCTGAAATGTTAGCCACCTTGTGATGATCGCGGTGATGTAGTGGCTACGGAGATTTCTGAAATGTCCGAGTAGAGTCCACGACTCTCGAGTTCTCGGCCATCCCTTCGAAGATGGCCCAGACTGACTCGGCGTCTTTGTTCAAGTAGCTGCCGCCACATGCGACACTCACGAGCCGCTGTATATTCGGCTGGAGTCCTCCAAAATAGTTCTGTACTATCACCTTCATCGTGATATCATGATGCGGGCATCTCTCCGTAAGGTCCTTGAATCTATCCCATGCCTCATGGAAAGATTCATGCGGGATTTGCATGAAGTTGGAGATCTGGCTCCTCATCATGTTCGTCCTTACTAGAGGAAAATATTTACGCAGGAAAGTGGACTTCAGGTCATCCCATGTAGAAATTTCCTGTCCCAAGTGACTCAGCCAATAAAGAGCCTTATCGGCTAAGGCAAAGGGAAAGGCCTTGAGGCGTACAACCTCTTGCGTAACTCCTGGATAACAAGTTGTACCGTAAATCATCTCGAATTGCTGTAAGAAGGTAAATGGCTCCTCTGCGGCATTCCCATAGTACTTGGGAAGCAGTGAAATAAAGGACGGTCTCAGCTCGTAGGGCCCTTGATTCGGTAGTAGCCGAATCCAATGGTGGAGCGTTCTAGCACCCAGGTCATACTCATCCCGTAAAGTCGCGGGAACCGCAGGCGGTATCTGGTTCCCGGCCCCTGCTCGCAGCGCGACTATTTCAGCCTCTAGTTCATTCTAAACTCTAAACTGTTCTCGAATCTGTAGATTCATCTGCTGAAGTGTATCGAGAATCCCGGTAGTAATATCTGCGGCGTCGGGTCTTCCTTCGTGCTGCTCCTCAGCTGGATGCCTCTCGTCTGCCACTGGTCCTTTGCCGTGAGCCATCTGATTGTCTGTGAAAGAGATGCTCTCGTAAGAACTCAACAAAAAATTGGCTGGAGATCTAGATAATGTATTGAGGCAAGGGTCTGCCTCAATATTCTAGCCAGGAGGCGAGGGAGTCTGGGTCTGACTCTCCTTGAGATCAGATGGGACCAGCTCGGGAAGAGGGTCATCCCGAGCCTGTGAAGAAGTACGCTCGACGGTGGACGGTCGAAAGCTCACGGAGTCTGAGCAGAAAAGCCGTCGAGACGTCATCTTCGATGTCAAAAGAATTGATTGGGAGAGCATGATGTACAATTCAAATGAGAGGAGAAATGCGAAAGCCACAGAAACTCACGCCCCACAAGCAAACACAAAGCAAACCCCCTGTTCACCAACTCAACCCGATGAATGCCGTAAGAGTTCGGTCTTTTATCTTGTCGGTTTTAGGGTTGTTATTAGCAAACAATTATTGCAATAATCACTGGCTGAGCGAGCCAATAGGTGCCCGATGATTTCTCCGAAACACTGACCCGAGTCCTTACAAAAGATCACTCGCACTCAGCCAGTATGGGAGTAAGTACGGATTGTTTCCGGCTACCCGTGTTACTTGAGGATGGAGACTTGCGCAGTGTCCTCTAAACCTCCCACTCTGCTAAGTAAACTCGGACCATTTCTGGCTACCCAAGAGTACCCACTGAGGAACAGTGATCAGGTGTATGAACTAAGTAGTATTTCGTGGGAAATACGAGGTTTGGGCTCTATGGGTCGGCTCTCGCTCGCGTACTTTGAGAAATTGTGCGGGGGTTACTCTCCCAAAACAAATGAATCGGTTTACGTTTTTTTTAAGTCAGATAGGTTTAGCAGTCCGATTTTATTTTGCGATTTTGTAAATTTTTAGGATTTTTCAAACAAACGTCTACCGATTTTTTTCTTTTTATAAAACTCCTAAAATCATGCACCTAGGTTACGAGTCCTGAAACTAGCTACGTAGGCACAATCAGATAGAATCAAAAACCTAAGCAAGCATCTAAAAAGCCGTGGAAAATCGATAAGCGAGAAAAACCGTGGTGGGTGCCCTGATCCCTTGAATACAAGGTATTCGGCGAATCAGACCCCGAAAAAAATGGAGGGTTTTGTTTATTTTCTGTTACAGTTTCTCTCCCTTTCTCTCTCTTTTACAAAGATTACACTAACTAAATCTTCCCTCTGTAGCCGACTCGTGAAGAAGAAGCCGGCCTCTGCTCTTTCAACTGATTCGGCTTCCTAAGAAGCCGGCTGATCCTGCAGCCCCTGCAAAAATTAGTTAGCAAAGAAAACCGAGAGATGAGTCGAGATAATCGTAAGGAAAACCGAAAGAAACTATGAAAACAAAACAAAAAGAAAACAACTGAAACAAAAGCCGTACGAAAAACCGTACGAAAAGCAACGAAAAACCAAGAAGAAAGAAAATAAAATCACAAAAAAATTGAAAAAAATCAAAACCGTATAGTGGTAAGTATTCCCGTCTGTCACGCGGGTAACCTGGGTTCGATCCCCGGCAACAGCGCCATTTTGATAAGTCTAAAAATCAGATCGCGGCTTTTTTTAGAGAATGAAGATGTCGGTGTAGAAAAAGCCACGAAAAGATCTCAGTCTATCAAACAAATTTGGTTTTCGGAGGAAAATCTACACTATTTATTTTACCAGGTAAGTGTGCCTGGGTCGAACTCAAGGAGGCAGAATAGAAGACTTTGATTTTTTTGGAGAAAATTTTCACGATTTTATTTTATCTCTTCTAAAAGTTACAAAAGCAAAGAAACACTTTTTATTTTATTTTTATTTTTAATTTTTTAGTTGATTTTAATCTTTTCAAATTTTTATTTAATTTTCAAAAAGGGATATTTTTCACAAAATTTATTTATTATATAATAGGTGAAATATAAGTAGGTGATACAAGATAGTAGGTGGAATGGTTCGAGTAACGGGCTCGAACTAAACACGAAAACAAATCAAGACGAAGTCGGTTTTCGAAGATTGAAAACACAAGAAAAACACGAGAAAAAAACAAGAAAATTTAATACAAACTAGCTGGGGTAGTTACGTAACTACCCTAAAGAAATCAACAAGAAATAAAGTCAAACGAGGTCCAAAGATCTCCTACAGCCCAGGGGCATAAGCGTAAGAAAAATATCTAGAAATTATTGCAAAAAGGTCCTCAAAGGATTGTTCTGAAAGAAAAATAAAGTGCTTTTACATTTAGGTCCTTACGGAGGGACCTAAATGTAATTCTTAAAATCTTGTGGAGCGGGAATTGAATTCTGGAAGTTCGTGGGTTTAATATGCAAAATGTCTACCGCTTTGGCTTTAACGGTTCAGATTAGAAGTTATTCGCGCTGATACGACGCACCCTAGCGCACCACGTGTCGCGAACCTGCGCTTCGGATGTTCTTGAATCAATTCTTGAGCGGTTGAGTAGCTGACGAAGGGCTCTTCTTCTCCGCTTTTTCCTGGGCGATTAACAGTAGGTTTGGCTCTCCGGCGGGGCCAGAGAGTTAGAGGATTTAACTCTCGAGCTCGCCCGCGGTAGGTGGCTGGCGGAGGCAGCTCCGAGCGACGGTGATCCGGCGATGAAGATTGTGGATTCGTTGTTCCTGGAGGTTGATGAAGCCTGACGTCTCCTCTTTGAAATTGATTTCCGTGAAGACGAGGGCTTCCAGATGCGTAGAAGCTGCTCCTGATTGAAGATCAACCTGCAAATAAGCAATGGATATGCTCGATTCACGAAGAATCGACCAAGAGATTAAAGTTTTGCAAGCTCAAAAAGTGAGGAAAAATATGGTTTCCAGAAGAACTGTGTGAGATATGTGAAGATGGTGATGAAAACAAATGCGATTCGAAGCGAGTTTGAAACGATTGGAGGTGGGTTTGGATTATGCGCCTAAGTAGGATTATTAAGCGTCCTAATGATGACTTAATCTTGCTAATAGCTACACGCGAATCGAGAAAAGAAATTCAAAGATAATGAAGGAATAGATCTGTGGAAGTCAAGGTGTATTACCTGGACTAAGCTCGACGGGCGACCTTGGCCGGAGCGAAACGCGGCGATGCGCGGCGATGCAAGGCAGCGATCGGCCTTAGAACCTCCTCTGATGACTCCTCCTCCACGCGAGCTCGCTGGACCGGAGCTGTCACCTCCACGTCGGGCGGAGCGCGGCTTGGAAAGGTGGGGATCGGGCAACTGGAGCTGAAGCTACAGGTTGTTGGAAAGTTAGTTCGCGAATGGCGAACTTGGGAGCTTTTTATAGAGCAATGGTGTGGGCTCCAAGTTCTATCTAAGGGCTGGAGATGGAGGTGTTTGTTAGGAGAAGAAGATCAGTGGTTTAGATCGCTTGAAGGTGTTGAAATGCGCGCGAAATATTTCAAGGAAGTTGGCCGGTCAGAGCAGTCCGGTAGCACCAGATTCTTGAGGAAGATAAGCCAGGTGTTGACAAGTGTCAGCACCTTGTTGGCCAGAAGTTCTAAAATACTTCTAAAATAAATATTAAACAGTAATTAAGGTTATTTTAAATAGGTTTAAATACAAGAAATGTAAATAATTTAATTATCTAATTTATGGAATAAATACTTTTTATAAATAATAAATATTATTCAAAATATAAATATTATAATAATAAATATGTATTTATAAATAGGTTGTAGATTTTTAATTTAATAAATAAATAAGTAAAAATTAATTTTATATTTTCTTAATTATTAGAATAATAAATAAGGCTTGTGTGAATTTTTATAGATTTTAATAAATTCATATTTTAATAAATAAGGGTATAAGTTATACAGTTCATTTATGCCTATAATTTAGGGATTTTGATTTTATTAAAATAATAAATAAGCTCCAAAAATTATGAAATAAATTAGGGTTAAATTACAAGATCATGAAAATATTTAGAAATTATAAAATTAAGAAAGCTATAAATAATGTGTGTTATATAAAATAAATAGCCCAGAAACCTCGTTGTCTTTTGGTCCCAAAACTGAAACCACCTTTATTAATTAGAGAATATTATTTTATGAACTTTAAAGGTGAGTAGAGTGAAATTGGAGTTCGTATGAAGAAGTTATGATGTTCGGAAGTTGAGATTTTGACAATTTATAGACTGGATTTCTTGGCATATATACAAGGTAATATTTTTAACTTATTTTTATATTTTTATATACATTTTTAGGAATAATTAGGAAAAGAGTTTGGTGAAAAATATGTACATATGAATTAATTAAAAATCTTTGAAGTTTTATATTTATTTTATAAATAGTGGAAAGTGTATGGAGTGTGTATTAATTTATTTTTAGGTTTTCTTTCCTTATCTCCCCCTACTTTTTAGTTTGTCGACCAATCCTTGCTGACTTGGTCTCGGGGGTTAGGCTATAAATATACCTTTCAGTTATATTTATATTTTAAGTCATATTGTACATATATACATATATTCAATCTGCCTTTGTTCTTTTCTTGTTCTTTATTTATTTACATGGTTTTTGATGGTTAAAAGTGACTATTTATACATGAGTGGGAATTTGTTAAAATATGGTAATTAATGAATAGTTACATGCATTTGTTAAAGGTTTTAAGACAAAATGCGACAGAAAAGTTAATGAATCATGGATTCATCATCAGCCCACAAAACAAGCTCTATACGAGATTGGGCTTGGAGATGTCGTGATGTGGACACCGGTCGATGACCTCACGGAGATAATCCCATGCCTCATGAAATTGCTCGTTGGGGATCATGGAGAAGTTTTTGATCATGGCTCGTGCTACGTTCGTCTGGTCGAGTCGATAGTACTTGTTGAAGTACTCGGTCCGAAGCTGCTCCCACGAAGTGATGTAGCTCCCTAAATGTTTCAGCCAGTAGGCTGCTCTGTCGACTAGGGAGAATGGAAATGCCATCATCTTGATGGTTTCCTTGTCCATGTATCTATCGTGGACAATGCTGCAGATTATCTCGAACTCTTGTATATGTAGATGCGGCTCCTCGGTGGCAAGCCCATGGAACGTGGGCAATAGCTGAATAGTCTGAGGGGGGAGCTTGAAATCTCCAAGAATTACCTGAAGCTAAATCCAACGGTGTGTAAGAGTTGCACCAGGGTTGTGCAAGTCCCTCATCGCCCTAGCTGGTCAGACGGGCTCCTGTGGCTCTTCTGGTTGTCCTCCATCTCCTCCTTTAAACTCAGGAATCTCTCTACCGCCTGCTCGGTGTGGCTCTCCTCTGTCTGCTCGCATCTGTGCCATCTCTCTGCGCACCTCTGCCATGAAGGCTCCTTGGTCTCTAATCTGCCTTTGCATCTTCTTCAGGGAGTCTAACAGTGTGTTGTTGATGGCACATTGGTCTAGAACATATGTGGTACTCTGGGGTTGTCCATCGGTGCGCTCTTCGCTGTTGGCCATTTCTTGGGTCTCTGAAAAGGCAAAAGACTCGAACTCAGGTGCCATCAAATGAATAAATATCTGTGCTGGTCTCTGCTCAGGCACCTCGTGATTGGAAGAAGGGTGATCGAGGGGGAACAGGGTGGAGTCGAACTCGGGTTCAGAGAGCAGGTCTAGGCTCTCTCGAACATGCCTAGATGAGTGGGGCAGAGTGCTCGAAAGCGGTGCAGCCAAGGGCTGCCTAACGGACCTCCGACCCATCATCGTAATCTGGAAGAAATGCGGATGGGATCTGGAAACAAACAAGATCAGCAATCCAAACCCCCAATTTACCTACACAACGCGGAGTTGATGACCGTGAAAGTTCGGTCGTTTATATTTAGGTGATAATTCAGTCTAGCAGGACGATTAAGCAAGCTGTTAGGAACCCGATGCCCTCAAAAGACTGGGCCAACCCCAAAGCTAGATCTTTCCCAGCCAGTACAAGTTGCGGACCGCTTACCGGCTACCCGATCAACTCGATCTGTTAAGGACATCATGGTTCGCTTTATCGGTTACCGGAGAGATCCTCACTGGAGAATGACTAGCCCTGAAGTTAGTAGTCTGACGGGGGTTCAGGTGTGGCTCTAGCCAAGTGTGCGTGTCACTCTCTCGCGCAAGCAAACCAAACAATTAGGGGATGACTCTCCCGAGACATATTTTTAAGTGAAGTGTCTTTCAGGATCAAGTTTAATTAACAGTCCTAATTTTATAGTTGTCTCTTTTTAGGATATTTTTCAATAATCAAACAAACACCTAATGAATTTTTCGATCTTCTGATTATTTTAAGTCCGAAAATAAGGGAGAGAAGTCAAAAAAGCTGATACGCGATCAAAACTTATGATGCATGCAAAGTAAGAAATGCATACCTGACTTTAGCACTCTACATGCAGGGTGATCCGCTTGTAAATTTAAAGACATAAATAAAACTAATCTAAATGATGCAAGAAGAAAATGGCCTTAGATGAGCAATTTCTATGATCGTGAAGAACGGTAGTTAACTGGTCAGAGAGAGAGAGATCGGGGTCCGATCTCTGATACCGATTGGTGTCCGCCACAATGGATCCTGCACGCGCTGTATACGGCTTCTAGCGGCACGTGACCTCTCAAGCGACTAAGTTAACTATTTATTAATGATTTATTAAGTAGGTCCAATTACGAACTATAAGTGCAGGAAAATAATTAGGGATTGGGCCTTAATGAATTACATCACAATCAAAGAAATTCCTAAGTTTAGGGGCCAAATTCTTCAAGAATCAAAGAAAGGAAAAAATTGAAGAAACACAAAACTGACGAAAAACCGCGGTGAGGTCCCCCGAGCACACCGATGCTCGGCAAAACAGACCCCGATATGCCAAGTCCAGAAAGTCTAAGTGTACCTGTATTATTACAATAATAAATAAATGCTGGGAAATAAACTAATCTATGCTAATCTATAAGCTATAACTAATTCTGCTCCGGCTCTTGCTCTTCTTCAGGCACGTGTCTCCTCCAAAGCATCCTTGGGCGGTTCCACGTACAAAAAGAAAAACAGAAGCGGGTCAAAATAGTTATAATAGATAGATATCAAAAAACTCTGAAAAGACTACTAAGTTGTGCTCCGCAACAACGGTGCCATTTTGATGACAGGCTAGGCAACTTGAATTAAGTAATATCTACGGGTTGTTGCGACCCGAATCATGAGGTGTGATCAATCTAGAAAAATCAAGACCACACAAAGAAATCAATCAAGCTCAAAATCAATCAAATGTCAGCGGTCTCCGCTATTTATTTAACCTGATATACCGACCGGGGTCGAACACATGGAACATGAGTAAACCTACAAAGTAGTCCTAATCAGAAAATAAAAGGCATATTTTTGTGATTTTTAATTTGCAATTTTTTTATTATTTCTAATGAGAAAACAAATCAAAAGATCAAGGCGAAAATAAGCTTTAACAATTTTTATGAAGGCTAAAAATACTCAAAAATTCAAAATAAAAATGTTTTTGTATTTTTCAAATATGCAGATGTTTTTGGTAATTTTGTGATATTTTTCTGATTTTTATATGATTTTATAAAAACAAAATAAAATCAAAATAAGAAAATAATGTATAGGCTGGACTAAAAGGTAAATTTAAAATATTAAAAATGCCCAAATGTCCTGGTTGTGATTTTTATAATAATGTAAATTAAAAGACCTAACTACATCAACTAAAATCCTATTTTTTTATTTTTCTAGAATTTTTATATGATTTTTAGTCTTTTGTGATTTTTAGGGTTTTTATAAAAGATAATACAACAAAATTGTACCGGAATCAAAGCATACAAAGTCAAGCAACTATTGATTTTTTTGGAAATTGTAAAGCTATTTTTGTATTTTTTTATGTATTTTCTAAAATAGACATGACACTTATTAGGGGTGTTTGGTTTTTAAAAAATATAAAATAAAATTAAATCACGTCATAAAAATTACCATAAATATTACATGTTAGCATGAGCTAACAATAATTTTTATAGAATTTTTGGAGTTGATTTGGAATTTATTTGATTAAAAACAAAGCACACAACAAACATGGACCTAATTGCAATTATTGGAAAGTTTCAGGCCAAAAATTGACATACATAAATGTCTTAGGGTTAGATTTGCAATTTAACCACTTAATTCACACACATGCAGAATAAACAACGCACAGGGGTATAACTGCAAATACCCAAAAGTTGTTATTCAAAGCATAACAGTAAAAAACACAGGGGCAGAACATGCAAATACACAAGGCAAGCACGTGAGACAACACGTGCATTCAGTTAAACATGACTAAACTGCAAATCTTAAAAGTTTGAGGTCCAAAATGTAAATTAATTAAACTACAACTTTATTTCGGGGACTAAACAGCTACACATGAAAATACGAGGGTAAAAGTGATATATACCCATGCCAGGGCACGTGGTGCATGTAGGTGTGGTCATGGATGTACGGCTCTGATCTCTACTGGAGCAAATCTGATGGTACATGGAATGTCCCACTACGTGCGGTCAGATGCATCAGATCTAACGGCTGAAAAGCTGCGACGGTCGGCCGCTGGGATCCAATCTGGCGAACGAAGGCCGATCTGAGGGTGGATGAGGATGCCCGAAGAACAGCTCTTGGGTGAGCTTCAATCGGATGCTAGCGGCGATCCACTAGTCCGATGAGCGCCCAAAGAGGTCCACTAGCTTCGCGGAAGCACGGTGCAGTGGACTGGAGGGTTTGATCGAGGTGGGAGCAGTCGGATGGTCGTGGCGACGACCGACCACCTGGGGGTGCTCCGCCTGAGCAAATGGGAGCTTGACAGGGGTTCCTCGCATGCTGGGGCACCTGCAATGCAAAGCTAGGACTCGAGACGAAGCTCTGGTCTTGGTTATTTACGCTAAAAGGGAAAGAAGCGGCGGTGAGGCGAATGGTTGATCTCCGACGAATGCGAGGGAGGGAGACCGAGCCTAATCTCAACCTGGTGGTTGAGTTGCAGGGTGAACAGGTTGTGGGAGAAGATGAAGGGTGATGCAGAGTGTAGATCTGAACGTATAGGTTTGGATATCGGGGCTCCGATCAGCTGGTCGGAGCAAGTGAGCAGGAGGCAGAGCGGAATGGAAAGAATGAATCAAAATGCGAGAAGCGGGGGATAGAATGGATACCTGAAGATCTAAGAGTACTCCTGAGCTCCAGGCGATGATGGTTGACGAGGTAGTGGCCTCAACCTCACTTTGGATGGTGGGGAGGCTAGACGCGACGGTGCTCGTCGGCCACGTACCTGAGCTACGGCTCCCGACCACCAAACTCCAATCCGAGGGGTCCCTCCGGTAGCTGTCACTCAACCTGAGGTGTCTAGGGCTGGAAGAAGGGGCGAGGAATGAGCTAGGGCTCCGGGGAGACAGAAGAGATGCTATATAGGAAGCTCGAGAGTCTAGAAGGATTGGCGAAAAGCGTGAAACCTGAGAGTGATCCGGATCATTCAAGGGACCCGCAAAGATGGGGGATGTACGAGGTTTATTGGGTCCAAGTTTTGAGGCAAACGGAGCTCGGAGGTGGGCTGGAGAAAATCGAGAAATGGGTTCAGCGAACACAATCTAGGTCTGACCCGGGAAGGGGGAAGACGTTGACCGGGGGTCAACGTCTGAGCTTGACCAATCAGAAAATCCGATTTTACAAAATATTTACAAAATCAATTAAAAAATAATAAATGGCTTTAAAATAAAAAATGTATAAAATAAAAAATATTTATTATATTTCAAACTATTTTTATGTGATTTTTAATTATTTTTATGAAATTAAATTAATCTCTATACAGTATAATGTATTATATACAAGTATAATATATTTGTACAATTATTTTTATTTTGTTATTTTTACATAAATACCCCAATTTTATATTTTATTTATTTATAACATAATTTTTGGAGTATAAATAATTTTATTTTATTTTATTATTGATTTTCATGTATATAATAAATAGGGAGTGAGGCATATATACATGTGCCTTATACAAGTTAGAGATGATTTTATTTTAATTTTTATTTTATTTTTCTGATTTTTGTTTTATTTTTATTTTCTTTTTAGGATTGAATACAAGGAGGTAGAAAGAATATTTTATTTTTATTTTGTCAAAAATAATTATTTACAGATATAAGTAATATGTACAATATAGAGTATGCCCTATCTCTCTCTACTTATTTTGTTTGGCGATCAGGTCAAGGCTTGACCTTCTCTTGGGGTTCAGGTCACTCTGTATTTATTCTAAATACCTCCTTCCCTTTTTTCTTTATTCTTTTATTTAAGCACAAATACATGCTAAATATACACTATTAACACATGCATGCAGAATGCTAACTTATTGTATTTACACGTATTTACATGATGCTTTGCCAAGATAAATAGCTAAAATAAAAGAATAAAGAGTGAGAATCAGAGATTCATCAGTGATATACGACAGAGGGCCTCTAACGAAAGGCAAAGGAGGAGACCCTGCTGATTCGATCTGGATGTGATCGAGCATAATGGAGGTGCCTGGGGCATAGGGGAAGTAGAGAGTACGATGATGAAAGCAATAGGTACGACGGAGCACAGTCGAGGACGACACAAACAACAAACTACAATCAGATATTTCATGAAATAAAAGGCAAAATCAAAGGAAACTATCAACTACCCCAGGCTAACCTTAGTCTTAGGAAGAGAAATAAGCAATAAACTGTGACTCTACATCAGAGAAGAGGAATGGAAGGAGGAGCTCCTTCAAGACGCACAATGAGCTCAGATCATCTAGTACGACACCTCTTCCTTCGCGCCAAAAGCTCGGTAACTATTGTTGCTGTCACCAACGACCTTAGGAGCCAAGAAATTTGGGGATTTCATGGACCAAATGGGATCCAAAATCGAATTGAAGATGGAAAAGGAGTTTTATATAGGGGGATTTAACCGAGGCCACGACTCAATTCAGTGATCCTTAAATCGATGCAAGACCTCAGTGTGAAAGATCAATGATCGAGGAGGAAAAACCAAGAAGGGCTCGATCAGAAAAAACTGAAAGAATCAAAGGGGATAAATTGAGGAAGATGGGTCTATCGCAAGTTTGACATGCCTAGAGTGGTAGAGGGGCCAGTTGACCGGCATGTCAACCAAGGCCGACCCCTCATTGGGCTACGTAGTCCACTATGCAATAAACGAACAAATAAATGTATAAATAAAGTAAAAAGAATTATTAATTGAATCTATTTTTATTAAAACATGAAAAATGTTTATTATTTTATGTAGTATTTTATAGTGTTTTTTATTTTTCAAGTTTATTTGTTATATTTTACTTTTTATAGGTACAAATATAGGTATATTTACTTGTACACTATGTATTTTATTTTTATTTTCTATTTTATATTTTATTATTTTATATACATAATTTATATATGTACAATTTATTTAAACACACATAAATATATTTTTATTATATTTTTTGAAGTCATTTGTACACTTAAATAATTATGTTTATGTATTATATATGTATTATAGTATGCTTATGTATTTTAATGTATTTTTAGTTGTTTTATTTAATTTGTGTACTTCATCTATGTATTATAGTATGCGTACGTATTTTAATGTATTTGTAGTTGTTTTATTTAATTTTAAGTATGTGCACGCATTCTAAATTATATTTACAAAATTATATAAATATAATAAAGTGAAAATATAAAGAATAAATAAATCGATTATTTTATTCATGTATGTGGCACAATGAGGGCCCAAAACCTAACTTTTGTATCTTAACTCCAAATTGAATGAAACCACCTTAATTAAATAGATAATTCAATTTTAGGAACAATAAAGGTGAGTTTGATGAATTTTGAATTCATATGAAGAATATACAGGTCTTGAAAGTTTTCTTTGCGTTTTTTTATTTTGAGTGTGTAGGGCATACTATGCATTATTTTTATATGAAATAAATTTTATATTTTCTTTGTATTTTTATCTTAAAGTTTCATATTCAAAATTTTCTAATTTGAGGTATAAATGATGAAGAATAAAATAGGTCCCAAAACTTATTTATTTGGGGAATAAAAATTAAGGGTTTGAGTTATTTTTGGCCCTTATCTCCCCTACTTTATTCCATGACAACCCAATTATCATGATGCCTAGGTCTCGGGGTTTAGGGTCATTCAATACCTATGGTATTTCATTTCATTTTCTTTTCTTTTCTTTATTCCTTTAATTTGGTATTTAATAGAGTATTTTATACAATACTTACAGTGTAAATCATGAATGTTATTTTATACAAAATAATGTTATTTACATGCATTTGGCTAGGGTTTAAAGGCTAAAATAAAAGAATAAAGGTGATGAAATGGAGATTCAACACCCCCATATACTTGCCTTTGCTAGTCCCTAGTAAACACGTATGCTTATAAGTATAGAAAATGATAATAAAACGAAAGAACTGGAATAATTTTCGACTCTTGAACTTGTCTTATTAAAATCAAAGTTTGGAGATTAGTTATGATCATTGGATTATTAGTTTATTTGAAATCATGGCTAGGAAATGTGACACAGCAACTCTTAGGTTCCATAATCCTATCATCCAGTTCTATTCACAGTCAGGTCAGAGCCATCCTCTCAATCGTATACTCTTGCAACCTTGAAATGACAGATCCATGTGTGTGAATTTTTCAACTTTTCCCAGACAAAATTGCTGAACTATAAAAGAGTCTGCTCCCCTGGTGAAAAGCAGAAAAATCGGAGTCGCTAAATTGAGCTGACAAATCAGCTTCACTTGTCGCTGAGGCGACTACTTAAATTTCTCGGCTATTTCAACAATCAACCCACACAATGAATAAATCAAGCAAAATAGTACGAGTCAAAATTTATTATACCCTACTAAATATGTATAATGACAAGCAGGTAGGGGTCAAACTCAAGAAACAATGGTGTAGACCAATGCAAGATAGAAAATCCAAGCACAATATGTCTCTCAAATACTTAGCCAAAATATAGTTTTGGTGGGTTTTTAATTTTATATTTTTAACTTTTGTTTTTATTTTTTATTTTTATTTTTTTTTAATTCTATATTTTTATATTTTTAAATTTTCTTTTTTATGTTTTTATAATTTTAATTTCTTTTTCTTTTAAGTATATAATTTAGGATATATAAAACTACATATACAATAAGAGATAATATAGATATAAAAGCTTAATGGTGGAGAAAACTTATTGTACTGAGATCTGAAGGAAAAAGTCAAATAGCTGCTGCTGATCTGGTGGATGGTCAAAATCCAAAAAGTTGCTGAGTTGCTGTCCGAAGAAGAAATAGATAGCATTTTTTCTTCTATCTTGTCCTATTTTCTGTTTTTGATGGCCTTTACTTTGTAATTCCCCCTGAAGGGCCCCTCTTGTTCTAATACTTCTTGGTGAAATATATGCAGCTACCTGGGCTGCAAAAACCATGTTTTTTTAAAAAAAATATAGATATAAAAATAACTAAAAATTACATAATTAAATACTTTTTGATATTAAATAATTTTCTACTATATTTGAGAATTTTAATGAATTTTGCTAATTTTTAATAATTTTTAAGGTAAAAAATATCCCAAATCAGGGATTTAATATACATCCGAAATTGAAATGAAGATTAAACATAGAGAATGATGTCCAAAATTCCTCAAATAAATTTTAATATATGGATAATAATATAAATAAAATGATAAAATAGAGAAATATATTTTTGGATTTTTAGGAATTTTATATATTTTTATAAAGGATTTTGGGGTTTTCAGAATTTAAGGGTTTTCTTTTTCTATTTTTGTGGATTTTTGTCTGAAGGTGAAAAGTACTTAAATAAACAAAATGTATTTTTTTGGGAATTTTTCAAAATGACTTTATATTTTTTATGGGTTTTATACTATAAATAAGGAATTTTTGTGCTATTTTCAATTTTTATAAATTAAGAAAAAAGCCTAAAATCGAAATCCAAAAATGTGTCATGAATCTATGACATATCAAGCATCTAATCCTATTTTTTGTGATTATTTGGAGCAAAATAACTATATTAAATAAATGAGAAACCACAAAAAGAAACTACAACCTAGCAAGGGCAGAAATGTAAATAAATTAAAGTGCGAGGGCTAGTCTATAATTTTCACAAAAATACACAACTAGAATAAAAAATTAATGGATTAAATTACAATAAAATAAACTACTGGGGTATAGTTGCAAAATTTCCAGCACCTCACATGCTACCGCGCATGTGGTAACGTGGAATGGATTGCTTTGCAAATACAACAAAAGCTAGGGGCCTAAGTGCAAATTACATAGAAATACAATAACGACAGAGGAATGTTTATATATTAAATATTAAATTACAAAAATGCGTGGGTTTAAGATGCAAACTAGCCAACGCTTTGCAGGAGCGAACGGCTAATATCGAGTCACTTGCCACATGTCCGCTCCTGGTGGCACGATGCCACTTTAGAACCGAAGGTAGGGATTTGATCCTAAATCGGGATCGGACAATGTTGGCCCGGCCTTATCCGACGGCTGCTGTGCTCCGGGAAGAACGAGCTAGATCGAATGACGTAGAGAGGATCAATAACAACACCCAATGAACAGGGCCCAGTTGAACTTTGATCGGCTAAAGCTCGAGGTGGACAACTCCTTCTTCCCTTCCGACGACTCCAAATGCCTCACATGGTCCTCCCTTATTGATTCGATAAATCAAAATGCCCCAAGGGTCTCTGGTGACGACTGGTGGCGGCGGAGGACCTAGGAGGTCCCCTGATACTCGATGAGCCTTGATAGGGATCCTTTTTTGGTCTTTCCTATAGGGGTTAGTTTGCAATGACAAGGCAAAGTTTGTTGGAGCTTCAGAGGGGCGGGGGAGCAAAGGGTGTGTGATACGGCATTCCTCCAGCGAGCGACGACAGAGGAGGAATGAATCTCTCGTGCAGTGCATGCATGAGGGGAATGAGGGTGCGTCAGGCGATAAGCATACGAAGGGGGAGATGATGACAGAGAAAGATAGGGCAGAGAGGGTCTAGAGTGGTCGGTATGTGGTGGCAGAGCTAGAGCTCCGACGAGATGAAATTTGGAAAATACATTGAAGCATCCAGATTCAAACGCAACTTATGTCAACCCTAGACTAATGCTAATAACCTAAGGATTACAAGGAACAAAAGAAATAGGAGCTTAACAGTGCGAAGCACCACGAGTAGAGCCGTGACAAAGCACGATGGCGAGAAACAGATCAAGCCTTGATTCAACACTGATCTTCACGCCAAGAGAGTGGACCAACTCTTGCTGTCACCTGGAACTTGATTCCAAACTCGGATTTAGGGTTAGGAGGTGGAAGAGGGATCAAATCTGAATGTTGGATAGAGGCGAGATTAAATAGGGGGTGACTTTTTCTTGAGTAGATCTCTCGAATCCTTGGACCTAAGTCTAAGGAATCGAGCATGTGTGAAAGCTTGATAATTAGGGATGAAATCTCGTTAAGAGAGCGAGATGAATCGGTGAAAGAATTGAGCGAGACAAAAGGGAGCAATCGAGGCAAGTGCTGGCCGGTGCAGGGACTAAGGGAAGACTAGGGAGTTGACCTCAGTCAACCCGCCCTCTCTCCTGATTGTTCTAAGTCAACAGAAAAAGACAAAATCAGAGTAAAAAAATCAAATATAATTTGAAAATAATTAACAAGGATTTTATTAATTTTAAGTTATAAAATGAAAAATATTTATTTTTTGTGTAGTATTTTATTATGATTTTTATTTAATTTTTAGAGTTCTTTAATTACAAGTTTAGTTTTAGGGTTTCATTTTTAGGTATATTTACCTATGTTTTGAGTATTTTATTTTTTATTTTATAAATTTGATTTTATTATTTATTTTTTTATTTTTTATATTTCTAACTTTTTTTAGATACTTAAATAAATTTTATTATATTTTTGATAAAATATATATACTTAAATAAATAGGTATATTAAATATATATGTATAATTATAGGTATTTCATTTATGTATTTGATATACACATTTTATTTTAATATTTTCTTTATGGTTATTATAATTTTAATATGTACACATATCATAACTAATATTTACAAAATTACAAAAATATAAAATAATTAAAATAAAAAAAATTAAAAATGAATATTTTCTTCGGGTATATTGTACAATAGGGTCCAAAACCTAGATTTCACAACTTAGCTCCAAAAAATATGAAACCACATTCAATAAATAGCTTATTAAAAGTTATATATAGTTAAAGATGATTTCGATAATTTTGAGTTTTTATTTGAGAGATATTGTTCTGGGAAGTTGGGATTTTGGAATCTTATTCAGAGTATAACTTTTACACCGTATATTGTTTTTGTATGAAATCAATTTTGTATTTTTCTATATATTATTATCTACAACTTTTATGTATGAATTCTTTATTTGAGGTATAAAGAGTTGAAAATAAAATGGGTCAGAAAAATATATAAACAATGATTTAATAAATGGGATTTTTATAGTATTATTGGCCCTTATCTCCCCCTACTTTATTCCTTGTCGACCTAGTCATCAAGATGCCTAGGTCTCAGGGTTTAGGGTCAAATACCTTTGGTATTTTATTATTTTTCTTTTCTTTTCTTTATTCTATAATTTTGACATTAAAAACAATATTTTATACAATTTATACCACAAAGAATGAAGGTTAATTTGTGCAAATTAGCGGTATTTACATGCATTAGCTAGGGTCTTTAAGGCCAAAATGATAGAATAAAGGTGATGAAATGGAGATTCGTCACATGGTAAATTATCCTCATGGAGACAGATCCTTCTAAGGTTAGGTGTCGATGTTCTTTACAACCGAAAGGGGGAGAAGCTAGAAGAATGTGAAAAGAACTGGGAATGAACCAGTGTAGTCTTCATTCCCTTGTGAAGCTCGGTCGGTGTAACTAAGTCTTCACCAAGAAGCTGGCTTTCTCTGGAAGCTCATATTTTTGTGGAATTTTTTGTGTAGGCTTCTTCTTTGGATTTTTCTTTGACTTTGCATTGCATCCACATTTTTGTTTATGCCCCGATGGATATATAGTCATTTGGTCTGCCCATGTTTTGGGGTCTTAGAAAAAGTTACGCCAGTAGACCATTCCTTATCTGATACATTGTCTCAATTCATCTCCAGTCTTTAGATATCGTGGTTACTAGAAGAAGTGGGTTGGAATACCGGTTTCGGTAATACCCAAGAATGGTTCCTGAGCTACTCTTGATGAAGCGGCCTAGCATCGTCCAAACTTAGACTCTTAGATTTTTCAACAATCCATCTGAGTTGAGCTAAGTGCTAAGTGTGAGGTCTCTTGTCAAGCCATTGTCTCAAGAGTCTTATGGATTATATTAAGGGTTCTAGTTAGACACAATGAATCGACTCTTGAATATAGTCTTGTGGAACCTAAAGAATTAAGTCAAGGTGATGTGAAGTATCCCAATTCCAATCCTTAATGGGTTCCTCTGAAATTAAGTGTATTAAGGTCTATATTGAGCTCCAATCTTTAGACTTCATTTCAGACTTGTCCAATCGTCTCAATCATTTCGAAAAATGCAAATGCCATGTATAATGCAAGAGGAAATATTTTTTTTGAAACCTCTTTCTATTTCAAACTTTTAATGGAATTTTGGAAACAAGTTTTGAAAATTTTTATGTAGATTTTTGAAATGATTTTGCTAATTTTCATGTGTTTTGGATTTTTGCAAAATTTTAGAGATTTTTGAATAAAGGTTAGTGAAAGAAAAATGTTCACTTATTTACACAAGAGTGCTTCTATATTTGCAAGAGTGAGGTGTATTTTACACTGGGAATCTACAAGTTGAATGTTAGTGATTATTTACAGAATTTATATACAAGTTTTATACATTTTTCTAGGTACTTTTATTTAAGTTGCTATTTACACAAGGTTTTCAAAACATTTGAAAGCATTTTCACAAACATTTTGAAAACTTATTTTTGCAAATAATTTGACAACCATTTTACAGGCATTTTTAAAATTTGAAAATCATTTTTCGAAGATTTTTCAAATAATATATAGATTTTTCAAAGTATTTTTGGAACTATTTTCCAAACCATTTGAAACTAGATTTTCAAAAATTTTAGTCAAACAAATAAAATAAGTTTTTTCAAACAAAAATTTTTTTAGAAAGGTTTGAAAACATTTTACAAAAGTTATCCAAATAATTTTCAAAAAATATTCAAGATATTTTCAACCATTTTTCAAATCATTTTGCAAAACATTTTTAACCAAATTTATTAGGCGTTTGACAAAGAATTATTGTATATTTTATTGATTAGCCATATTATTCAAAATGCGCATGTACGAGTTATGGCTAAAGTATATACAAGGTATACAACCCCCATACTCAGCTTGAGCTATGTCCTCATACATCAGAGAGAAATCATCAGCTCGACCTGTCTCCCCCTATACTTATGATAAAATATCCCTAAGTATAGACTGAATATCAAGAGTTGAGGAGACAGTCGAGGGATCACGAAATGATTCACTCGGGGTACCCATCCCCCTACACTTAGGACAAAGTATGTCCTAAGTATAGCATTGATGAAAATGACAATACCTTTCTGGAAGAATTTCAAAAAAGAAAAGGAAAAGAAAAAAAGAAAATCAATTTTATGAGATTTTTTGGCTCAAGTTTTTGATAACGAATGATGACACACCTTGTGACTCGGGTTAAGTAATATTAAGGGTCATTGCGACCCGAAACACCAAACATCGATCAATAAGAAGAAATAAACCACTCAAAAAGGTAAAAAAACAAATAAGGCACAAATGTAAGCGGTTTCGCTATTCATTTTACATGGTATAGAAACCAGGGTCAAACACAAGGAGCACGAGAAAACCTATGAAGTAGTCAAGTCTCAGAAATATACTTTTTAGTGGTTTTTAATTTTGTAAAATTTTTAATTTATGATAAAGGAGCAAGATCAATAAATAAGGAAAACAAGGCAACACACAAGTCCTGGATTATTCTTCAAGGCTAAAAATGCTCAGAAAATTAAGGTAAAAATATTTTTGGGTTTTTAAGGTTTTAAAGTATTTTTGGTAATTTTCTGGGGTTTAGCAAATGTTTTTTTTGTAATTTTATAAAAATCAACAATGACTAAAAATGTAAATAATGCACAGTCAAGATTAAATTGCAAGTTAAAAATATTTAAAATGCCTAGAATCCTGGATAATAATTTTATGAGAAAATATGGAGAAAAACCTACAAATAACAACCGGAATGTGAATTTTTGGACTATTCTTAAATTTTATAGAATTTTTATAAGATTTTAGGTGTTTTGCTCTTGTAGGGTTTAGAGTTTACGGTTTACAAGCAGTTTGTAGGGACCTGTATGTAATTAAAATAAAGTTCTAGACCTAACAATCACAAACATGAAAAGTGCAGGGTCGGATTTGCAAAAAGTCCAAATAATCACACGTGCAACACGTGAACTAGGCTCACCTGGGTATAAGTGTAAATATCAAAAACATGCCATTTCATTCATACCATCTAAAAAGGTACAGGGCATATGGTGTAAATAACCCCAAAAGCACGTGGAGATGCCATGAGTTCAAACAAACCAGACTAAAATGCAAATATCAAAAACTACAAGGGCTTGACTGCAAATTATCCAAAGTAAATTAAACTACAATAAATATTTACAGGACTAAATCTAAATGCTGAAATAAATGAGGGTAAAAGGGAAATATACCCTTACAAAGGCACGTGGCGCACGCTTGGAGGAAGTGCTGGCATACAACCCTGATCTCATGTTGTTGTAGATCTGAAGGCCAGAGAATGTTGAGGACGTGCGGTTGGATGGTGTCAGATCCAATGGTTGGAAAGCCACTGCGGTCGACGATAGAGATGGAATATGGTAGAGGGAGATGATCCAATGGTGGGGAGGAGGTCTGCAAGAACTCCACCCGGGCGAGCTTCTATTGAGTAAGGGAGACGATCCACAGACCCGATGGAAGATCTAAAGGGTACGATAGTGACGTGAGAGGTTTCCTCGTCCGGTGGGGGCTCAGATGGTGATGGCAATGACCGGATGAGCCTGGCGATGGAGGGGGACCTGGAGCAACTTCACTGAGCAGCTGGTGGGTTGAAAGGGATCTTCTGCACGAGCCAAGACCTGCAAAGGGTACACTGCTCGGAGGAGAAGCTCCGGTGATGTTTATTGAAGCAAAACATAGGAAGTGAGGGTGAACAGAGCTTTGGAATTGCGACGAGGATGGAAGGAGGAAACCCGAGCCTAATCTCACCTGGATGGCTGAGTATTAGGAGATCAGACTGTGAGAGAAGATGGGGTGTTCATTGAGGGTTCGATCTGTGCAGTTAGGAATGATTGTCGGAGCTCCAGCTGGATAGCTAGAGCTAAGGTGCGTGCGGTGGAGAAAAATGGAAGGATTGAATCGAACGACGAAATACAGTGGATATAAGTGATACCTGAATCTACTGAGGAGCTCAGCTAGGTCATGCAAAGGTGGACGATCGGGTCTTGGCCTCAACCAAGCTGCGGCTGGTCGGGAGGCTTCACGCGGCAGAGCTCTAGCCACTTCTTGAGCTACGAGTCACCAGGTGCCTTCCAACGATCTTGAAGGGCTCCTCCACTGGATGTCACTTCAACGAAGGTGTCTAGGGGGAATGGGGACGCGAGGGACGAGCTGCTCTTCAGTGGAGGCGGGAGAGAGCTTTTATAGACAACTCCAGGAACATGGAAAGATTGAGAAAGAGTACGCAATCCTAGAAAGATCCGCACCTTCCTAAGGATCCACGAGGATCACAGATCCTAGGAGGAGGCTTGGGCAAGAAATCTAGGCACGAGGCAGCTGGAGTCGGGCAGGGAAATAGGGGGAAGAAGTTCCGGTGAGAAGGATTCGGGTCTGACCCAGCTGGAAGGAGGTGTTGACCAGAGTCAACAAATCCTCCTCGACCAATCAGAAATAGGAATATACAAAATATTTACAAATTCAATAAAAAATAACAAATGAGTTCAAAATAAAAAGTGTATAAAATAAAAAATGTTTATTATTTTCCAGACTATTTTTTATATAATTTTTAATTATTTTTAAGAAAAATAAATTAACGTCTATACAATATATAGTATTATATACATGTATAATATATCTATGTATTATGTACAAGTATTTTTATTTTATTATTTTTACAAAAATACCCTTATTTTATGTTTTATTTATTTACAACATAATTTTAGAAGTGTAAAATAATTTTTATCTTATTTTTTTATTAATTTTTTAAATATATATAGTAAATAGGGAATGTGATAGATACAAGTGTATTTTATAAAATGCATGGATGGTTTTATTCTTATTTTTATTTAATTTTTCTGATTTTTATTTTATTTTTATATTATTTCTAGGAATATATACAAGGTTGAAAAAATAACATTTTAGTTTTATTTTGTCAAAATAATTATATAAATAATATATACAAAATATAGGTATTATCTACAATACATAGTGAACCCTATCTCTCCCTACTTATTTTATTTTACGATCAGGTCAAGGTTTGTTCTTCTCTTGGGGTTTGGGCCACTCTCTATTTATTCTAAATACATCATTCCTTTTTCTTTCTTTTTATTCTTTTATTTTTGCACAAAAATATGCTAATTATGCGATATTAACACAAGCATGCAATTTGCTAAGTTATTGTATTTACAGATATTTACAAGCTACTTTACCAAGAAAAAGAGTTAAAATAAAATAAAAAAGAGTGAAAATCAGGGAATCATTACCCCCTATACTTTACCTTTGCTAGTCCTTTAACAAACACTTATTTGAAAAAGGAGTGAGAAAGCTCAAGAAAGGAATCAAGGTTGATTATTAAGCTTATCTTCATTAAATTGAAGTATGGATCTCAGTCAGACCTTTGGGTTATTAGTTTGTCGGAACCTTATTAGGAAATAGGTTTAAGACTCAACTGCCTCCAAGTTCCACCATTCTATGGTCACGACTACTCAATAACCAGATCAGAACAAGCATACATACACAAACTCTAATGAGTATGCATCTTTCCTTGTACAGTGTAAGTGATATGTAGCTCCCCACCTCAGAAATGACAAAGCAACAACCTCCCTCAACAAGGTAACTCTAATTCCCTAGTACAGTAACTCTTTCCTCGAGGAGCGGGATATTCCTTTCTAAGTTCAAGTTCAACCAGCTCAAGAAGAGGGGAAAGAAGAGAATGGACCGTGACCAGTGTATCAATGTACCCCTGGGAGCCTAACCGGTGTAGTTATGTCTCCCACTGTAAGATTTATGAGATGACTAGGTGTGATACATAAGCTTTGCTTTATTGACTATATACACCCGACATACATTTTATTTTCAATCAGGTCTGCCCACTTTTTTGGAGTTTTTCTTGATTTTGCACTCTCTTTTTTAAGTGCATATGTACAACATATCTACATGGTGCAACATATACATGAGGAGTTTTTCTTCTCGAGCCAACAGACTATCCCTCTTTTGAAGCATTATTGCAACCCACAACTCCTGTCTTTAGACCTCAATGCTACCAGACCAGGTTGAGATGTACATCCCTTCCTAGAGGAAGATGAGAGATTCCGCCTGGAAGTACTACCATCATATGCTTACTTCAAGCCAAAGAATTATGCCTCCTCATCACCTCATATGTGTTGAGCTACGTGTAAGGTGTTGGTCCAAGTAAAGTCATTGTCTCTGAGAGTCATGCATGCGTTGTTAAGTGTTCTACTTAGGCTCATCAATATGACATGTGAACATAGCCTAGTGGACTCAAAGAATTAAGTCACTAATGGACCTAAAATGTCTTAACACCAATCCTATAAGGTTCCTCTAAAGCTGGGTGGATTAAGGTCTTACCACGTTCTATTTTCCAATTTAATTCTAGACTAGTTTAAATGTCAACAAACATATATGTACAAAACTTTATTTGTGCAATTTTTTTCAAAATATGCAAAATTTTATGAAAAATATTTGAATGCAAGAAAGGCAAGTTTTTTTGCTTACAAACATTTACCAACCGATTTTTGCAAAGTTTTCTTTCTTAAACATTTTTCAAAAATTTTGTACTATATACATAATTTTTATACAAAAATATTTACAAAAGTTTTACACACAAAACATTTTTACAAACATTTGTACAAAAATAGCTTTTACAAAAGAACTATTTACAAACATGTATGTGCAAGAAAAAAATTTATATGCGAGAAATTTTTTAAAATTTTTGTGATTTTTAATTTGTGTTTTTTAGCCATTTTATTTATTAACACACTCACACAAAGTACGAGTTATGGGTAAAGTATATATACAATATATACGACACTCCCCTATACTTAGCTCGAACGATGTCCTCAGAGTGATCAAAGAGTGATGAAAGGAAGACGTAACTCATGTTGAGTATTGGGAAGTGAAGAGAAGGCTATACTACAATGACGAATAAAAGAATGCAATGAATAGAAGTCGTTGATCCCCTTATACTTAGGATCAAGTAATCCTAAGTATAGAAGTCTTTACACAAGGGGAAAATCAAAGGTTAGAATGCACAGGGTGTACCTCCCCTATACTTAGGATAAAATATTCTTAAGTATAGGCATCAAAATAGAGGTAAAAAGAATCAAACAGATAATCACAAGTCTGACACCCACCATACTTAGGGTAAAGTACACCCTAAGTACAACATAATCAGAAGATGAATATGGGATGTTCGATAAAAGAATGTGCGATATGGACAACTGGATCTATACAGATGCAGAGGAGAAGTGTTAATCAGACATGAGATGCAAATGATGTGAGTCAAAGACCACATTTCCTGCAAAATGAATAGGGGCAACGTCAATGATCAGCGGATCATGATCTAGATATGGCTTCAGTCACTGACCGTTAACTTGAAAGGTGGATTCAGATGACAACTCGGATATATCAATGCTTCCGTTATCGTGCACCTTTCGGACCAAGTATGGTCCCTTCCATTTTCTCTGCAACTTCCCTGGAAATAATCTCAGCCTAGCATCAAATAGCCATACTCTCTGGTTCGACTCAAACTTCTTATGGCTAATATGAGAATCATGCCATATCTTTACTCTCTCCTTATATTGTAGGCTACTCGAAAAGGTTGTGTCTGTAAGATCCTCCAGAGATGCCAACTCTGCTTTCCTCTGTTCTCTTATGCTCTTGGGATCCAATAATAGCTCAGAGATTGCCCATAGTGACTTGTGCTTGATCTCCATAGGTAAATGGCATGGCTTGCCATAAACGAGATGAAAGGGAGATGTACCCAAAGGTGTTTTAAAGGAAGTCCAATAGGCCCACAAGATCGAGTCCAAAAGCTGTGACCAATCCTTTTGGTTTGGGTAGATGATCTTCTGCAGAATAGTCTTGATCTCCATGTTCGATACTTCAGCAAGACCATTGGTCTGAGAGTGATATGGAGTGGCAACTCGATGGTCTATGCTGAACTCGTTAGCAATGGCCTTTACCTTATCGTCGATAAAATGAGTCCCCTGTCTGATATCAATAATCTAGGAACCCCCAAACTGTGAAATGATATTCTTCCTCAAAAATCTGCACACAGTCTTAGCATCTGCGGTTCGGGCAGGGATGGCCTCAACCCAATGACTCACATAACCCCCATCAAGCAGAATGTACTTGAATCCCAGACTCTTAGGGATTGGACCCATGAAATCGATGCCCCGTGCGTCAAAAACCTCACTAAAGTGAATGAGCTGCATCGGCATCATATCATGTTGTCCACAGGTGCCCATCCTCTGACAGTCAGTATACCTCTTCATGAGCTCATTAGAATCCTTGAAGAAGGTAGGCCACCATAGTCCGGATTGGAGTACTTTTTGTGCTGTCCTCCTCCCAGAATGATGTCCTCCTACCTCAAGCTTGTGGCAGTATGTGAGGACGCTGTGGTGATCCTCCTGAGGAATGCACCGATGCCAGACACTATCCCCTCCTTCATGATAAAGGATGGAATCCTCCCAATGGTATGACTTGGCCTTCGCGAGAAAAGTCTCAAGTCGCTGTCTGGGCCAACCTTGTGGAACTTTCTTGGCAACAAGATAGTTCATAATGTTGACGTACCATGAGAGCGAGGCGATATCAAGGATCGCCTCATCTGGGAAGGTCTTTGTAATAGGTGCCATCTGCTTTGATTCCTCGAGATTCTGTAATTGGATAGGTGATCTGCCACCACATTCTTGACTCCAGACTTATCCTTAATCTCAATGTCAAACTCTTGGAGTAGAAGGATCTATCTTGTCAATTTGGCTTTGGCATCCTTCTTTGCCATGAGGTACCTGATGGCGGTGTGATCTGTAAAAATTGTCACTCTGGATCCAAGAATATAAGATATGAATTTGTTCAAAGCAAAGACTACTGCTAGCATCTCCTTCTCTATAACAGTATAGTTCCGTTGAGCGGCATCCAAAGTTCGGCTAGCATAGTGAATAGCATATGGCAATCCATCCCTCTTCTGTCCTAGCATAACCCCTATGGCAAAATCAAAAGCATCCGTCATGATCTCGAATGTGAGAGACCAATTGAGTGGCTGAAGGACAGGAGCCTCAATAACTAATCCCTTGAGAGTCTCTAATGACGCTAGACACTTATCAATTACAATGAACTCGGTGTCTTTCGTCAGCAGATCAGTAAGCGGTTGGGCAATACGACTGAAATCTTGAATGAATCGTCGGTAGAAACCCACATGCCCCAAAAAAGACTGCAACTGCCGCAAGTTGTATGGTGGATTGAGTTTCCTGATGATATCCACCGCGGTCGGATCAACCTCCATGCCCCTGTTGGAGATGATATGTCCAAGCATCGTCCACTGAGTTACCATGAAGTGACTCTTCTCCCAAGATAATATGAGACCTCGATACAACGCTAAAGTATGCGGTCTAGGCAGTCAAGACAAGCATCAGACCCATCACCGTAGACCGAGAAATCATCCATGAAGACCTCTAAACAATCATCCACCATGTTCGAGAAGATGGACAACATGATCCTTTGGAATGTAGCCAGGGCATTACATAAACCAAAGGGCATCCGTCTGAAAGCATATGTCCCAACTAGCCTCTCCTGGTCTTCCGGCACTATGGCGACCTATTTATAATCGAGTACTCATCAAGAAAACAATAACGACTCTTCCCAACTAGCCTCTTGATAATCTGATCAATAAATGGAAGTGGGAAATGATCCTTCTGGGTGACCTGATTCAATCGTCTGTAGTCCACACAAACCCTCCAAGAAGTGGGTATCGGGTAGCTATCTCCTCTCCAGACTCTCTTACAACTGTAGTGATGCCCGTCTTCGTAGGCACCGCATGTAATGGACTAACCCACTTAGAGTCATAGATGGGGTAGATAAAATCGACGCTCCATCATTTTGATATCTCTCTCATGACCACATCTCGAAAGATCAGATTCAGCCACCAATGGAAGTTACGTGATGGCTTAGCGTCCTCTTCGAGATAAATATGATGGGAGCATATGGCCGGACTTATCCCTTGGAGATCAGCTACACTCCATCCAATCACCTTGTGGTTTCTTTCAAGAACCTCCATCAAACGAGATTCTTGCCCTCCAGTCAAATATGTCGAGATAATGATTGGGTACATCTCTAGCTCACCCGCAAGGAATATGTTCTTCATCGATTGTGGCAAGGTCTTCAACTCATGACAACTAGGAGTTGGCAAATCTGGCTTCTGAAAAGTCTGAGTGAAGGCAACCAAATCTACATGGGAGAACTCTCGTTGTGCACCAAAATCTGGTGAAGATGGCCTTACTGGTATCTCTGTAATCTGTGCTAGCTCAATCTCCACCTTAGCTATCGGCTCTGTAGAAATCAAACATGGCAAATAATCATCAAACTCATCCCAATCAATTTCTGAATATGATGGATCTGAATTAGAAGAATAAGAAATAAACTCTGACTCGCTATCCTGCCCGCGATCGTCAGCCTCATATGTGTCCTCTGCCAAGAGTGTGCTATCCGAACTCTCATCTGCCAGAATATGTACATCTGTAGTGTCTGAAGGTGCAACAAGAGCTCGTGATACCGGATCAGACCGAACTGCTTCATCTTCTATAATCACAAAGTCCCACTCCTGGTGAACGTCTCGCTCTGCATCTATCATCTACTCTGTGTCGCTCGACTGCTCAGATCAGGATGAATCTCTAGCTTTGGTCTCCTTGATCATCTCTATTTGTACACTCTTGTCATTGACGCGAAAGTATACCTTTCCGCAATCATGATCAGACACCGCCTTGGTTGTGGCCAAGAACAGGTGTCCTAGAATGATGGGGGTATCTATCACAGATTCAGGGATCTCCATGTCCAGTGCAACAAAGTCCACAGTGAATTTCATGCCCTGAATTGTGACGACCACACCCTTCAACAATCCCTTTGTCCTCTTGATAGATCTATCAGAAACTGAAGGATTGTCCAGCTCTGTCGAAGAGGGCCAAACTCGAATCGGTCGAGTAGGGCTGCCGGAAGAAGGTTGTGGAAGAGCCGTTGTCTAATAGAGTCCGATCAAACTGCTGCTCATGGATGTGGCATCTGACATATGGAGCTCCTGAATCTGGCCTCTTGGCTGGCAATCGGTTATGGATAGCGAAGCAGGTGGCACGAGTGAGAACATGGATTTCTGCATTGTGGTTCCTTCTCTTCCTGCAGATGGTGGTCTTCTCTCTCAAATTCTTCTGGAAGAGAGGGATGTGCTCTAGTGCCTCCTATAGAGTCAGCTGAATCTAAAATCTATTAATCATCTGCTGGCTGAACTCTAACCGGTGTCTCTTTTTTGGATTTTTTATTTTATTCCCCTTCGTTAAGGGGACAACTGGACCCTCTACAGAAAGAGGGTCCGGAATAGGCTCTTGTGTATGTGAAGGAATAGAATCCATACAATCATTAGCATTCAATACATATGACTCAAAGGAAACACCGAAACCTTTCCTTTATTCATATTTTTGGTCTTCTCTCTTTTTCCATTTTTTTGGTTTTTTCTAACATTGTCCTAAAATACAACAGAAGGTAACACAACTGAAGTAGAAATGGTGGCATTGTCACCACCCACGACATCTGTCTTCGTGGCATCAATACCGCACTCTGGCTCAACAACTGGAATAGAAATGGTGGCCTCAGTACCACCAACTGTATCTGGAGTCTGATGGCCTCAGTACCGTCGGTTGGATCTACATCCTTGTGGCTTCAACACCACCGTCATCGTCATTACAAGCGGCATCGGTACCGCTATCCTCCTCGTCTAGCACTCTTGCTTCTCCATGTGGTCGTCACTCAGACGAGGCACCATCGACTGGCATCCTACCGCTCCTAAGTGTCACAAAATCAGCACCAAATATGTAGAAAGAAATATCGCCCAAGGAATCACTAGGAGTATTAGTCTCTATGAACTGTACCTACTCCAGACTTCCTCTTGAGGTTGTTGGGGTTTGGTTCGATCTGAGATAGTATGGCGGTCTTGCCCTTGATGATGTCCCTCATCTCCTATCGGAACTCATCCATCTCTCACCGGAAGGATGCCCGCTGATCTGAAAGGAGGCGAGCAAGGTCATCAAGGATTGGGTTCTTATAGACAGGTCCATGAGCACCATATGGGTTGCCTTGCTGGAAATGAGGCTACCAATAGTGAGGGGGAGGCAGAGAAAACTGTTGAGGTTGCTGCTGCTGCCTCCACTGTTGTCCCTGATGATAGGGACGAGGACCTTGCTGGTACTGCTGGGATGGCTGGGAGTGATGGGGCTGCTGCTACTGGCTGCTCTGTCCGCCCTGAGTTGGAGGCTGTTTTTGGGACGAGTTGCCTCCGGTAGACAATTTGACCAGGACGATCACAATAGATCACATGCTACTGCTGGTACCGGTCATACCAAATCCTGTTGACTTCCATCAACGACTCCTGCTTGTAAGGTGAAGGGGGAAGAATTGCCAGATGTTGATCCGGCTGATACACCACCATCTGAGTGTCCTAAGAGGGTGGTGGCTGGGAGTAGTGCTGCTGCAGTTGGACCGCTCTGCTTAAATGTGATGCACCTGATGCTAGGTGGTAGAAGGCTAGATAGAGCTGCTGTTATTGGGATCAACCCGTGACCTGAAATGGGGATGTAGAGCCATCTGTGCCTCCTAGAGACACATGATATGAGTCTTCAGGTCACTAAGCGTCCGTGCCATCCGATCTATCTAGGTAAGGCCATGACATTGCTTCTTCTCGATGATCTCGATGCGGTCCAGCTTCTCGTTGATAATCCCCATGTCAGCGGCTGCTGACTCGACATGTGATGATGCTATTGACAAAGTAGATGGACCTACATCGACCCGTTCTATCCTATGGTAGGATACAACCTATGGGAGGGTCTTCCCCTGAGTGTAGACCCTAGTCTGGGACATCACCGTGTAGTTTTCTACCATCTCTTCATAGATGGCCCAGACTTGGTCTTCATCCTTTGTGAAATAGGACCCTCCACATGAGGCATTAACTATCCCCTGTAGCTCCGGTGTCATCTCACAAAAGAAGCTCTGAACTAAGTTGGGCTTGGATATCTCATGATGTCGACACCAGTCGATGAGCTCTTTGAAACGATCCCAAGCCTCATGGGATTGGTCGTTCGGGATCATGATGAAGTTATTGATCATAGCTCTATCTGCGTTGGTCCGACCGAGTGGATAGTTCTTGTTCAAGTACTCGGTCCGGAGCTGCTCCCAGGTGGTAACATACCTCCCTAAATGCTTCAGTTAATAGGCTGCTATGTCAACTAATGAGAATGGGAAGGTGATCATCTTGATCGTGTCCTCATCCATGAATCTGTCGTGGACAGTACTGCAAATCATCTTAAACTTTTGGAGATGGAGGTACGGCTCCTCGGTGGCAAGCCCATGGAACTTGGGCAGAAGCTGAATAGTTTGGGGGCGAAGCTCAAAGTCACCCAAGATCTCCGGAAGCTGAATACAACAGTGAGTGAGAGTTGCACAAGGGTTGTGCAATTGCCTCATCGTGCGTGGTGGCCTCAGCTCTGGCTAATCAACTGTACGTACGTCTCCTCTTCCAGCTGCAGGTATCTCTCCACCAGCTGGTCTCTGCGGATCTCCTCTAGTAGCTCTCATCTCTGTAAGCTCTCATCGCACCTCTGCCATGAATGCTCCCTGATCTATCACGGCATGGTCTCTAGGGAGTCTAGAAGTGTGTTGTTGATGTCGCCCTGATGAAGTACATAAGTCGACCCCTAGGCTATCCATCGGTGCATTCCTCACTGTTGGATATCTTTTGGGTCTCTGTAAAGGCAAAAGATCCCAACTCATGTGCCGTCAAATGTATATAAATCTGCGCCGGCCTCTGCTCTATCACCTCATGACTGGTAGAAGAAGGGTGGTCAAGGGGGAATAGGGTGGTAGCGAACTCAGGTTCAAAGAGATGGTTGGGGCTCTCTGAAACTGCCCTAGATGAATGGAAAGGAGTGCTCAAAAGCGGTGTTGTTAAAAAAGCCTAAGGGACCTCCTTCCCATCATCATGATGTAGGGATTTATGAAGATGAGATTTGGAATGCAAATAGGATCAGAAATCAAACCCCCAATTCACCTACTCAACACTGGAGTTGATGACCATGAAAGATCGGTCGTTAATATTGTCTATTTTTATTTAGGCTATCAATCAATCTATCATAGTGATTAAGTGAACTGTTGGGAACCCTATGCTCCCAAGAGACTGGCCCAATCCCACAGTTAGTTTTTCCTATCCAGTATGGGTGCGGATTGTTTACCGGCTACCCAATCAGCCCAACCGGTTAAGGAAGTCCTGGACCGATTATCGGTTACCTGGTGAAATCCTCACTGGAGAACAACCATCCGCAAGACCAATAGTCTGAAAGGATTTCAAGTGTGGCTCTACCTAGTGTGCGGGTTACTCTCTCGCTGCAGATAAATCACCCAAGGAGGGGGTGACTCTCCCCAAAACAAAGATTTTTAGATGAGGTGTATTTTAGGGTCTAGTTTGCATTAGCAGTCCCAATTTTATTTGTTTTCACTTTTATGTATTTTTTTGATAAAGACAACGCCTAACGAATTTTTCAATTTCCTGGGTTATTTTAAGTCCAATAAAACATGGAGAGGAAGTCGAAAAATATGATGCACGATCAAACACTATGATGCATGCAAAAATAGAAATGTGTACCTGACTCCAGCATTCTACATGCAGGGTGATCCACATATAAATTAAAAGACAAAAAATAAACCAACTAAATGATGCAATGAAGAAATTGGCCTTAGATGAGCAACTTCTATTGATCGTAAAGAACTGATAGCTAACTAATCACCTGAGTCCAGTCTCAGATGTCGATCAGTGTCCGCCACAATGGATCCTGCCAGTGTTGTATACGTCCTCTAGCAGCGTGTGGCCTCTCAATCGATTAAGTTAACCTTTTCTTATTAATTATCAGCTAGGTCCAATTACGTTCTATAGGAACAGAATGAGCAATTAAGTGTGGGGCCTTAGCTAATTATGTCACAATCAACAAAAGTCCTAAATCTAGGGGCTAAATCCTCATGAATCAAAAGAAAATAAAAGCAATCAAAACAAAAACCATGAAAAATCCGGCAAGGTCACCCGAGCACACCGGTGCTCGGCGAAACATACCCTAATGAGTCTAAGTGTCCAAGAGTGTCCAAGTCCAAATATTACAATAATAATAAGTCTATAGAAAAAAAACTACTCTATCTAATATAACTATCTTCTCCTGCTCCTCCTTAGATGCAGGTACTCCAACAGAAAGCCGAGGCATCTCCGGGCAGTTCCTCGCACAAAAAGCGAAGAAGAAATGTATCGGAAAATAGTTATATCAAATAGAGACAAAGAAATAAGAAAAGAGAAATAAAAGAGAAAATGACTACTAAGCCATGCTCCCCGACAACAATGCCATTCTGATGACACGCCTTGCGACTCGGGTTAAGTAATATCAAGGGTCGTTGCGACCTGAATCACCAAGCGTCAGTCAACAAGAAGAAATAAACCACTCAAAAAGATAAAAAACAATCAAGAACAAATGTAAGCGGTTTCGCTATTTATTTTACATGGTACAATCAGGGTTGAACACAAGGAGCACGAGAAAACCTATGAAGTAGTCAAGTCTCAAAAATAAACAACATATCTTGTTAGTGGTTTTTAATTTTGCACATTATTTAATTTTTGATAAAGGAACAAGATCAACAAATAAGGAAATAATGCAACACACAAGTCTTTTTTATTTTTTTCTTTAATGATAAAAATGCTTAGAAAATTAAGGCAAAAATATTTTTGGGCTTTTAAGGTTTTAAGTATTTTTGGTAATTTTCCTAGGCTTTTTAAATGTTTTTATAATTTTATAAAAATCAAACAGTGACTTAAAAATGTAAACAATGCACAGTCAGGATTAAATTGCAAGTTAAAAATAGTTAAAATGCCCTAAAATCATGGATAGCAATTTTATGAGAAAATATGAAGAAAAACCTACTTTTGGATTATTCTTGAATTTTATAGAATTTTTATAAGATTTTAGGTGTTTTTCTCTTTTTAGGATTTTTATAACTAATTTTCAAACAAAATTGCTATAGTAGATGAAACACACAAAAACACACTAACAATATTTTTTTGGAATTTTTGAGATACTTTTCGAATTTTTATAGTTTTTTTTTAAAACTAGACAGGATACTTTGTATAGGTTTTAAATTTTTCAAAAATAATAAATGCTAACAAATTAACCCACAAAAATCATAGTAAATACTACACGTCAACAGAAGTAGGTGGTAATTTTTAGATAATTTTTAGGATTAATTTGCTAATTATTAGGTTAAATAAAAGACAAGCAGTTTTTAGGGACCTATATCTAATTAAAATAAAGTTCTGGACCTAAACAATAACACACGTGAAAATTGCAGTGTCGAATTTGCAAAAAGTCAGAACAATCACGCGTGCAACACGTGAACTAGGCTCACAGGGATATAAGTGTAAATATCAAAAACATGCCATTTCATTCATAACATCTAAAAAGGTGCATGACATACAGTGCAAATAATCCCAAAAGCACGTGGAGATGCATGCGAATTCAAATAAACCATACTAAAATGAAAATATCAGAAACTACAAGGGTCTGACTACAAATTATCCAAAGTAGATTAAACTATGACAAATCATTACAGGACTAAATCTAAATGTTGAAATAAACGAGGGTAAAAGGGAAATATACCCCTACAAAGGCATGTGGCGCACACTCGGAGGAAGTGCTGGTATACAGTTCTGATCTCCTACTGCTGCATATCTGATGGACAGAGAATGTCAGGGACGTGCAGTTGGATTGCGTCAGATCCAACGGTCAGAAAGCTGCTCCGATCGATGGCTGAGATGGAATCTGGCAGAGGGAGTTGATCCAACGGTGGGGAGGAGGTATGCAAGAACTCCTCCTGGGCGAGCTTCGATCGAGTAAGGGAGACGATCCATAGACCCGATGGAAGATCTTAAGGGTCCGACAGTGACGTGAGAGGTTCCCTCGTCCGGTGGGGGGCTCTGATGGTGATTGCGATGGTCAGATGAGCGTGGCGATGGAGCGGACCTGTAGTAGCTTCGCCTGAGCAGTTGGTGGGCCGAATGGGGTCTGTTGTGCGAGCCAAGACCTACAAAGGGTACACTGCTCGGAAGCGAAGCTCTGGCGATGTTTATTGAACGCAAAACAGGGGAAGCGAGGGTGAGCGTAGATTTGGGATTCTGGTGAGGATGGACGGAGGAAACCCAAGCCTAATCTCACCAAGATGGCCGAGTATTAGGATGTTCAAACTGCGAGGGAAGATGGGGTGTTCGTCGAGTGCTCGATCTGTGCAGTTAGGAATGGTTGTCAAAGCTCCAACTAGATAGTCGGAGCTAAGGTATGTATGACGGAGAAAAATGGAAGGATTGAATTGAATGGTGAAATGCATTTGATATAAGCGATACCTGAAGCTACTAAGGAGCTTAGTAGGTCAGGCAAAGGTGGGCAATCGGGTCTTGGCCTCAACAAAGTTGCGGCTGGTAGGGAGGATTCACGCAGCAGAGCTCCAGCCACATCGTGAGCTACGAGTCACCAGGTGCCTTCCAACGATCCTGAAGGGATCCTCCGCTAGCTGTCACTTCAACGAAGGTGTCTAGGAGGGAATGGGGGTGCGAGGGAAGAGCTGCTCTTTAGTGGAGGCAGAAGAGAGCTTTTATAGACAACTCCAGTTGCATGGAAAGATCGAGCAAGAGCATGCAACCCTAGGAAGATCCGTGCCTTCCTAGGGATCCACGAGGATCACAGATCCTAGGAGGCTCGAGCGAGAAATCGGGGCATGAGGTGGCTGGAGTCGGGCGAGGAAATAGGGAGAAGAAGGTCCAACAAGAAGGATTCGGGTCTGACCCGACTGGAAGGAGGCGTTGACCAGAGTCAACAAATCCTCCACGACCAATCAGAAAAAAGAAATATACAAAATAATTACAAATTCAATAAAAAATAGCAAATGAGTTCAAAAAAATGTACAAAATAAAAAATGTTTATTATTTTTCAAACTATTTTCTATAATTTTTAAATATTTTTATGAAAAATAAATTAATGTTTATACAATATATAGTATTATATACAATTATAATATACCTATGTATTATGTACAAGTATTTATTTTATTATTTTTACATAAATACCCTTATTTTATATTTTATTTATTTACAACATAATTTTAGAAGTGTAAAATAATTTTTATTTTATTTTTATAAATTATTTAAATATATATAGTAAATAGGGAATGTGATATATACAAGTGTATTTTATACAATCATGGATGATTTTATTCTTATTTTTATTTAATTTTTCTGATTTTTATTTTATTTTTATATTATTTCTAGGAATATATACAAGGTTACAAAAATAACATTTTAGTTTTATTTTGTCAAATAAATTATATAAATAATATATACAAATATAGGTAATATCTACAATACATGGTGAACCCTATCTCTACCTACTTATTTTATTTTGTGATCTGGTCAAGCTTTGACCTTCTCTTGGGGTTTGGGTCACTCTGTATTTATTCTAAATACATCATTCCTTTTTTCTTTCCCTTAATTCTTTTATTTTTGCACAAAAACATGCTAATTATGCAATATTAACATAAGCATGCAATTTGCTAAGTTATTGTATTTACAGATATTTACATGATGTTTTGCCAAGAATAAGAGCTAAAATAAAAGAATAAAGAGTGAGAATCATGGATTTATCAATGAACAAGAATGTATCATGCTCTAGATACAGCTTCAGCAACTGTCTGTTGACTACAAAAGGTTATGCGTCAGGTGACAATTCATATATTAAAAGTCTTCCATTGTCACACAGAGATTTTATAATGAATGGCCCGGTCCATTTGCTCTTCAGTTGTCCTAGAAAGATTTTTAACTTTGCATCGAACAACCACACCTTCTGTCCAGGCTCAAAAGTCTTGCTTCAGATGTGTTTATCTTGCCTTTTCTTGACTTCCTACTTATACATCAAGATGTTGTTGTATGCATAGTCTCTAAATTCTAGCAAATGGTTCAGATCAACTTTTTTGTTCTTGCCTGCTTGTTCGGAATCCAAGTTGCACATATTCAATGCCCATAATGACTTGTGAATCAACTCTACGGGTAGATAACATGGTTTGCCATATACAAAGCATTAGGGAGACATGTGAGAGGGGACTTATACGTTGTATAGTAAGCACAAATAATAAATCAAGAAACTGTGACCGAGTCTTTATGTCAAGTCGTACAAGCTTCTACAGGATAGTTTTGATCTCCCTATTTGAGCATTCAATCAAGCCATTGGATTCTCAGTGGTACGACGCTGCAACACGATGTTTAATACTGTATTGTTTGGTCAGCTTCTTGTCCTCTTTGTTTGTGAAGTTCCCCCCTCCCATTGGATATGAGAATCATCTAAACCCTGAACCATGAGATGATGTTGTACTTCAGAAATCGACAGACGGTGAGATTGTCTATGGCTCGAGCGGGGATTGATTCCACCCGTCTGCTTACATAGTCAACAACCAACATGATGTATTCAAAACCCTGACTAATAGGGAATGGGCACATAAAGTCAATGCCCATGTGTCGAAGATGTCTGATATCTGAATGTATTTCAAAGGTATTTTGTCTCTCATGCTGATGTTTCCGGCCATTCTCTGAAAGTTAATACATTTCTTTACATAATCTGTTGCATCATTGAATAAAGTTGGTCACCAAAGACCACATTGAACTACTTCGGTTGTCATTCTCTTTCTAGAATGGTGTCCACCGGCTTCAAGCTTGTGACACTTGTCTAGGACACCTTTGATTTCCTCCTAAGGTCTACACCTCCTCCATATGCAATTTTCTCCCTCGCGAAAAAGATGAGGATCCTCCCACTAGTAGAAATGGATGCCTAGCAATAATTTATCAACTTTGACTTTTGGCCAGTCTGGCAGAGTCTTCTTGGAGACAAGGTAATTGACAATGTCTGCATTCTGAGAGAGTAAGGCAATGGAAGGAATTGTCTCATCTGGGAAGATCTCTGTAATAAGAATGGCATTCTGCTCAGGAGTTTGAAATTTGACGATTCTGGAAAGATGATCTACCACCACATTTTTATGCCAGGTTTATCACGAATTTCCAAGTCAGATTTTTGGAGTAGAAGAATCCACCGAATCAGACGAGGCTTGGCATCTTTCTTTCTTTGTAGGAGCTTGATGGCATAATGATCTATATAGATAACAACCATGGATCCCAAAAGGTGTAATATGAACTTTTCCAAGGTAAACACTACAACTAGCAGCTATTTCTCTATAACTATATAGTTTTCATGGGCCTCATCTAATGTTCTGCTAGCATAATGAATTGCAAATGCAATCCATCTCATCTTTATCCTAGCACAACACTAATTGCAAAGTCAGAAACACCAGTCAGTATCTTAAAAGGTAGAAACCAATCATGTAACTAGAGGACAAGAGCATGTGTGACTAAATCTTCAATAGATCGAAGGACCCAGTCATCGACCACAAAATCAGCCTCCTTGCCAAGTAGCTCAGTCAGTAATCGAGCAATCTTGCTGAAGTCTTTAATGAAACTACGATAAAATCCAATGTATCCCAGAAATGACCGGACTTGCTTCAGATTTGTTGGTGGCTCATGTTTTGAAATGATATCCACCTTGGCTGGGTCAACCTCCATGCCATGCTTGGAGATGACATGACCCAGTACTATGCCTTCAGTCACCATGAAGCGACTCTTTTCCTATGAGAGCACAAGATGCACCTCTTAATACCTCTTTAAAACTCGGTCTAAATATCCCAAGCATTGATCAAAATTGTCTCCGTAGATCGAGAATTCATCCATGAATACTTCTAGAAAACTACAAACAATATCAACTAATACAACCAACATGCATCTTTAGATTGTCACAGGTGCGTTGCACAATCCAGGCATGTTGCAGAAGGCATATGTCCCGAATGTACATGTGAAGGTAGTCTTCTCCTAATCTTCTGGAGCGATGGTCACTTGATTATACTTGGAGTAACCATCCAAGAACAAAAAGTATTCCTTCACGTAAAGTCTTTTTACTATCTAGTCAATGAAGGGCAATTGAAAGTGGTCCTTATTGGTTGTAAGAATTAAGCATTTGTAATCCACATAGATGCACCATGAGGCCGGTACTCAGGTCGGAATCTCCTATCCTTCATCATTGGTGATAACGGTGATCCCAGATTTCTTGAGCACTATGTGAAGGGGACTCACCCACTTGGAGTCGTAGGTGTGATATACAAATCGCGCATCACACCATTTCGTGATTTCCTTCATGATGACCTCCCGTAGGTTGGGGTCCAATCTACACTGAAATTCTCGAGAGGGCTTGTGTATTTTTCAAAATAAATGTTATGCGAGTAGAGTCAAGGATTTATCCCATGGAGATCCATAATATTCCATCCTATAGCATTGCAGTTTCAATCGAGAAGCTCAAGCAGATGAGATTCTTGTTCTTCGGTCAAATGAGAATTGATAAAGATCGGTTGCATATCTGGTTCACTCATAAGGAAGGAAAACTTCATGTTGAAGGGAAGAGGCTTAAGCTCTGGTGGAGTGGGAGTTGGCTTGGTAGTGACCTTAGTAACTATAATCGGTTCCATCTCTTTCGACCGTTTGTTGTCCACTCTTATGCATTTAGAATTTGAGAGTAAAGCATCACATATATCTGCAATGAAATCAGCCTGATCAGACAAGGGTGGATGTTCAATCATCTCAAGATAACCATCAGCAAAAATATCATTGTCAAAGACATCGGTAAACTCGACTACACTTTCCAGGCTTTCTTTAGGCAAGAGGAATGGTTGTGTTTTAGAGTTTCCCAAGAACAAATTTGTGTCTATATTCTCAGCTAGAAAATTGCATGTTCTGTCCTTTCGGCTCATGCTCTCTTGAAACAATGCCACTTCAGTTGGTTTCAGTTCGGGGACCATATGTATAAACAGTTATCACTGTTGGAGTGGAATGTGATCTATTCAGTGCCATAGTCCAACACTGCTTCAGTGGCTCTATGGAATAGCTGACCGAGGATGGTCAGAGTGTGGAGTAGAGGTGCAGAGGTGTCCATGTCCAGGATAATGAAATCAACAGGGAATTGCATCCCTTTAACTGTGATGATCACGTCCTCCAACATGTCCCTGGTCTGCTTGACTAATCTATCTGTGAACTGTAGAATCATCTTTGTGGACTTGAGCGGCCCTTCTCCAAATTCCTTGAGCATATAAGAATAAAATAAATTAAGAGATGATCCTCTGTCAAGCAAAGTACGCTCGAACTCTTGATTAAATATTTGGCATCTGATGAGTAGATCTACGTTGTCTTTCTTCTTATTTTGGAGATTTCTGATGGCATTGACGGTGGCTATGGTGATTATATGCATATCTGGTTTTCTTTGTCTATTTCTGTGGTTCAGATGCTTGCTGTACATGCCTCATTCAATCCTCTTTTCATAGTGGGCATGTACTCCATGGATTTCAGTAAAGGCATTTCAAGTATAATATTTGCAGTATTTTCACAATGACAAGATCAGAAAGAGCATTTTCAACATTTTTTTATAGTTTTTGATTTAAGAGCTTCTGGAAACGGAATATGCACATATGAAGAAACTGTATTGTGTAAAACTTTATCCATATCATTGCTTACAGGTAGATGGTAAAAATGTGCAAAATCATCTACATTCTATGGACTAAAAAATTATGTAGTCCTGGCTCCATTGGATGGCATTAGTTCTGTTGATGTTGTTGGCGTCTTCATTGCTGGCACGACTTCACCTTGGCTGCTGCTTTCTTTCTGAGTTTTTGAACTTTCTTCATTTTTTTATTTTTGGTGGTTATTTGGTCAGATTTGGCAAGGGTCTAAAATAATATCCTCATGGAGGACGAAGATATTTTATCACTGAGGCGACCACTCACGAAACCCGAACTAAAACAACAAGCACCCACAACCTATAATTAACCAATGAATGACAAAATTGTGAAGTATAATTTGTTATACTCTACAAACAAACATGTATAACATGTAAGAATGCAGAGGTCGAACTAATGAGAGCAAATAAGGCATCCTATTGATTATTGCTAATCACGAATGAATTATGTACGTAATTACCTTTTTTATATCGATTTTTTGGTTTTTTTTAAATTTTTAATTGATTTTATTATATATATTTTTTAATTTTTAATTTCTTTTTAATTTAAATATTATAATATATATGTGTATATAAGGGTGTATAAATAGATCTGATATAAAGTATATATATTATATAATAAATATAGAAATCATAAAAAGATTGAAAATATGGCCCATTTTAAATTATATTTTTTAAAAAAATATTTATAGCATATGTATAATTATAAATAATAGTACAAAGTATATATATGTATATAATGCAATATATGGTATTATAATAATACATATAGATAAAATCAATTAAAATTTACAAAATAAAATATTCTTGTGTTTTCATATTTTTCTAATGTTTTTTGTAATCGGTATTTTTGCTAATTTTTCATGTATTTTTAAGGTTAAAAATATCCAAAAATAGGAATTAAATAAATAGGATGAATTATTTTATAATTAAAATATAAAATAAAGTCAAAATATTCCAAAACTATTTTTCATTTGTAATAATAAGTATAAATAAAATTAGCGAATAGAAATAGATATTTTTGGGATTTTTCAGGATTTTTTATATTTTTATAGGATTTTGGAGCTTTTAATTTTTTTATCATTTTCTTTTTTATTTTTTGAAATTTTGGTCTGAAGCTATAATATACATTATAGACAAATTTTTTTGGAAATTTTCAAAAAGGTTTTATAATTTTAGGTATTTTCTAAGTCAAACATGGGAAAAGAGCTCTTTTCTATTTTTCATAAATAAGAAATGTGCATAAAATGCAAAAATAAAAATATGGCATGAAAGAACATAAATCCATGTACATTTTTCTATTTTTGCTTAATTTTTTGAGCATAGATGATATTTATAGAAATTAAGCACACATATACAAAAATTAAATACTTACGATGACCTTTTTGTAAATATTAAGTTTACGTGCATTTCAGAACCCTAAAATGAAAATCTAGGGGCTTTTGTGTAATTTATCCACATATATTTAAATTAAAAGCACATGATAAGGACTTAAATGTAATATCCAAAAGTTCAAGGTCCTCTATACAACTTTCCAACAAAAATTAACACGTAATGTACAAATTTCAGGTCTTTTTATAAATACAAAAATCAAAAGGGATATAATTGCAACATACCCACTTCACGTGGGAGGCCATATGAGGTAAGCTGGCTCGGACATCAATGCAAATACACAATAAGATAGGGGGTTCCATGCAAAAATACCACTATTTTTTACACTGCAAATCATATTTAAAGGACTGAGCAGTAAAAGCAAAAAGGTAGAGGGGACGATATGTAATTTTCCCCCAATGACGCGCAATCCAATGATTGGTCTTGACTCACTTGGATGTGTGGCACGTTCTTGATGCACCGTGATACCTCTGGCTGTAACGACTAAGAGTAAATCCCAGATGGGATCGGATGGTGCATGGCCTTCATGATCTAATAGTGGCTGAAGAATATGGAGCTCCTCTCCAAATCATACGGTAGTTGCTGTCCTCGAAGAACAGGGATAAAATCCCCTTCCTATGAACTTCAATTTTCAAACCCGAGCACACCCGAGCCTCTTTCTTAATGTTGAAGTGGCCTCCATGCTCAGGGATGGCTTCAGTATCTAGCAGACCCCTCAAAGAAGTCTAGAGCTCATCGGTGGAGCTCTAGCATACGTAAGTGCCTGGAGCTGCTCTTGAAGTTGAATAACCCTCAAATGGGCCCTTCTAGGAGCGTTACCTGCATAGGAACTCAAAGGGACTTCGATGATGCTTCCTGGGGTTTTATTGCTAGAAGTCATGGCGAAATGGAAGGATGTGGAGGTGCTCTGGCAGAGGCAGCAGAGGGAGCACCGAGGGCTCGATCCAAGAAGTATCAAGGTGATCTGATGGGTCGTGGGTGCGGAGAATGCATCAAGGAACGAAGGGGGCATGAAAGGCGGGTCTGTGACTATCGGAAACAGGGTGAAAACTGGCCGAAGCAGAGAGGTCCAGCGATCGAAGATCTTGATTCTATGCTAGATCTTGATTCTACGCTAGATTACTGATCTAAGGACGAAATGAAAGGTCAAAAACTAACAACTAATGCTACATCTACCTAGAAATGGGTAAAAAGTGTGCATATCATACCTAGGGACTAGGGAGAAGAGGTGTCACTAGAGCTCCACCTTGGGTTGCCTCATCTCCTCCGTTCACCGCTCCAGCACTGTAGGGGAGCGCCTGCTGTCACCAGGTGTCACACTTGGACGAGGTATAGGGGATCCAAGGCTCAAGAAAAGGACCAAAATGGAGAAGGAGGCTGAAGGGTTTTATTTATAGATATGGTTTTTGCAGATCGTGCAATTGGATTCAGGGATGCAACAGAGGGGATCGATGGGATCTGAGGATACAATGTGGATCATGGAGATCCCATCTGCAGAAATTGTTCAAGGCTCAAGGTGATTCGATCATTAGGTCGCAAGAGCAAATGGTGAGAAGTAGGTGGCTCGCGGCTCTAACATGGGTCAGAGGTGCCAAAGGGGTAGTTGACCGAGGTCAACAAAAGGATGAATGTGGTTAGTCCATGTGACCAACCAGAAAAATACAAGGAAAAAATGCCTTATAAAATGAATAATAAATAGTAAATGAGTTTATTAATTTTAGATTCTAAAATAAAATTTTTTTATTAGTTTCTGTAGTATTTTATCCCTATTTTTATTTATTTTTATGAGGTTATTTATTACGAATTATTGTTTACATGTATAGTTATAGGTATATACCTATATATGTGTATTTTATTTTTATTTTTTATTTATATTTTATTATTTTATATACATAATTTATATATTTATAACTTATTAAGAGTGTAGAATGAACATTGTACATTATTTTTATGTGAAATCAATTTTTTATTTTTCTTTATATTTTTATCTACAACTTCATGTACAAAGTTTCTGGATTTGATGTATAGATAATAAAGAATAATATGGCTCCCAAAATGAATTATGAAAGAATAACTAATTAGGGTTTTATTGTGTTTTTGACCATTATCTCCCCCTACTTTATTCCTTGTCGATCCAGTCATCATGATGCCTAGGTCTCGGGGTCTAGGATCATAAAATACCTTTGATATTTATTTCTTTTTCTTTTTCTTTTGTTTATTCTTTTTTTTTAGCTTTAAAAAATGTATTTTATACAATAATTATACGATAAATAATGAATGTTAATTGATGCGAAGTAATGATATTTACATGAATTAAGCTAGGGAATGAAGGCCAAAATGAAAGAATAATGGTGATGAAATGGAGATTCATCACCCCCTATACTTTCCTTTGCTAATCCCTAGCAAACACTTATGCTTATAAGTGCAGAAAATAAAATAAAGGAAAAAAGAAAGAAAGAACTTGGATTGATTTTAACTTTTAAACTTGTCTTTATAAAATCAAAGTTTGGAGCTTGAGTCGGACCTTTGGATTTTAGATTTGGTCGGAACCTTATTGGGAAATGGACTTGCAACACAACAACCTCTGAGAAGCACAAAACTCTACTCAAGTCTCCTCAATAGCCAATTCAGAATAAGTCAACTCATTCACAAATCCTTACGACTATGAATCTATCTTGGAACGTGTGTGTGATATAGAGCTCTCCTTGGATGAAGTGGTAAAAGTCAATCTTCTCCAACATGGTGACCTGAATTCCCCAATTCAGCAACTCTTTCCTTGAGAAGCGAGGTATTCCCTTCTAAGTTCAAGTACAACCAGCTCAAGAAGAGGAGGTGGAGAGAAGAATGGATGGTAGCCAGTGTAGCTACCTATTCTAGGAACCTTGACCCAGTGTAGCCAAGTCATCCGGCTGCTTGCGCACATACATATGACTTTGAAGCTCAAGATTTCTTATTGACTATACAAATATATACATGCTCCAGAAGGCATTTTATTTTCATTCAGGCCAACCCACTTTTTTGGAGTTTTTTATTTTTTGCATTTTTTAATACTATATACAACAACATTTACATAAGGACTTTTTCCTCTTGAGCTAGCAGACTATCCCTCTTTTCAAGCTTTATTGCAACCCACAACTTTTATCTTTAAACCTCGTCGCCACTGGATCGGGTTGGGGTACAATGGCCACAAATATGTGACTTCCGATGGTTCCTCTGGCTTGTGTTTCATGCTGGCAAATCCAACCCTCTACCACTTCAACTGAGGTGAGCAAGGTGTAAGGTGCATGTGTGCAAGCTAGGTCATTATCAACAAGAGTCATACATATGTTTTGAAATATTCTACTTAGTCAATCAAGACAACAATGAACCAAGTCTCACGGTCTCAAAGAATTAAGTCTAGCAGACCTGAAGTGCCTCAATTCCAGTTACTCTAAGGTTCCTGTGATTAAGTAGATTTAAGGTCCAACCAAGCTCCAATCTTCAGATTTTATTTAGACTTGTTCAATTATCAATATCAATCTGAAAAATGCAAATGCTATGTACAATGTGAGGAAAATTTCTTAGTTGCACTTTTCTAATTTTGAACTTTTTATGGATTTTTGAAAAAAAAAAGTTTTACATTTTTTTATGCAATTTATGAAAAGATTTTGTAAATATTTTTGGGATTTTTAATTTTGCATTTTTTTAGGGTTTTTTCAAAAATAAAAGGTTTTTGGATCAAAAAAGGGGGTATGTGCAGATATTTACATGGGAATGCTTCTTTTTATTTACAAGAATTTAGATTCAAGAATTTACAGATTTGTACATACAAGGTTTGTAAGGGTTCTTTATTTGCTTGCATTATGTACATAGTTCTCAAAATAATTTGAAAATATTTTTGCAAACATTTTGAAAACTTTATTTAGCAAACTAATTTGACAAATACTTTTTACAAACATTTTACACTATTTAAAATCATTTTTCAAAGATTTTTCAAACAGTATGTATAGATTTTTCAAACTATTTTTGCAACCATTTTCCAAACATTTGCAAATAGATTTTCGAAATATTTTATTTCAAACAAAGAAAATAAATTTTTAAAAACCAAACATTTTTACAAAGGTCAAAAATATTTTGCAAAATGTTTTCCAAACTGTTTTCAAAAGAATTTTCAAAGAATTTTCCAAACCTTTTTTCAAACATTTTGCAAAATATTTTTAGCCTGGTTTATTATTCAGTATATACAAAAAAGTTTAATGTATTTTATACACGTGGGTTCTTTAAACTTAATTAGTTGTATTTTACTCATACTTATTGAAAATACTAAAGTACGAGTTATGGATAAAGTATATACACGTATATATGACCCCCCTATACTTAGCTTGAGCTATGTCCTCATAGATCGAAGAGGAAAGAAAAGACATAACTTGTACTAGGTATAAAAGAGCCTATACTAAAACGACTAAAGAATAAAGAATCACGGAGTGAGAAGTCAATCGTCCCCCCTATACTTAGGATGAAGTAATCCTAAGTATAGCAGGTTGTATCTACATGTAGGGAGGGTCGAGGGTGTGAATAAATAGAGTAGCGACTCTTCTTTCTCCCCTTATACTTAGAGTAAAATATCCCAAAGTATAGACATGAATATCAATAAGAGAGGAGACATGTGAGGGATCAAGGAACGCACGGTGGAATTCACTCTTTCCCCCTATACTTAAGATGAAGCATATCCTAAGTATAACGGTGATGACTGAGAGGAATGAAACAAAGAATGAGAAGAAGGAAAATAAACAAAAGAAAAAAATAGAAGAAAAGAAGAAAACTAAAGAAAGAGTTTTATAGGATAATTATCTGAATCTTTAGATGTTGCAGGAGTTGTAGAGGATGCATCATTGTAGATCACTTGGACTGAGTCGACAACAACCAGGAAAGTGTCATGCTCAAGGTATGGCTTCGATAGCTGACCATTGATGAGGAATGGTGTACGCCAAATAACAACTCTGATATCACAATGATTTCGTTGTCATGCACTTGTTTCACTCTGAATGGCCCTATCCATTTACTCTTCAATTTGCTTGGGTATATCTTCAACTTTGTGTCGAATAACCACACTTTCTGTCTAGTCTTGAAGGTTTTTCAGTTGATGTGCCAGTCGTGCCAACGTTTAACCTTCTCCTTATACATCAAGTTGTTATCATACACATAATCTCGGAATTCCAAGAGTTTTTTTAGATACACTTTTCTTTGCTGACCACCTTTCTGTGAGTCCAAGTTGTAATGGTTCAAAGCCCATAATGATTTATGTATTAACTCAATGGGCAGATGGCACGACTTTCCATATACAAGACGATAGGGTGATATTCCTAGGAGAATTGTAGGCAATTCTATATGCCCAAAGGACGAAGTCTAAGAGTTGGGACCAGTTATTTCTATCCAACCACACAAGCTTCTGTAAAATTGTTTTGATTTCTCTATTGGACAGTTCTACCATACCATTGGTTTGAGGATGATAAGTAGAAGTGACTCGGTGCTCGATGTTGTACTCCTTCGTTGATTTCTTGACCTCTTTATTTATGAAGTGGCTACCCCTGTCTGATATTAGGATCTTTGGTACTCCAAACTGTGAAATGATGTACTCTCTCAAAAACGACAAACTGTACGACTATCAGTGGCTCGGGCAGGAATAGCTTCAACCTAGGGACTCGCATAATCAACGGTAAGAAGGATGTTCTCAAATCAATGACTGTTGGGAAAGGGTCCCATGAAACCAATGCCCTAGGCATTGAATACATCTGAAATTTGAATGAAGTTTAGGGGCATCGAGTCTTTAGCTGTAAGGGTTCCTCCCATTTTCTAATAGTCACCACATCCTTTGACATATGTTCCTGCATCCTTGAATAGTATGGGCCACCAGAGGCAACACTATAATACTTTTCTTGTCGTTCTGTCTCCAAAGTGGTGTCCACCAGATTCGAGCGAGTGACAATGCTCGAGGACACTATGATGCTCCTCCTAAGGGATAAACTAACGCCAAACGCAATATTCTCCTTCCTTGAATAAGAGTGGATCTTCCCATTGGTAGAAATGGATTGTCTACAGGAACTTGTCCTTCTTGATCTTCGTCGAATCTTGTGGAACTACACAAGAAATGACGTAGTTCACGATATCAACATACCAAGGGAGAGAATCCCGGACGAGAATCAACTCATCAGGAAAGGTGTCTGTGATTGGTGCACTACTCAGTGGTGGTTCTTGATGCTCAATTTTGGAGAGGTGATCTGCTACCACATTTGAACTCCCAAGTTTATTTCTGATTTCCAAATCAAACTCCTGGAGGAGAAGGATCCATCTGATCAATCTGATCTTTGAATTCTTCTTCTGTTGTAAGTATCGGATAACAAAGTGGTCAATAGAGATGGTGACTTTAGATCCACGAAGATAGGATCTGAACTTCTCGAGGGAGAAAACCACGGTCAGCAACTCTTTCTCTATAACAGTGTACTTTCTTTATGCTTCATCTAATGTCTTGTTAGTGTAGTGAATGACGTAGGACGCTTTGTCTTTTCTCTGTCCTAATAAAACCCTAACTGCAAAATCTGACGCATTTGTCATGATCTCAAAGGGTAGAAACTAATCCGACAGTTGTAGGACTAGAGCTTGAGATATTAGCTCATTCAGGTGATTGAAAGAATGGAGGACCTGTTGATCAACATTAATCTCGGTCTCCTTGCACAATAATTCAGTTAGAGGTCAGGCAATGTGGCTAAAATCACTGATGAATCGTCTGTAGAAACCCACATTCCCAAGCAATTACCTCACATTTCTGACACTATGAGGGGGCTCAAGATTGGCTATCACATCCACCTTTGCTAGATCGACTTCCATGTCATGCTTGGAAACGGCGTGGCCCAGGACAATCCCTTTAGTAACCATAAAGTGGTCCTTTTCCGAAGATAGTACGAGATTGACTTCACAACATTTCTAAAGTAATCTATCTTGGTGTTGAAGACAAGAATCAAACTTGTCAGCATAGATGGAGAATTCGTCCATGAACACCTCAAGAAAATCACCAACCATATCGGCAAAGACTGCAAGCATGCATCTCTAGAATGTGGCAGGTGTGTTGCATAGACCAAAGGACTTTCTCTTGAAAGCGTAGGTGCCGAACGAGCAAGTGAAGGTAGTCTTCTCTTGGTCCTCTAGGGCGATTGCCACTTGGTTGTATGTGGAATACCCATCCAAAAAGCAGAAGAACTCCTTGATGACCAGTCTTTCCAGAACTTGGTCAATAAATGGCAAGAGAAGTGGTCCTTCTTCGTTGCAGCATTGAGGTGGCGGTAATCAACACATACATGCCATGATGTTGGTACATGAGTGGAAATCTCCTCTCCTCTTTCATTTGTAACCACTGTGAGACTTGATTCCTTTGGAACTACATGCAAGCGGCTCACCCATTTTGAGTTGGAGATGGTATAAATAAACCATACGTCACACCATTTCCCGATCACCTTCATGACGATGCCCTATAAGTTAGGGTTCAATCTCCTAGAAATTCTCATGATGGTTTGGCATCATCTTCCCAGTATATGTAGTGTGAGCTCATAGCAGGATTTAGCATGCGGATATCTGATACATGCCAACTAAATGCCTTGCACTTTTTCTCTAGAACCTCGAGCAGTAGAAATTCCTAATCCGGAGTCAGCCTGTTATTGATGATGACAGAATAGATGTTTTCTGCACCCTCAAAGAAAGCATACTTGAGGCCTACCAGAAGTGGCTTTAATACTGGTTATGGTCAAGCCTGCTTCTTAGTTACTTCAGAAACTGAACTGGTAGGTGGGTGATCAACCATGACTTGGGAGGTGCTGCCTACCTCGGTCGCTAGTGGACTGCTGATAATGTGCCGAACAAATAATCAATGAATTCTTCATGTTCGGACTAGCATGAATCTTCTACCTCAAAAAGTTCCATCAGCAAGTAAGAATCTCTCTCATCCAACATCAGAGCATGCAAAGACTATGCTTTTCAGGTCCTCCTCTAGAAAGAGGATGTCCTAAACTCATGTGTCATTCAAAGAAATTTCTTTATCTCTGATATCTACAGTGAATTCACAATTTGCCTTAGACGGTTCTACTTGACCTTGATAAGACACAACTCTTGGTTCACTGACCATATCCAATCTTACTTTGTTGCTGCTCGAGTTGAACATGATCTTCCCAAACCCATAATCAACCATGGCCTCTGCAGTTCACAGGAAAGGCCAGCTAAGAATAATCAGGGTCAGGAGTAAGGGTGCAAGAGAGTCCATATCAAGGACTACAAAATCAACAGGAAATTACATGTTCTGTACCGTAACGATAACGTCCTCCAATAGATCCCGGGGTCATTGATGGATCGATTAGCAAACTAAAGGATCATGCGTGTTGGCTTGAGCAGTCCCAGTCCAAATTTTGCAGTGAGGCATGCATGAGGTTAATTGAAGAGTCGCTATCTAGCAAAGTTCGCTTGAAGACTTGGTCGAAAATCTTACATCCGATTAAGGGTGCTTCTTTGTCGGGCTTCTTTTCCGTGAGGTTGTTGATTGTTGCTACTGTAGCCACGGTGAGGACGTGCTTCTCAACTCGATGTCATCTGTTGTTGGAGTTTGACTGACGCTTACTCATGCATGCTTCTTTCAAGCCCTTCTTAGCAATGGGCATATATTGTATGTCTTTTAGCAAAGGCAATTCAACAGTCAAGTTTTTAAGAATATCCACAACATCGGGATCAGATAATTCATTTTTTCATTTGCATTTTTTTAGGATTTTTCCATTATATCAGGAAAAGGCATATGTACAGAACTGAAATTAGGAATAGTTTTCTTATTTACATCAATATTCATATCGACAACATTTTATACAACCGGGATACAAAAATGTATACAAGTTGGAGCTAGAGGAGAACATCCAAAAACTATTATCTTCGTATCATAGGCTAGCACGGATCGGTTGTTGGGGCTTGCTCCTCCATGGACAACGTGGCGTCACTTCGACTGCGATCATCTTTTTGGTCTTTTTCATTTTTCTAATTTTTTATTCTTTTTGTTGGAGATGGCGGCAGCTGATAGTTGACATGGCTCCTCCTTCTTCTTCCTCACCCAAACTTGTGGCTGGCACGACTGATGTAGATGATGACAATTCGCCAGATGAAGCTTTATTCATCCCCTTGATCATGGAAGACAGAGGCAAGGTCCTACTTCTCCTAAGAGTAACAACATTAGATAAACATCACTATCACCTGACTCTACAGGAATAGACGGGACGTCACATTCTGCATGTTCTTTGCACTTAAAGTTATTGTGGTTGGCTTCAACCTAGGATGGAATTGGAGTTTTTGTGGCTGTAAGGTCGTCCAGATTCTTAGTCATCTCTGCTAAGCCCTTTACTAGCTGGTCCAGACAATCAAGGCTCGGGTTCATAGGAACTGCCTTGGAAGATTTGGCATGCTGACCACGCTGTAGCTAATGGTGTGGAGGCTGAGTGGGGTGCTGCTGATACTATTGATGTGGTGGAGGAAGCTGATACTGATGCTAGTAGGGAGGAGGATATACTAGTGAGATCCAGTCGTGTACTGATGGTATGACTAGTGCTAGCGGTACGGTGGTTGTAGGTACTATTGAGTCTATCTCCAATTGTTATGAAATTGTGGAGACTGGTGGTGCTGAGGCTACAGGGACTGGGAAAATATCCCTTCTTGATTATGAGGGAATGGACGTGAATATGCAGGCTGGCCCTGCTGTCTTGAATGAGAGGTGGTGGAGAAGAGAATGGATCATAAGGAGACAGAAGCTCTGGTTGGTATACCACCAATTGTTACAGCTGTGGTGCCTGGTCGTGAGTCTGCACATAGTACATGTGCTGGAATGTCGGCTACTACTGAGTAGGCTGAGGTAGCTGTGGCGGTGTTGGCTCATCTTTCTTCTCGACCGGAGTCTCAGATGATGGTGTCGCAGATTGGTATGCATTGATGGTACTCACCAACAACTCCAGTTGCTTGATGATCTGATCCAATTTGTCCATATTTTGTGTTCTTTGTTCGATCACAGCTAAATTTTTGAGATCTTGTGATTGCTTCCTGATGATATCAACATTGGAGAGATGGCCCTCGATGATACTGAGGTTGGAGATCTCATCTCTCTCTACCTCACGAGACGCTGCCATGTGCACTAGCTTATGGAGGACCTGGGCCGTCGCTGGTAAGCGTGAGATGAAGAGAGGGCGACTTCTCCTTTGACCATTTATTCAAAAATCTGCGAGACTACATCTTCATCCTTGTTAAAGTGGGATCCCCCACTGGCTTCGTCAACTAAATCTCTGACTTTCAACATTCAGGCCTCCGGAAAAGTGTTGGACCAAGCTTGTCCTCAGTATGTCATGGTGGGGGCATTTCTCCTGCAGATCAGTGAATAGCTCCTAGTCTTCATGAATAGACTCGTGGGCAGCTTGGGAGAAGTTGCTAATCTAGGCTTGCATCTGGTTGAGCCGATCGAGAGGATAGAACTTGTAAAGGAATGCAGACTTAAGTCCCTCCCAAGTCTTCACGACCTTTCCCAAATGGTTGACCCAGTACATGGCCTTGTCTTGGAGGCTGAAGGGAAATGCGGTCATTTTGACTTAAGTCCCTCCCAAGTCTTCACGACCTTTCCCAAATGTTTGGGTAGTGCATTGTTCTAAAGATATGATAGAATGGTTGCAGGTGAATGTACGATTCCACATTAGTGTTCCCATGGAAGGTAAACAGAAGATCAAGGAGCTGAGGTTTAAGATCAAAGTGAGCATGCACCAGTGGGATGCGAATCCACTTGGTCATCTGGCTGTCTCCAGGGTTATACATCTCTTTCATCGTAGGTTTTGGTACCTCATGTCCTTATTCCTCTTCCTCTTGATCATCTCTAGGAATTTCGTCATCATTTCTTCCTCCTCCTTCTAGTATGTTCCTTAGATCGTTCAACATGTCTTGGAATGTAGTCTAAGTTAATGCATGCTTAGTCAGTTGCAGCTGGATGGCTTGGATGGTAGCCAGTAATTGAGAATTCACCTGGCTCTAATCGGTCACTTGGCCCTGCCCTTTCTAGGGTAGCTATTGTCATGTCCCTTTTCCTTTTCCCTGAGGAGCCATCTCTGGGTCTGAATCTGATGAAATGATTTCCGGATTGGAATCCATATTTGACTTCTATCTGCAATGCAAGAGGTATCCCAATCATACCACTGTGAAATTGAATGCCATCTAAAGTGATGAATTTGAGATTAAGGTCAATCCCAGATACTTGTGAATGGAATAAAAGATATAGACTGAAATCGACCTCATTCGCAACGACAGAAGTGGGACAAGATTGGTCCTGGCTTATTAGAAAATAAAGAGAGTGGAAAGAAGACGAGGACTCTGAAGATCGGTTTGCAATGTCCGAATCGGGTTCTCGAGATTCGTCTCAAATTATTGACGATGTCGAGTCCGTGGAATCAATGTAGGCATCGGTAGAGTCCCGACTGGACCATCCATGGATCAACATCATGGAGCAAAAGAAGGATCGATGCAGTATGAAGCATATGACGGTCAATGAGGAATAAAAAGGAATGTAAAATAGTAGAAAGGTTCGAAATGACCAGGGGGTCAAAGAGAAAGACATAAGATAAAATTTGTGCGACTGCACGGGACTTGATCTTTGAACCTTAATCTAGATCCATACAATACACAATATAGAATTGGGTTCACCAACTCTACACATGTGAAGACGTAAAGGATCGGCTATTTTTATCTTTTCATTTTTAGAGATGTTATTTTTGGCATATCTTTTAACAAGTCGTTAGACGATAACCCTATAGGAGCAAGATTACTGCCGTAAAAGTATCATGTAGTTGTCCTCCTCCTTTGTAACATGTATTATGCTCTTTTTGAGGTCCTTATAACCCTTCATGGATCCCACTCAACCAAAGAAAAAGAGGGAGGAAGCTGATAGACAAAATCACTACTTCAGACCTCGCTTGCAACGGAATCACCCGTGAGCATGCAAGGACCTACGGACGTGAGACGATGAGACAGACATACTCCTGAGGGCGTGGCCAAAGATCGGTGCTTCAGACTAGGTTGTTGTTCTACACAAGGCGAGAACATCATCGTTAACTAGGTCCACTCATCCACGTATGATATAAGTGCCAATACTTCGGAATTCCATGTGATACACAAGGCAGTCACAGACTGGGTTTTTGGCTCTTATCCTTAGCGAGTCGTGCCTCGCTCATGGGAAAGGGTTTTGGTTCCCTCCTAAGGTACCTAAAAATAGTGAGGACTTTAAGAACCCTAAACAATGCTATCCAGTACAGATTCTACTTAAAATCAAAGTTTATTTAGCAGTCCCCTTATTTTAGATTTTTTGGTTTTCACCTTTTTTTGGTATTTTGCATACAAGCGCCTAACGATTTTGTGAATTCTCATTGAAGTCCTAGTTGCTCGAAATCAGAGGGAGATAGCGAAAAAATCGCGTAAGTCGATTCGATGATGGAAATCTCACCATAGAAATCTAATGATGCATGCAGAGTTGGAGGACTTATGGTGCTTCTCAGTTCTCTCCATATGGTATGCAAAACAGAATTTTTAAACCTATCTACATGGTGGTGTGAACTTGACAAAATCACCATAAACATTAGATGTTATTAATCGTGAAGAACCATATGTTAATTGTTCAGAAATGAACCCAAGAGTCTAGTCTTGGAGACACCTCGATGCCCGCCACAACAGGTCCTATTAGTGATGTGTGGTGCCTCTCTCTGCGTGTGGGTTGAAGTCCAAATAGCTAAGAAATATTAGTTTGACTAGATCCAAACGTAGAAGACTATAGGCACATGATTCTTGTTATGGTTTGGACCTAATTACTAAGACAAGGAGTCCTAAAATATAGGGACTTCGAACATAAGACAAATAAAAATAAAGGAGGAAAGCTCAAAACATCTGGAAATAAAGTAAAATAAAAGTGATGAAAACTCGAGAAAACCATGACAAGGCCCCCAGATGAACAATAACTCAGGTAATGGACCTCGTTAAGTAGAGTAATGTCCAAGTCCATATATTATTACAAATAATAAAGAATAAATGAATAATGAATCACTCTCTCACCGAAAATAAAATAAAATTCTAAGCTATCATATATGCTAAGTGCCTTCCTTCTTATGCTTGCTGCCTCTCCTACTGGTCATGGCAAGAAGAGTAGTCTCCACTAAGCTTGGCTGCATCGACCTCCTAAGAAGTCATCCTCACATAGCGGGCCTGCGCATCAAACATAATAAAAGAGTTATTAGCATAAATAATCAAATAATTTATACAAAGAAATGAGAGTTGTAATATGTAAAAGGAAAAGAAAGCAAAGCATGTACAAGAAAAATAAAATAAAATAAAATAATGCACAAATTAGGCTACGAAACATTGTTCTCTGGCAATGATGCCATTTGTTTGGTCGGATTTGGCGAGGGTCTAAATAATATCCTCACGGAAAGAGAAGATATTTTGTCCCTGAGGCGACCACTCACAAAAACCCGAACTAGAACAACAAGTACCCACAACATATAATTAATCAATGAATGACAGAAATGTGAAGTACAATTTGTTATACCCTACAAATAAAGATGTATAACATGTAAGCATGTAGAGGTCGAACCACCGAGTACAAACAAGGTAGCCTAGTGATTATTGCTAATCACGAATGAATTATGTACACAACTATCTTTTTTTATGTGGGTTTTTGGTTTTTTAAATTTTTATTTGATTTTATTTTATATATTTTATTTTTTTAATTTCTTTTTAATTTAAATATTATAATATATTTGTATATAAGGTTGTATAAATAGATATAATATAAAGTATAAATTTATAGATTATATAATAAATATAGAAATCAGAAAAAGATTAAGAAATATGAACCATTTTAAATTAGATATATATAAAAATATTTATAAGGTATGTATAATTTAAGTAATAGTATAACCTATATATAAGTATATAATACAATATAGGGTATTATAATAATACACATAGATAAAAATAATCAAAATTTACAAAATAATATGTTTTCCATTTTTCATATTTTTCTAATATTTTTGTGATTTTATGGTATTTTTGCTAAATTTAATGTCTTTTTAAGGTAAAAAAATATCTCAAAAAAGGGATTAAATAAATAGGTTGAATTGTTTTGGAATTTAAAAATACTAAATAAAGTCAAAATTTTCCAAAACTATTTCCCATATGTAATAAATATATATATATTATTAGCAAACAGAAACAAATATTTTTGGGATTTTTGAGGAATTTTTATATTTTTTATAGAATTTTGAGGCTTTTTAATATTTATCGGTTCTTATTCTATTTTTAGGGCTTTCTGGTCAAAAGCTATAATATACCATAATAAACCAATTTTTTTTGGAATTTTCAAAAATATTTTATAATTTTTAGGTATTTTCTAAGTCAAACATGGGAAAAAGTGCTCTTTTTTATTTTTAATAAATAGGAAATTGCATAAAATGCAAAAATAAAAATATGGCATGCAAGAACATGCATCGAGGTACATTGTCCTATTTTTGCATAATTTTTAGAGCACGGTGATATTTATAAAAATTAAGTACACATGCACAAAAATTAAATACTAACAAAGACCTTTTTGCAAATATTAAAAAGTTTGCATGCATTCGCTAACCCTAATATAAAAATCCAAGGGCTACTGTGTAATTATCCATGTATATTTAAATTAAAAGCACCTTATAGGGGCTTAAATGTAATATTCAAAAAGTTCAAGGTCCTTTATACAAATTTCCCGCAAAAATTAACACATAATATACAAATTTCAGTACTTTTTATAAATAGAAAAATCAACATCAGTATAATTTTAAAATACCCACCTCACATGGGTGCCCACGTGAGGTGAGTTGGCACGAACACCAATGCAGATGCACAATAAGATAAGGGTTGCAAGCAAAAATATCACTATTATTTACACTACGAATCATATTTATAAGACTGAGCGGTAAAGCCAAAAAAGCAGAGGAGAAGATAAGTAATTTATCCTCGATGGTGCACAATCCAACGGCTGGGCTTGACTCACTTGGACGCATGGCGTGTTATAGATGCGTGATGATGCTTCAGGCTGTAATGACCAAGATTAAATCCCAGATGGGATCTGATGGTGCAGGACCTTCATGATATAATGATGATGGAAGAATCTGGAGCTCCTCTCCAAATCAGACGATAGCTGTTATTTTCGAATAATAGGGATGAACTGCCCCTCCTCCAAGCTTCAATCTTCGAATCTGAGCACCTCGAGCCTTTTCCTTGATGCTAAAGTATTCTCCACGCACGGGGATGGCTTCCGCATCTGGCAGACCCATCAAAGAAGTCCAGAGCTCATCGATGGATCTATAACATGCGTAAGTTCCTGGGGCTACTCGTGAAGTCCAATAGCCCTCAGATGGGCCCTTCCAGGAGTGTTACCTGCATAGGAAACTCAAAGGGACTCCGACGATGCTTCCTGGGCTATTATTGGTGGAAATAATGGTGAGATGGAAGGATGTGGAGGTGCTCCGGCAGAGGTAGTAGAGGGAGCATCGAGGGCTTGATCTAGGAAGGATCAAGGTGATTGATGGGTCGAGGGCATGGAGAATATGTCGAGGAACAAAGGGGCGTGAAAGGCGGGCCTGAGACGATCGAAACAGGGTGAAACACGACCGGAGCAGAGAGGTCTAGAGATCACAGATCTTGATTCTACACTAGGTTACTGATCTAAGGATGTAATTAAAGATAGGAAACTTACAACTAATGCTAAATCTACCTAGTAATTGGTAAAAAGTGTGTATCTCATACCTGGGACCAGGGAGTAGAGGTGTCACTAGAGCTCTACCCTGGGTCGCCTCCTCTCCTCCGTTCACCGCTCTAGCACCGCAGGGGAGCGCATGTTGTCATCAGGTGTCACATTTGGCCAAGGTATGGGGGATTCAAGGTTCTAGAAAGGACCAAAATGGAAAAGGAGGATGGAGGGATTTATTTATAGACATGGTTTTGGTGGATCTTGCGACTGGATTCAAGGACACAACAAAGGAGATCAGTGGGATATGCAGAAATTGTTCATGGCTCAAGGTGGTTCAATCATTAGATCACAAGGGCAAATGGTGAGAAGCGAGCAGCTCACTGCTCTAACACGGGTCAGAGGTGCCAAAGGGGCATTTGGTGAATGTCAACAAAAGGATGAATCTGGTTGGTCCACGTTGACCAACCAGAAAAATGCAAGGCAAAAATGCCTTGTAACATGAATAATAAATAGTAAATAAATTTATTTATTTTAGGTTATAATATAAAAAATGTTTATTATTTCTGTAGTATTTTATCCTCATTTTTTATTAATTTTTATGAGGCTATTTATTATGAATTATTATTTACATGTATAGTTGTAGTATATTCATATATATATATATTGTACACTTGTTTATATTAGTTTATTTTAATGGTTTTCTTTTATTCCAATTATGTACATATTATATAAATAATATTTACAAAAATATAAAAATATAAAATGATGAAAAATATAAAGAATAAATATAATGAATATTTTATTCTGGTATATAATACAAAAGGGGTCTAAAACCTAACTTCTGCATCTTAACTCCAAACTAGATGAACCACCTTTATTAAATAGCTACTTAAACGTTATATACAATTAAGGTGATTTTGATGCATTTTGAGTTTTATGGAGAAGATGTGGATCTGGGGAGTTTGGGTTTTGTCTTTTTATTCAGAGTGTAGAATGAACACTATATATTATTTTTCTGTGAAATCAATTTTTGCTTTGTATTTTTATGTACAATTTCATGTACAAAGTTTCTAGGTTTGATGTATAGATAATAAATTATAAAATGGGTCCAAGAATTATGGAAGAATAATAATTTGGGTTTTATTGTGTTTTTTACCCTTATCTACCCCTAATTTATTCCTTGTCGACCCATTCATCATGATACCTAGGGTCTCAGGGTTTAGGGTGATAAAATACCTTTGATATTTTATGTCTTTTTATTTTCTTTTTTTATTCTTTTATTTTGGCTTTAAATAATGTATTTTATACAATAATTATACAATAGATAATTAATGTTAATTAATGCAAAATATAATATTTACATGCATTTAGCTAGGGAATGAAGTACAAAATGAAAGAATAAAGGCGGTGAAATGGAAATTCATCAGTGGTTGTGGTGCATCATCCAAACAATCTTTGGCCCCCCTTGGCTGGATTGGCTAAAAATTCATCTTCGGATGCTTTGGTCTTCCCTTTCGCTATCGCAGTTGACTAGAGTTTCCTACCACTCCTGAGAATAACAGAATTAGACAAAGCAATATTTCCACCTAAATTGGGTTGAACACTGTAGACTACCTGCTCCTTGTGATGGTAGTTATTCAGATTCGCCTCGACCTGGGCTGGAATGGAAGTTTAGGTAGCCATCTGGTCGTCTATCTTTTGGATCATCTCAGTCATGTTATTGATTAGCTGGGCCAAACAATCTAGTGTATGGATGACTAGTGCAGCCTCATAGGATTCGGCCTTGGTGGCCTCTGACTCTGTTGATAGTGGGGAGGTTGTTGCTGGTAACCCTGAGAGTACTGATGAGGAGGAAGAGAAGGGTATTGTTGGTACTGATGTGAGGAATAATGATATTGATTATGAGCATACGGTTACTGACGCTACTGTAGACGGTATCCGAATTGCTGATAATTCTACCTCTAAGTGTATCCTTGTTGCGGAGGCTGCTGGTGATGGGATGGGTTGGGCTGGTAGTTTTACCCTCCTTGCTGGTGGTGAAGTGGCCATTGGCATTGTTCTTACCATGTGGTTGTCCATGAGGATGTAAATATTACTAGTCATTACTCCAAAAGCCATTCACCTCCTGGATGAGTGGTGGAGGTGGGGAACATAGCTCGAGGTAATGGTGTTGCAACTCAGGTGGCTGGTAAACAATCATATATGTTTGCGACTTTGGCTGTGGCTGCTCGGGCGCCTTTAGAGGCTGACTCAAACTCGACTGAGGCGGATGGTGCATTGTCTGCTCCTTCTTCTCAGCTGGAGTATCGACGGTGGTTGTCATGGCGTTGCTGGCACTAATAGTGTTTACTAGCAACTTCAGCTGCTTAGTGATGATGTCGAGCTTATCCAGTCCCTTCATTCTTTGCTCGATCACAACGAGCTTCTCTAGGTCCTAAGACCTCTTCTCATTGATGTCGACTTTGGACAAGTGACTCCTAACGATGCTGAGATCGGATTTATCATACATGTCCACTTCATGAGTATCCGCCAGATGGACATTCTTGCGGAGGATCTGTGGTTGTGTCCGAATTTGGAAGGAACAAGAGGAGGAAAGTGCAGCCTATCCTTCAGCCATCTCCTCAAATATCTGCCAGACTGCATCCTCGTCCTTGTTAAAGTGGGATCCTCCACAGGAGGAATCAATTAGATGTTGACTATTCTCAATGAGTCCCCCAAAAAATGCTGGACCAAGCTGGTCTTCAAGATGGTGGTGGGTTTACTTCTCTATCAAATCACTAAACCGCTCCCAAGTCTCATGAATGGACTCTTGGGGCCATGGAAGATGCAGTCTATCTTGGAACACATGAGATTGAGAAGAATGAGAGGGTAGTACTTTTGTAGGAATGCTGACTTCAGTTCCTCCCAAGTCATCACACTTTCCCCAAGTGGTTGATCCACTGAAGATCTTTGCCTTGAAGGCTGAAGGGAAAGGCAGTTATCTTGACTACACCCAACAGGATGTTGGGGTAGTTAATGGTAATGCGGATGTCTCCAAGCTACTGCAAATGAATATATGGCTCCTTATTGGAGTTCATGTGGAAGATAAGGAGAAGAGAGAGGAGTTGCAGTCCAAAATATTTATGGATCGATGGAATTTGGATCCACTCGGTGATACGACCGGACCTCGGGGAGTATGTATGCTATAGAGTGGGCATCTCTCACCTATGACCTCCTCCTCGGGTCGTTGAGCATCTCTTAAAAGGTGAATTGGGCAAGCGATTGATCGACCAACTGCTTTTGAATGACCTGGATGGAGGCCAAGAGCTGGATGATTGCCTCGTTCTGGTTCGTGCCCTGCTCGATGTTCTGCTCTGTACTCAAAATATGTGGTCCCTTTCCTTTGCCAGTCGGAGGCATCTCTGAATCAGACTGTGAAAGCTTGGGCTCTAGATCGGGGTCTAGATTTGTAAATAGGAAAATACCCTGATCAGTCTGCATGCAGTCACTGGATGTAGAGAATAATTCAGAATTAGGGTCAATTCTGAATTTTATTAAGGATAGAGAAGTGTAAGGAGTGAAATCAATCTCCATCCAAAAAGGGCAGAACTTGGGAAGAGAGTTTTCCTGATCTGTAGGAGATAGAAGTGGGGAGCCCTGGAGGTGGTTATCAAAGTCTGAATCATGTACTTGGAGATCGCCCCAAATTATTGGATATGTTGAACTCTTGGAATCGATGTGTTGTCAGAGGAGTCCCAACTAAGCCTTCCAAGAGTCGACATCTTTAAGGGAAAAAAGAAGATCGAGGATGGATGAAAGATACAGTGATGAATAAGAAATAAAAAGAGTGTAAAATAGTAGAAGTCTCACAATGAGCAAGGGTTAAATAGAAATGTGAAAAGAAGAAATGACAAAATGGTGCAAGTTTGCGGGACTTGATCTTTGCTCCTAATATTCCAAACAATCACCAAACAAAATTGGTTCACCAACTCAACACATGTGAAACCATGAAAGTTTGTCTATTTTTATCTTCAATTTCAGAGTTGCGATTCAAGCAAAAATTGTAACACGTCCTTAAGCGGCTAGCCCTAGAGGAGAGCGTGTACTGCCAGGAAAGTATCCCCATACTTATTTCACCTCCTTTGTATCATGTGATCTGCACTTTTTATGGTTTGCAATATCGATCTTGGGGGACTACTCAGTCAAAGAAATAGAGAGAGGAAGCTGATAGGAGAAACCACTACTTCCCTTAAAATGGAGGTATTCGGACACAAGATTATGAGATAGACATACCCAAGAGGGCATGGCCTATGCTCAACATTTCAGATCAAGTCGCATGGTCTACACAAGATGAGATCACTATCGTAGACAAGACCCTACTCGTCTATGTATGATAGAAGCGTCAATACTTTATCAGACCCAGGTGATAGTTAAGGCAGCCACAGATTGAGTTTTTGGCTCCAATCCTTAAGGGGTCGTGCCTCACTATGTATGGAGCATACCTCAATATAATGAGGGCTTGTGAAACCTAAATAATGATGTTCATTATGACTTTTAATTAGGGTCAAAATTTATTTAGCAATCCCCTTGTTTAATTTTTTGAATTTTCACTTTTTTGAGTCTTTTTCAATAAAAAGCACCTAACAGTTTTTGGATTTTATTTTTAATCTAGGTGCTCAAAATCACATGGAGTAAGTGACAAAGAAATGCAAGGTGATACTAGGATGGAAATCTCACCCTAGTGTTTATGTGATGAATGCTTAGATAGAATTACTTACATCACTTTCCAACTCTCTCTATGCAGCATGCAAGGCAGGAATTTTTAAACCTAATCTATATGAGATGCAGGTGGTTAAATCCCTAAGAAGGAATTGCTATTAAAGTGAAGAATGGACTGAGTTTGACTAGATCCAAATGTGAACTATAGAAGCATACAAGATATTAGATGTTTGTCCCTAGTTACTCGATTAAGAAATCCTAAAATAATAGAGGCTCATTCACAAAAAAATAAAAATAAAGGATGGAAAGCACAAATTGCGGAAAACAAAGAAAAAGGGGGGAAATAGGTAGAATAAAAAAGAAGGCAATAAAATCTCTGAAAAACCCAATGAGCCCTCAAGTGAACAACCACTTGGTAAAATAGGCTTGAATGTTCAGTGTCCACCTATACTATTACAAATTAATAATGGAAAGAGAAGGAGCCTCTCTCTCACAAAAATAAAAGAGAAAATGCTATGCTAAAATCCACTATATGTCTCTCTCATGCTCACTCCAATTGGGCAACAAGGAGAATGGCCAATCTCCCCGCAGCTCGAGTGCTTCAACTTCCTAAAGAGTCGCCTTCGCCATGTGGTCCCTCGTAAGAGAAATAACAGAGAAAATTATTAGCACAGATAAACAATTATATCAAAATAAAGGAAAATAAAGCAGAAAAATAAAGAAAGAAAATTCATACAAAAATCTATCCTAAGCGTTGCTCCTCAACAACGACTCCATTTGAGAACACCCGAACGATGAGGGATCCTAGTGTCTGATCATGGAGGGTTTGCGGTGCCGGACAAGTTAGAGACCCGACAACCGTTGTGTCGACCACTCCCTCGGCTCTCAGATATCCTCAATTAGGGTGTTGCATCACAATTAACCCACACTAATGCTTAATCAATAAGTACCCTACGAAATGATATGTATAGTATGAAAGCATAGGGGTCGAACCATTAAGGAGTAATAAGGTTAGAACACAAAATTGACAATATAAATCAATAAATGTTTTTTTGTGTTTTTATAGGGACATTTGATTTTTTGGGTTTTTAATATTTATTTTTTGATATTTAATTTATGATTTTTTTTAATTTTTTAATTTGTATTTTCTTTTTATATTTCCTGATTTTTATTTTCTTTTTAATATATAAGTGGTATGTATATTCATATGGATATATACATATTGTATATAATATAGCAAATATATAGGATATAAATATATATAATATATGTAAAAATCAGAAAAACACCCTAAGGGGTAGTCCTTTTATTTTTTTAAGGTTTGAGAATATTTTTGGTATTTCTACTATAATAGTAATAATAATATAAGTAAATATATATATATATATAATATGCTAATGTATATATAAATACTTAAAATAGGTAGAATAAAATATATTTATCTTTTTTATATTTTGTTCTATTTTTGTTAATTTTATTTTAATTTTTTTCTAGTTTTTTGTCTTTTTAAAGGAATACAAATTCAAAATAGTGAACAATAATACAAGTCCAGGTTGTTTTGGAAATGAAAAATAGTTAAATAGATCAAAATTTTTAAAAACTATTTTTAATATATAAGAGATAATATAAATAAGATACAAAAAATAGAAAATGATATTTTTGTGGTTTTTAGTAGTTTTTATAATTTTTATAAGTTTTTTAGGGTTTTTTCAATATTTAGTGTTTTCCTTTTGAAATTTTTAGTGATTTTCGATCTAAGGATGCAAAATACTGTAATAAAGATATTGTAATTTTTTAGATTTTTTCAAAACATCTTTATATTTTTTGTATTTTCAAATGCAAATATAGAGCAAACGCATTGTTTTAATTTTCTAAATATAGGAAAATAATTTTAATTGCCTTACGAAAAATATGTATGATTTATTATGAGTTCATCTACTTAAAACACTTTTCCTATGATTTTTGAATGCAAAATGATATTTTAATAATCAAAATACAAGAAAATAAAATTAATGCTCTGACAGCGACCTAAATGTAATTTAAAATAATTGTAAATGCATTCCAAAACATAAAACCAAAGTCTAGGGACCTATGTGCAAAAATTTTGAGAATATTTAATAATAACGTGCTAATAAGGGTATGCATCCAATTTCTAGAAACATACAAGGGCTATATGCAATTTCTCCCAAAAATATAACACGTGATTAAAAGTTTTAAAGACCAAACAATAACGAAAACCCACAAAGGGTCCTTGCTAAGTACATGTTGCCTCACCTATGCGCACGTGAGGTGACGTGACAAGGGACCTAAATGTAAATAAAACAAGTACGAGGAGGTTTATGCAAATATTACACAAGTTTTAAACTACAACTTGAAATTACTTGACTAAAAAGAAAATACAAAAAACGAAGGGGGTCCGTGCAAAATACCCCTTAACGCATGATCAGACGATTGAGGCTTCCCACTTATCCACGTAACGGCTCCAAGCTGCACGATGATGGTTCACGAGCGGACAACTTAGATTAGATCTCCATGGAGATCAGACGATCGATGGTGGTATGATACGATGGTTTATGTGCCACCTGGAACGGGCACACAATCAGACGGTGGTGAGCCCTTCTGGAAGATCTGGGGAAGAACACGTCACGACTGAGCTTGGATCCAAGCTCCTAGGCAGCTCATGCCTCCTCCTAACTAGCTGAAGGTCGAAGAAAGTCCCTGGGAGGTTGCCAGATCTATTGGAGGTGTAGAGGAGGTTCTAAAGCCCGGTGAAGGGGCCCTGGAGGTCGAAGAAGTTTTTGTACCCATACATCTTACTTTGAATAAAAAAACGCCTCAGATGAAGCTACCAACCCTCTGTCCCGGCATGGTTAGCTCTGGCATACAAAAAGGAACGTCCATGGGGTCGATTTTGGTTGAAATAGATGAGGGTGATGCTTGTCGGAGGTCCTCTCGTGAAAGGAAGAGGAGGAGACCATGCTGACTCAATCGGGAAGTGATTGAGGGGAATGGAGGTGCCTGGGGCATAGGGGAAGCAGAGAGGAAGATGATGGAAGCGATAGGTGCAGTGGAGCATAGTCGTGGATGGCAGAAATGGTGGTCGGAGCTAGAGATCCGACGAGACGCATGACGAGCTCAGATCACCTAATCAAGCACCTCTTCCTCCGTGCCAAAAGCTCAAGAATGATTGTTGATGTCACCATCGACCTTAGGAGCCAAGAAATTTGGGGATTTCGAGGGCCAAATGGGATCGAAATTTGAATTGAAGATGGTGGAGGAGTTTTATATCATGGGGCTTTGACCGAGGCCATGACTCAACTCAGTAATCCTCAGATTGAGGCAATACGTTGTTGTAAATGATCGATGGTCAGGGAGGAAAAGTCAAGGGGGGATCGTTCAGAAAAAATGAATGAATCAAAGGGTTAAATTGAGTAAGATGGGTTTATATCAAGTCTGACACGTTTAGAGTGGCTGAGGGGCCAGTTGACTGACGGGTCAACCAAGGCCGACCCCTCATTAGGCCACATAGGCTACTACGCTACAAACCAAAAAATAAATGTAGAATAAATATTTATTAAATGATTTTATTATTTTTTTCTTGACATAAAAAGTTTATTATTTCATGTAGTATTTTATGGAGATTTTCATTTATTCTTTCGAGTTTATTTGTTATGTATTTCTTTTTATAGGTACAAATATAGTTATATTTACCTATAGACAATATATTTTATTTTTTCTATTTTAAATTTTATTATTTTATATACATAATTTATATATTTATAACTTATTTAAATATGCATAAATATATTTTATTATATTTTTCTGAAGTTATTTGTACACTTAAATAATTATGTGTATTTATTATATAGGCATATACAGATATACTTCATCGATGTATTATATTAAGCTTATTTATTTTAATGTATTTTTAATTGTTTTATTTTATTTTAAGTATATGCATGCATTCTAAATAATATTTACAACATTATAAAAAATATAATAAAGTGAAAAATATAAAGAATAAATAAACTGGTTATTTTATTCAGGTATATGGTGGAATGAGGGCTTAAAACCTAGCTTTTACATCTTAACTCCAAATTGAATGAAACCACTTCATTAAATAGAGAATTTAATTTTAGGAATAATAAAGGTGTGTTTGATGAACTTTGAGTTCATATGGAGAAGATACCGTATTGAAAGTTTTTTTGCATCTTTTTATTTTGAGTTTCTAGGGCACATTGTGCATTATTTTTGTATGAAATAAATTTTGTATTTTTATCTAGAAGTTTCATGTTTAAAGTTTATTGATTTGAAGTATAAATAATGAAGAATAAAATAGGTCCCAAAACCTATTTATTGGGGAATAAAAATTAGGGTTTTGAGTTATTTTTGCCCTTACCTCCCCCTACTTCATTCCTTGTCAACCCAGTCATCATGATGCATAGGTCTCGAGGTTTAGGATCATTTAATACCTATGGTATTTCATTTGTTTTTCCTTTATTTTATTTTCTTTATTTTTTTATTTGATATTTAATATAATATTTTATACAATAGTTACAATGTAAATAATGAATTTATTTTGTACAAAATAATGCTATTTGCATGCATTTAGCTAGGGTTTAAAGGTCAAAATAAAAGAATAAAGGTGATGAAATGGAGATTCATCACCATCTATACTTGCCTTTGCTAGTCCCTAACAAACACTTATGCCTATAAGTGCAGAAAAAGAAAATAAAGAAAAGAAAAAGAAAGAACTTAGAACAATTTTCGACTCTTGAACTTGTCTTATTAAAATCAAAGTTTGGAGCTTAGTTAAAATCAAATTTTGGAGCTCAGTTAAGATCCATGAGCTTGATCTTTATAGTAATTTAGTATTTTTCAAAATTTTGTCTTCATATTGTTCCAGATATATAAAATTTACATTGACCCATTGAAATGTTTCTTGTACCAAATCTTGCATTTTGAACCATCGATTTTACGTTCTTGGTGAAGTTTTTCTTTTCATCTCCTTTTTTTGTGAATGCGCTACTTTTCTTGAGTCTTTGATCCTGAACTCTAATATTTGTGCATGAAAGATGCAACTGCTCTTCTTAAGATCCTCAAAATTATCGATAAGAATTATAAATTGGTGTAAATATCGGGCATGCCATATGATGCAAGCATATTTTAACGATTAAAATCATATTTACATGATAAGTGTGTGAACAATGTGTCATTAATATAACTAAAATATGATTTTATCATTAAAATGCATGAATGATCGTGACTTATCACCTTTCATAGCTGAATCATTATTAGCCCCTAGCTCTCTACCATTTCTTAAACCTTACGAAACCTCCTTGTTACATCCTTTTTGATCGGGGAAACCACCTTGAGTATATAATTTTATCTTTGTTTTGATATTTATACTTCATCACACCATGGATTTTCATATGAATGGAATATTGATTAGTGGTGAAAAATGGAGTGTGTGCGGTCCCATGCCCAAAAGGTAGAAGTTAGAGCCGAGTGAAATCATCATTCTCCTTATATATAGTTCTGGTGGATAAGAGGAATTCAGAACTCGACAAGGCTTAGGACTACGATAGATCAAAGTCCTAAAAAAACAATGTCATTTTATGCTTCATTTGATAGAAAAATAAATCGATTCATAGAAATAATTATCATCCATTCCATTTTTTTTAGCGCAACACATAAACTTAGATGTCAAGTTAGTAATATGCATATGGTGATGCCTTAGGAACTCAATGTTATAATGTAAATCAACATCCTTATAATTTTTCCCATGTACAAGAACATACACTCGGCATGCTCAAATTATGAAAATTAAGGATCTTTGATGATGATAATAATGGTTAAGGATACTTTAGATAAAAATAATGATGATTAGAATCGAGTAATCTAGATCATCTAATGATTTTGGGACATCTGGAATGCATTGAGTGCATATGAAACTCATAAAAAATGGAAATAATTATTTAGTAAGTTAAGAGGTATCTAATTTGAGATTTTGGTAATTGATGGTCCATGACGTTTGATACAACGTTATATGATGTGTTAATATTTTAAGCTACTACCAAACATGTGAGAAGTTTTGTTCCAATTTCTATGTGATTAGCAGTAGTTTTGTCTGATTGTCAGAAGTGTTGGTCACATACATTACAATTTTGGTTGGTAACAGTTTTTAATATTAACCATTATTAATTTATTTAAATTGATTCATCTTTTGATATTAATTTGTTGTGTTAAAACAAGAATATATTTTATAAGCTATTTGCACTTTGATTGTAAACTCAATAATAATAAATCTCATTTCCATAACATTAACAATTGTCGTAGAAGTTAACTTGAAGTTTTGGTCATTGTCATGCACAATTATATTAAGGGACAACTTTTTATTGAAATCAAATGTTATAAATTGGATTTGATTCTTGCATGTAATGGATGACATTGGTAAATGATGTCCATATGACCATTTATTGAATATGACTAATGTATGCTACACTAGGATCTTAGACGTGGCAATCAATATCTGATATGCACCAATACAAGAGCATATATACTGGTACACATGCATTTTCTAATGGTAAATTATTTAATGGGACTTATGATTTCTATAAGACTTAGGAAGAAAACTAAGTTCTAAAACACCCTCCATACCTAGTTTTCTGTACAAATACAAAACCTCTATTGATATGGTGCATAAGTAAAAAAGGATGGTCACCTTCAGCTATGTTGATCATAAATAACTTGGTAAGAAGTATTGATATGTGAGTAAGAAACATAAACTTGAGATCCAAGTAAGAAAGCTATGATGAAAAATAATTAACGGATTAATATTGATTGTATCAATGAGATAAGACAAGAATAACTAAGATGTATAATATAGTATGCGGTCTTCTAAGGATATCTCATTAGAATATCCCCAATGGTTGGTGTTTAATTAAAAGTAATTCAATGAATTACCAATCTATAAATCAACATGTTTAAGGATACATCTCGTTAAGAATCCGCAATGGATGTAATGATACGAGGGTCTAAACTTTTAATTTGTTAGTTTGATGAGATATAATCAGTTGAATACTATGACTAAAGGATAGTCAAATCAAGGTGAGCGAATTCCACCTATGATAATAACTCATATACTATATCATATTAAATGTAAATTATGGAAATAATCCCAAGGTTTGTTTTGATGAAGGAAAAATCTTGATGTCGTGATCTTTTAAGGAGTATATGCATAGATATATCTATTAAATCATATGTAATATAATTGATTGTTGCAATGAGTATATCTCACAAGTTTATGTGATGCTTGTAAGGTGATGAGGTGCTAATCAATTATTCTAATGAGGTCTCGTTGTAATATATACCGATTAACGTCATCAGAACCAAGCTAAAAATCTATGTGAAGATGGCTTGCTTGAACTTATATCCTAGATAAGTCCATTGTCGAACATAAGGACATAAATAAATAGTCTATTTAATTAGGGATTAACTGTTAGTTCAAGTGATTCAGATGCTATCTAGATCAAGATTCGAAAAAATATGAATGCATGGTCTTTTTGTGATTTTTAGATGCAAGTTAAAAAAATGATATGAAATGGATTACAATATAATGGCAAATAATCACATACATGATGACATAAAAAAGCTCCAAGATTAATGTGAGCTCAAAATCGATTCAATGCCTTTATCAATCATATATTCATCAATGCATGCTCTAAGTAGGACTTATTCAATTAATGCATTTATTTCAGATTGAGCTTGGATTATTTAATGAATACTAAAGAATCAAGTATGTTCTCAGTGATTAAGAATCAGTAATTGGAAACCTAATTAAGTTCTACCACCATCAAATGAATAAGGATTTAATTCATGCATTCAATCAAGTTAATATGCAATTGAAGCATTTAAATCAAGGTATAATAATAACTATACTTCTCTGATTTTTGGTTTAAAAGATATATGTTACATCAAAGGATTTAATGCCAAATTAAAGATCACGAAGAGAGCTTTCAAATGAAACCAAAATCACTTTAATTAGATATAATGTGTTCAAGATATTAAATAATCAATCCAGGTGCTTAAGCACAAATAAAACTTAATTTAATGCACACAAAACATCACAAATGAGTCTGAGTAGGACTGAAATGTAATAATAAAAAGCCTTAAGGGCTTATATACTATTTCCCAAGTATGCAGGGATGGACTTGATATTTAGAGAACCTAGAGGTGCTTGGGCATAAAATTCCCAAGCAAGAATGTGGGGTGCGTGTTGCATCTCTGCTTCAGCGCGAGGTGAAGACCATGAGAAGAGTTGGGGTGCTTCAAGCCTCGCCTTAGTCCCTCGAAGCTGAGAGGATCGGAGAGAGGAGCGGGGATGATCTTGGCCGTAGGATCAACCCAGATGGGGTTCAATCCAACAATGAATCTACTTCTGCTTCTATGAGGCTCCTCCACGTGCGGTGGTGGATTAGTGGTGCTCCAATGGATGGTGCTACTCCTCCTTCATGCTTGTGTGCTCTCTCTGGAGGTCGAGGAAGCTTTACAAGGACCTGGCAAAGGTGGTGGTGATTCGAAGAAGAACCTAGGTGGTTTGGATAGGCGGGTCGGTGCATGTTCATCAAAGGTGGATATTTAAAATAGAGTAATTGGGAAGGCTCCAATCATTGAAGAACCCGAAGTCTGAAATTGCTAGATGGATAGCTAAAGCTCGTGGATGTGTTTGAAGCGAAAAAGGATGTGAGTGAAGGACTTACTCGAGCAAAAGAACAGAACCCTAATAGGTTCCTCCTAAGTGCATGAGGAAGAAGGTGATCGAGATGGAGGTGATGATGGAGAAGAATAAGATGGATCTGGAGGAGTGCATGTGAATCAATGATATTAGATGAAGGTGCGGCGATGATCAAATGGAAGTGAGGAAATGTGAGAGGAAATGTGTGTATGTGTAATAAATTAGGAGAAAATTCAAAGGGGGTAAAATGGAGATGACCTCGAAGGTGAAAAAGGAGGTCAGAGATGAATGATTACTTGGGATTGAAGCTTCAATAGCTTCGGGGGTCTTTGACAAGTTCGACAAGAACTTGAAGCTTAAGCATCTTCAGATGATGTTGTGACACGACCTAGGTAGCCAAGGATCAGTTGGAGTTTGTCGTCTGTCATGGCCTCAATTCTCACCTTCTATCTATCACTCAAAGGTGGATAATGCTCGGAAGAACCTCACACAAGGGCGGATAATCACATAATGGCGGCAGGGTTGAGGTTTTGTTTAGCTACATGCGGTTGAACCCAATGGTTTTAACCACCTATAGTTACTACATTTGAGGAGGATAATGGAAGTGGAGGTTATGGTGTAGACAGGACCAAATAGGCTTTCATTTGGCACCGGATTAGGGAGGAGACAACACCTCGAATGGCTGGAATAGATGTTTGAAGATTTGTCAGCAAAGGTTGCAATGTCTGGGTCTCAACCACCTGGAGGTTAAAGATGACTCGTGGCCATGGGATGAGGCGATCCAACTATCCAAAGATGGGTGTGAAATGGAACACTGGGATTCATTTGATCATAAGATCAAGCGACCTAGGAGGAGGCGGGATGGAGTCAATAGGATCTGTTTGATCAATAGATCAGAAGGCTGAAATCATAGGCGGTTGGAAATAAAGGGTTGGTGTTGTGGCAGCCTTGGATTGGGCCACATAGCCTAATAAAAAAAAGATAAATGAATAAATCAAATTAAAATGAAAGTAAAATGTTAAATGAAGTCAAAATAAAATGTGTTCGACATGAAAGTTATGTATTTTTTTAAGATCTAAATTTCACGTTGAACTAGAAACCAAAATACATCATGTATATATAATATTTTTATAAGTATTTTTTGGAATAAAAATACTTCTTTTTTATTTTATTATTTTTTTGGTATTTTTGAAAAATAATAATATACAATATATTATATGCAATATTAAACTAATTTTTATAGGATTTTTTAAAATTAGAAACACAAAAAAATAGAATGCACTTTAAACACATATATTAGACATTTTATTTATACACAATAATTAGCCTTACTTATTTACAAAGTTTCAAAAGTTAATTTCAATTAATTAATTAATTAATAATTTAATTGATTTTTTTAAGATAGAGGTCTAATTAATTAAATAATGTTAATGAATCTGAGATTCATCACCCTCCCTATATTTAAACTTTGCTCGTGCTCAAGAAAATAAAGAATGCATAAGTTGAAGCCCAGACTGTGCATGTGAGATACAAGACTTGACATTCAAGATATGGGTTTCATGTGACTCTTTTACTCTAAGTTTAACCAAGTCTCATTGAAAAAGAACTCAACTTTCCTAATTATCAGACTCTCTGTATACATATACATATATCACAATTAGTATGTATTACATATACAAGTGTAGAGTCCAAGCTTTGCCCGAAGTTCCAGTCTAAAATATCATCCTTAGGACCCAACCATCAACTCTAGAGAATAAATAGAGTCTCTATTCATTCCACCGACTCTTTAGTTATCATATTGAAAAGTGTAAGATGGAATGGCTAAGTATGGAGGATTTAGGTTTGGATCATTTCATTTCTCCTCTCATAAGAACAATGGTCACTAGAATGCCTTATTAACACATACTTATATTTTTAGTGTTGATCAATATGTCCGTCAAGAATTATGAGTTCTTTGTACTTATTTTCTGGGATACACCATGATGTATCTATTTTGAGTATCTATTATATTTCGACACCCGGACTTGTATCTCTTATGATATAGAGCCCCTTTATCATGCTCTCCCGACTCATAATGCCTAGTAGCTTTGGTCCAAGTGGACATTTTGAAAAGGTTGAGAGCACTTATCGGTAATATAAGCTCTTTGTATTTGGAATGTTTGAACTTTTCTTTTTGATAATGTTCTTTTCTCTTTTCATTTTGGCTAGTTCTACTGCTTTTATCAAGTTGGAGCATAAAGATCAATACGTTTATGATTCTACACACATTGGCACTTATGTTTTTAATCAATAAAGTACAAAAACCTTGTTCTTATACTGTCTAAAGTGTTGACACTCAGGTTTCAAGAAGTAATCCTTAATCTAATCACATCCTCGAACATGAAAAAATCAGGTCCAAACTCAAACCGCTCATCCTAGTTCCCCAGGAGAAACATCGACTCATCACAATGACTATGCAAATCGTGCTTGTGTAGTGATGGCACACATATCTTTTAAACTAGTGAAGTTGAAGTTATTAAGTCTTAGTATCCTAATGAAGATGAATGGTTAAACTCTAAGCTATGTGACAATCTAAATCTAATATCCTAAACTGCACAAGTCTTGTGTGATGTGAAAGTGTCAGGGATAAAACCACTTATTAACTAAATTTAAAAACAATACTTATTAATTATATTTATCAAACCTTTTGTAAGTATATACAAAATAATGTGTCAAAATCATTTGTACCCCTTTTGTAAAATATTTTTACAAAACCATGTCCCATGTGTATAAGAATTTGAAAACATTTTAAGAATCATTTCACCAATCAGATTCAAATCCCCATACCCTTGGCCCATCAAAACATTTGAAAGTACGAGCTACAGATAAAGTATATATGAAATACACCCCCACATATACTTAGCTTGTGTTATGTCCTTATCATGGCATAAAGTGGAATGAAGAACAGTTGAAACGATCAATCAGGGTTGCCTAACGTCTGATCATGGAGGAGCCTATAGTGTCCGACAAGTCGGATCCGATAATCATTGTATCGACCCTCTCTCGGCTCTCAGCACATGATCAATCGAATCAAACAAACAATCAACTCACGAATAATATATGCAATGTAAACAAGGTGAGATGAAATTTGCTATACCCTACAAAATGTATGTAGAGTATGCAAATTTAGGTGTCAAAACACTGAGAGTAATGGAGGATAAGTATAATTATTAATAATTATTAATAATTATTAATATAATTATTAATAATTATTTTGTACTTTTTTAGTCTTTTTTTAATTTTTATGGATATTTATTATATTTAATTTTTATGGATTTTTAATGGTTTTATATTTTTTATTTTTATTTTCTTATAATTATGTATTTTTAGTTTCTTTCTATTTTCAAAATATAATATATATGTATACGTAATACTAACAATATGTATTATATAAGTAGTATAATACATATAATATATATAGGGTTTTATATTTATAAATAAATATATATAAACATATATATAAATATACTCAAAATACAAAAAAGAAAATGTTTTTGCATTTTTAATATTTTCCGTGGTTTTTGGTATTTAGAGAATTTTTGCTATGTTTATATATTTTTAAAGTATTAAAATGTACAAAATAGTGATTAGAATAATACCATCAAATTGTTTTGGTTTTTAAAAATAGATAATAGTGTCCAAAATTTCTAAACATATTTCTTATATATGATATATATAATAAAGAATATTAAAGATCGAAAAACATTTTTTTTGGATTTTAAATGCAATTGTCTGATTTATATAGGATTTTATGATTATTATGGTTTCCTTTTTGTATTTTATTATGTTTTTTGGTCTGAAGGTAGAATATATAATAATATAGATAGTATAATATTTTCTGAATTTTTAAATGTATATTGATATTTTTGGGTTTTTAATAATCAAAAAGGAAAATAATGTGTGTTTTTTTATAAATAAGAAATTATAATAAATTCCAAATAAAAAATGGCATGACTACACATCATGTCAAGCATGCACTGTAATTTTCCTTCAATTTTTAGACCATTTAAGCTATTTTATAAAAATATAAGACAATAAATAAAAATACACACTAGCATGGACCTATTTACAATTTAATAAAACATTTAAGGCACTTAATAACAGGTTCAATAAGTATAAAGTATGCTAGTAATTTTTACAGGGCCTCATGTATTGCCACATGTGAGGTGAAAGGACCTGATTGTAATATTAAGAAAGTTCAGAGGGGTCCTTGCAAATTTTGCATAAAATATTACACTTAAATAAATATTTATAGGGATATCTAGTCAATACAAAAAATGGGCAGGGGCTTTGCAATTTACCCCTGAAAGGCACAAACTAGCGGAGTACATCGCACTGCATGTCTTTACTTACCCCTGATCGACGTTGGAGCGGGGCACCTGTTTGCCTTAGAATATACGACCCAGATAAGATATGGGTTGGTATTTGGTTCTAATAGCTATCAGGTGGTATGAATGAACTGCCAAGAACAACGGAGGGGGGTTGCTTTGATTGGTGATACCTCCTTCTTCCAACCTCCTCCTTTAGCTCCGACAAGCCCATCACGTAGCTGGGCCACTTCCACACCTATAGGGACCCTTCAATGGAGTCTAGGTCCCATCGATGGGGAACCAGAGGTATCCTTTGCACACACCAACCCGGAACTAAAGTCCTGTATCGAATCCTCTCACAGGTAGTGCTCAAGGAACAAGTATCTGCTCAAAACATTCATTGGCTCGAGGTGAATCTCCTCGGTCAATTATGAAGCTACAACGCACATGGGGATGGAGGGGCGATGAAGCTCCAAACTGATTAAACTAAGACCTAAACTAATATGTTGTAGGAAATATGAAATAAAAAACTAACTAAACTAGCTCGAGCCTGCATCATTGGGAGCAGAGGGCCCTCTGCTTAAAGCTCAATTTAGGCGATGATGGATCACTACTTTTGGCCACTCTTCTCCATGCCAATAGCTCAACAATGCTCCTACTGACACCATGAGCTTCAAGGGGTGTGAGGATAGGGGTTACAAGGGCTAAAAGGGGATCAAAAATGGATTCAGATTCCTCTGGTCCACAGACATTTTGAGCTAAAGCTGTAATTCTTGGCTCTTCTTTCCTTGTTCCAGGTGAACACAAACTAGGAACCATATATCCATCTCTAGCAATTTTCCCACATCCGCAAAACCATACACTTCACTAATATCCTGTTAGATGTAATTAAAATGACTACCTTCCCATTCAACCTTCAAGATAAGCCATTATATTAGATAAATCATTTTGGGAATGATGTGACTACTTGGGGGTATTGAAGTCTGCATTCCTCCATAAGTTCTATCCAGTGGGTCATCTCAATTAGATGTAGACCTGAAGCAACAACTTCTCCTAAGGACTACACGAGTCCATCCATGAAGCTTGGGCGAGGTTTAAAGACCTTCAAGAGAAGTGCCCCCACTATGAAATTCCTAGTACCTTCCTATTCCAATACTTCTTCAGGGGTTTGACTCAAGATAGTCAGAGGCTTGTAGATGTCGCATGTGTCGGATCTCACTTTAACAAGGATGAAGACGTGGTGTGGTAGATTTTCACGGAAATAGTCGAAGGGGAGGCTGCCCTGTCTTCATCACGAGCATATCAACGCTAGCGCTGATCCACCACAAGCCCATCAATATGGTGATATCTCATGAAGTGGACATGGACGAGAGCTCCAGCCTCAACATTATTGGGAGCCACATGTCCAAAGTGGACATTATTGAAAAGCGATCATAAGACCTGGAAAAATTATCTATGATTGAACAAAGAACCTAGCATCTGGAAAAACTAGACCAGATTACCCCTGGTGAAGAGACTAGCAGAAATGAGTCAGAAGCTCGACATCCTCACTACCACCAAAACATCCATACCCACGCAGGTCGAGGCCAACCCTGGTAACTTCAAATGCAAGGAGTAGGCAATTTATGATGTCTCATCTGATCTTGTAGAATTAGGTATATCTGATTTTATTTTATCTAATGTAGTGACTCTCAGGAGCAGTAGGACAATACAGCTATTAGCCACAGTAAATTGGAAAAATAAAGTATCGTCTAGCGAATCGTCATCTTTTGCATTAGCTGGTCCAATAGCAAAGCGAGGTGAGGAAGAAGGAGGAGGAGGAGGAGCAACACCAAACCGCCACCATCTCCAGAAAATAAAAAATCAACAAAAATAAAAAGACCAAAAATAGAATAATAGCTAAGTCAGGGCTGAGCAAGCCAAGGAGAAGCCCGCACCAGTAGTATCTCTCCAGCTGACCAACAATGCTAAAGCTCCTGTATATAGTTTTTTGTCTATTTTGAATGACTGCACACCTCCTCGCTAATCATTCGTAAATAACGATGTAATTAAGAACAATGGTTTTGATTTTATGGATATTCCTTTTGCTGATACTATATAAATTCCAAAAAAATAATAAAGTTGAAAAATACATTATCAGATCCTGGTGTGGTTGAGATTCTTCAGAATATTTTTCTATACATGTTGTTGTTAAAGGCCATGGAATACATGCCAACGGTGAAGAAAGGTTTGAAAGAGGCATGTACCTTAAAGCGTTAGCCCCGTAAGAATAGATGCATCTGAGGAGAGAAACACATATTAACCATGGTCACAGTGAATGCTATCAATGATCTCCTGCCAAGGAAGCCAGACAAGGGAGCATCCTTAATCAGATGTGAAATACTTGATCAAACTTTCGAGCGAACCTTGCTTGATAGAGGTTCCTCTATAAACCTCATGCCCTCATAACTACTTCAAGAATTCGGGATGGGTCCACTTAAACCCACACACATGATCATTCAGTTCGCTGATCGATCCATTAAGCTGCCCATAGATTTGTTAGAGTACATTATTGTAATCATGTAAGATATGCGCTTCCTAGTGGACTTTGATGTCCTAGACATGGATTCGCATGCACCATTACTCCAGGCCCCGATTATTCTTGGTTGGTCATTCCTTCAAACTGCCGAAGTGGTAGTTGACCATGGGTCTAGATATATCACATTCCGCTCCTAGAGTGAAAAAGTCACAATGGATATGATCAATGAGACAAAGCCGTAGAGAGCGCATATGATGGAGGGAAGACAAAAGTATCAGCAGAGGACTATGATATTGTAGATATCAATGATCAATTATGGGTCATTGAATGAGAATTTTGACATAGGAAATCCTCTCTTCATAGAAGGACCTAGACACATAGTCCATCCTTGCTCCTTTTCCAACTAGAATACAGATTCAGAGTCACTGATCAATTATTCGAAGAAGATGCAAGTCAAATCGAACAAGATGAATTCATTGTAGATATGTTCGGTACATTGTTGTTTGAGCCACAAGTGATAGAGGTGGACAAAACCTCCTTCATTTCAGCAAATCATCCCCCAACCAACACAATTTTTGAAGTGTTTAGGGAGCTAACTCAACAACTACCTGAATTAAAACAACTCTTGATAGGTCTAGAGTATGCTTTCCTTACGGGTGAGCAGAATATATATTTGATCATCATTAGCAACATACTGGCCCTAGATTAGGAATCTCGCTTACTCGAGGTTCTAGAGAAAAAGCACAAGGCAATTGGTTGGAAAGTTTTGGATCTCTGAGGGATAAATCCAACCTTGTGCTCACACCACATCTATCTGGAAGATGATTGCAAAACTATTTCGTGAATTTCAGTGAAGGTTCAACCCTCTAACCTACGAGACATTGTCATGAAAGAAATCACAAAGTGGTGTGGAGCTGGTTTCATTTACCCCATCTGGGAGTCCTTTGCATGTAGTTCCAAAGAAATCAGGGATCACCCCAGTTACAAAAGACCAAGGAGAGGAGATTTCTACTCAAGTACCGACATCATGGCATGTTTGTGTTGATTATTGATGCATGAATTCACTAACAAAGAAGTATCACTTTCCTCTATCATTCTTTCATCAAGTGCTTGAAAGGTTGGTAGGAAAAGAACTATTTTGCTTTTTAGATGGGTACTCCAAGTACAACCAAGTGGCGATCACCCCTGAAGACCAAGAGAAGACTATGTTCACATGTTCATTCAGCACCTATGCCTTCAAGAGAATGCCCTTTGGACCGTGCAATTCCCCTACTACATTCTAAAGGTGTATGTTATCCATCTTTGCCAATATAGTCGGTAGTTTCCTTGAGGTGTTCATGGATAATTTAGAAGTCTATGGTGATAATTTTCGATTCTTGTCTCGGGTATATAGACCGGGTGCTTCTGAAATGCCATGAAGTCAATCTGATTTTATCAAGGGAAAAGAGCCACTTCATGGTCACTAAAGGGATTGTGCTCGACCATGTCATTTCTAAGCAAGGCATGAAATTTGATCTGACGAAGGTGGAAGTGATTTCTAAACTAGCGCCACCGCAAATAGTAAAAAAGTGAGGGTGTTCCTTAGGCGTGTGGGTTTTTACAGAAGATTTATCAAAGACTTCAACAAGATTATCCGACCTCTTACAGAGTTGTTATGCAAGGAGACCGAATTCAGTGCTGATCAGAAGGTTCTCCTATCATTTTACCGGTTGAAAGATCTTGTCACTCAGGCTCCTGTCCTACAGCCACCCATTGGTCTCTTCCACTCGATATCATGTTGGACACATCAAATTTCATAGTTGGGGTTGTGTTAGGACAAAGATGAGATAAATTTCCGTATACCATTCCCTATGCCAACACATTAGATGATGCACAGAGAAATTATACAATTACATAGAAAGAATTGCTAGTAGTGGTTTTTACCTTGGAGAAGTTCAGATCCTATTCGCTTGGATCTAAAGTGATTGTCTACACTGACCACTCTGTTATTCGATACTTATAACAGAAGAAGGATGCCAAATCACGCTTACTCAGATGGATCCTTCTCCTCCATGATTTTGATTTGGAGATCAGAGATAGGATTGGAGTTTAGAATGTGGTAGCAGACCATTTATCCAGAATAGAATGCATAAATACTTAACTGAGCAGTACACCGATCATAGAAACCTTTCCCAATGAAGCAATTCTCAGTGTGAAATCTCTCCCCTGATGTACCGATATTGTGAACTACCTCATATCTGGGGTGGTCCCACAAGAATGGACGAGAGTCAAGAAAGACAAATTCCTTTCTGATATCCATTTTTTACCAGTGGGAAGATCCATATCTCTTCAGGGAAGGACAGATTGCATATGACATTGGGTGTATCCCTCAGGAGGAGTACACTAGTGTCCTCGAGCACTATCATAAGCTCGAATACGGAGGACACCATTCTGGATGTAGAACGGTATCAAATATATTGTAGTGTGGCCTCTGGTGGTCCATACTATTCAAGGATGATGCAGCATATGTCAAAGGATGCATAGATTTTTAGAAAATGGGAGGAACCCTCAGTTAAAAAGACTCTATGATCCTCAAATTTATTCAGACTTCTGATGTGTTTGATGCTTGGGGCATAGGTTTTATAGATCCATTTCCCAATAATCAAGGATATGAATACATCCTTCTTGCCATTGACTATGTGAGTCATTGGGTATAAGCTATTAACACTCGATCCGCTGATAGTCAAAAACTCTGTCGGTTTATAAAAGTAATCATCATTTCACGATTCGGGATCTTGAAGATTCTAATTTCAGACGAGGGTAGCCATTTCATCAATAAAGGGGTAAAGAAATTAGTCAAGGAGTTCGTCATCAATCATCGTGTCACATTTCCTTGTCATCCTCAGTCCAATGACTTGGTGAAATTATTAGACAAAGAAATCATGACCATATGCAGAAACTTGTTAGGATGGATAGAAAGAATTGGTCACAACTTCTGGATTCAATTCTATGGGCTTATCGGATCACCTATAAGTCTCCCTTGGGCATGTCTCACTACCGTCTTATATATAGAAAGCCATTCCACCTGTCAGTGGAATTGACTCACAAATATCTTTAGGTAGTGAATATTTGCAATCTTGACTCTTAGAGAGGTGGTCAGAATAGGAAAATAGATCTGACCAAGCTCTTGGAATTCCGAGACTACGCCTACGACAACACTTGATGTACAAGGAGAAGGTCAAACACTGGCATGACTGACACATCAGACAAAAGACATTGGAGCCTGGACAAAAAGTGAAGGATATGGGGAGATCCTTAAGCGCATCACGAAAGCGTGAGGATTGCATCGTATGCGATTGGGAGCGACTAGTCGCTCTAGTTGCTCGAGGCAGCGGAAATTAAAAAATTTTTCATGCGACGAAACAACATGATCCAAGAACACTTCTCGTATCATTTCGTCTAAACCACAAACAAGTAATAGGATTACCTCTTGAAGCATGGTTGCGATCGAGTCTCTAAATGAAGAGACATCATGTCTCAAGTCCGATCCGATGGAGGAGACGCTTGCGAGCATGTTGATGAAACACGTACTTCTCGTAATCCATGTTAATGATCTAAGCGGTGGATCTCCTAATCTCGACACATGAGATCCATCGTCTTCTTCACGAGCGAGTCGCATCAAAGGAGACGGAGATCCATGAGCAAACGATCGGGCGGCATAACGACAACATTACGGCGATGGGGAACCTCTCTAGGGCATCCATGGTGGACGGCCACATGAAAGAAGAAGAGGGTGTGTGTAGAGAGAAAGAGAGAGAGCGAGAGAGAGAGAGACTTATGTTCTCTTGTGTAAAGAAGAGCAAAGGGGGTGCCTCTCCTTTTATAATATTTTGGGATCCATGGATCTCAATCCATGGACAACACAAATCCAATGGCTCACATTGATTTGTGTTTCTTTTAATGGCCAATATTTGTGTTGGTAAAAACCAACAACAATTAATTTAATTTAGATTAAATATATTTTGATAAATCAATATAAATCAATCCCAAAATTAAATCAACAACATATGGAGATAATGGAAAGGAGAGTGTCTCCTTCCATGTATATGGAGTGGACAGACACCCTTTCCTAATAGGAATTGGTGGTCGTCCCTTCCATCCAATATGGAAGGGGACTCTCAAATGTAATCTTCTTAGATTACATTATTCCATGTATCTCCAATTTTACAACAACAATTGTTGTAAATTATTTTACAAAAATAATTCATAATTATTTTGTGAATATTGCAATCTTGCCATTGGAAATTTGTGAATCACATTCACAACCCAAAATAAGATGTAAATTACATTTTCAATTTAATGTTCAATGTGAATCCAATTCACATTAACATTTAATTAACAAATGTAAATTACAAATAGTTCTCTCTTATATATTATAAATCATATTTATAATATATATATGATTAATATGGATAGTTCTATCCACATTATTCATATCAATGATAATTAAATAACATTTAATCATCTTGGATCTCTATTCTCAAGTTCCCAAATAATATGAATCACATTCACATTATCTACATCTTTGATAACTAAATCACATTTAATTATCTAAGATAACTCTCCTTATAATATAAATCAAATTCATATTATTCATGATAATTACATCATATTTAATTATCCATTTTCTAAATGCTCGGATACATATATCAATAGTAGAATTATCCATGAACTCTTTCAAGGATAATGCGTTTTCTCCGCGAATACTTGGAGATAAGGACAGGGTGATTGTATTGTTCCACGTATAGTGACTTGGATATTGAGATTATATCTCAAATCCAGAACTCGGGCCTCCCATAGATGCTTGATTAAATCAAGACCGTAAATCTAATCTTCTCATTACATCTGAATTACATTCAGATCAATGTCCAATACTTGGACTAAGATCAGATCACTTCTCTACTAATAGGAGTCACTAAAATCTAGACCGGTTTCATCACTCCCTAGGAACGGAAGCGTCATGGTTATACAACCGTTTATGATCACACCCTCAGGTATTCCCAGTACCTGTACATCCTGCATACTGGAATACTCAGAATAAACCTGAAGTATAAGATCAATTTTACACTGTCTACTTCAGAGTTTTATCATCAAGTTTCTCATTCGATCATTGGGAGTTGGTATCGATCATATACTTTTCAAAAGTATATATCATACCCAGGTGTTGATCATATACTTTCCAAAAGCATATATCAAACCTACAAATTCAATTAAGCTTCCAAAGCGAGACGGCCGTGCACGGAATTTGATTCTCCCCAATATCTCATGAGTGTGCTTATGTCTTCCGATTCAGTAACTGAACCTGTATGATCCCTTTGAGAGATCGTATTACTCATATGCCCTTATATGCACACTAGTTCGTCGGTGTATAGACCTTGATTAGGTCATCAACCTATTGGTCTGCCAAATGTACTCAGACATATAGTAACACATCTGTCCCGGTCAAAGGATGTGTGCCTATATCATGACAGCATATGACATAGAACTTTGGATATCTCGATCTCATTAAGTCAACTCTTTGACCTAACTAATCTGACACCTCCAAATCTATATTCCTATGCAGAGGACCTGCATCAAGAGGTCGGTCAGATATCAGCCAAGTGAGAAAGGGTTACATCTCCTACTTAGGCTGGAGATCCTCTCTTAATAATCATTTGACGGTACTTGATGAGACCTCAATCTAACTCTTTAGCCAACCTCTATGATTCAATAATTGAATCAACAACTGTATGATCATCAAGATGGCTATGGTACATAACCCTAATTGTACTAAGGGACCTATTATGCAAATTAATTATTCTTCATTTCATATTAGGGAATGATATTAGTAATAACATTTATTGCATAATGGCTTGTCGTGGGCTCGCATGTCCAACCTTCTCCCACTACCCAAAGAGACATTAATGGGCTAATGATTTAAACCCACACTCATGTGACAATCATATGGTAAAAAGTAGCTAGGTAAGCTGATCAGCCACTCTATTCCCAAGAGACTACGCCAACTCCTTTTACGGCACTTGCATATCCCAAGGTAACAGTGCTCGCATCCAATGTGAAAGTTGCATCTTATGCAACCAATACTCAACATTATCAGTTATAGTGTCCTTGACATTACATATTAATAATTATTATAACCAACATTCCCTTAATCCTTATCAGAATACCTTTATTCCTGGATATTTATATCTCCTAAGGTATCTACAGTTAAGATCCTTATATATCACTATCTACAAGGTCTCAAACTTTTGAAGATAAGACTTTGATATCACTATCTATAAGTTTCATCATCTTTGAAGATATTGTTATTTCTGCAATCAAGTGTTTTATCTCCATAGTAGGATTAGTAACAGTTTAATACTCCCACTGCATGGCATACATCTGGCTATTGTACACATCTAGCATACACTCAGCTTCTCGTAACTGATGCATAAGTGCAAGCAGTTCTAGCATTCATATCGTCAACTCTTTGAGGTGTTGTCCCTTTAGATAGATCAGTACCATATCTAGAGGGAAAGAAGCCTTTCTTGGAATTTTCCAGAAATGGAAATGTCCAAGATGTGCCATTAATGTGACGGTCCCAATATCCTCTTCTCTTTGCTTCTGAACAACTTCAGAACTAAGATCTAAGAGGTATCCTTGAGATTATATCTCAAGATATGGAATAGCTGGTCTATAAAACACTTATTATTGTCCATATATCATTCCAAATGATTAGGATGTTATTACATTTAGCACAATGAACACAATGGCACTCCTACTAAGCTGCACACGGTTCATCAAGATTCTATCTGAAACCATAACATTTATGATTTCATGAAATCTAATGTTCCAACTACAAGAAGCTTTTTTTCTTTGAGTCCATAGATGGAATTCCTTAGCTTGCACTCTTTGCTTTCCTCAACCATGAAGCCCTGTGGCTACTTCATGTGAATATCCTCAGATAGGTATTCATAGAGAATTGCAATATTGACTTCCATCTTGAAGATGTCAAAGTCAAGTTGTGTAGCTATAGTCAGCAATATTCTGATGGGTTCAAGCATGGTCACTGAAGAGAAAGTCTCATTGCAAGCGATGTCTTTTCTTCGGTGTGTAGCTCATGGCTACGAACCGTGCTTTGAAGGTCTCCACCTTCTCACCCTTCTTTCTCCTGAAGATCCATTTACACCTTAATGGGTCCAACCCTTATAAGTGGATCCTCGAGGGTCCATATACAACACTTCATTAGATTTTTATTGCTAACATCCATCTTTCCATGCTATAATCTTCAGAAGCTTCATCATATGAAGTTAGATCATGTCAGATTTAACTGACACATGGAATCCATCCTCAAACTCATTTGAAGAGGTATTAGTGTTTCATCTTTAACTGTCCTTTTAGTTTCTGATTCCAGAAGCCCCATTATCATCTCAAGATTAAATGAGTTCCTTTACTTCATTTTCATCCTGATTCTCAAGAGAGTCATCCTATAAGAATCATATTCTCAAATATGAGATCTTTTAAGAATCTCAAGGTCATAAAGTAGGTATCCAATACCATCCTTTATTTTCCTAATGAAGCAGCAATCTCAAGTGCTAAATTTCAGCTTACTTGCTTGGAACCTTATTAAGGATATATATATATTGTAGTCTCTACTACATATATACCTGGAAACTAATTGGTAATTATGCTAAAAATTATCATTGATCAAATCATGTCATACATGATCCAATTGTATCTCCCTACAACTCCATTGAGTTTAGGTTTATTAGGAGTGAGATAGAAATGACATTCATATCTCTATAAGGTATTCCATGAATTCATCTAATAGGTACTAACTACCTAGATTAGATCAAATTTATTTAATCTTCCTTCAAACTTTGGTTCTAAACCAAAATTGTGAAATCTTTGAACATTTCAAAGGTTTCTAAGTCAAGAGAAGAAATCTCATATCACAAATAATCATCAATAGATATCACATATCTATAATGTTTATTCTGATATAGATGGTTCACATACATCAATATGTATGAGATCTTGAGTACCTTAACATCTTACACCATTCAAAGGAAAGGTGTATTGGACATTTTTACTTTTGAATACAATATTCACAAGTATGTAAGATTTGAACCTTCAGACAATCTAAAGTTTCATCTCTTACTAGTCTATTGATCACATCAACAGACATATGTCCAAAACATGATGCCAGATCATTGTCAAATGATCTTCATCCTCCTATGATCTTTAAAGGTTTAATTTTCAGTATTAGAAATCTTAATGAATCATTCATTAATTTTCTAATTTAGTAGAGTCCACTAGATTTTAGATTACTATCTGAAATATCTCCATCATAACTCTTTATGATAGGTTTATTCCAGAATTCATGTTTATTTCCAACATTTAGAAATAAACTATGAGTGTATTCAAATATCTAGGTAACAGAGATATTCTCTAAGACTAAGGGCTACCACTGAAAATATGAAGTCTATCAATCCAATAGATATTGTTGCAATAATTGCATCAATATCCATGTGGATGACTATTAAACCTTTAAGATCAAATTTCTAATCTTCTAATACATATGTAACCAGTAAGTGTCATTAGAAGATTGAGATACAATTATTACACTTTATCTTATCAAATAAGTAAGTCAATTTCAATGATTATATGTAGATTATTCTGATGTACTATCTAATTCATTCTCTATGGATTCTAGATAGATTTGATAGTCATACTATCAACACATCAACTTATTGCAGTATTGGCATTCATACAACTCTTTGGATGTCATATGGAAGTCACAGAAGTACAGTCAACTCTTTGACTTTCCTTCTTACTTGGGTCCAACCCATGCTTCCACTGCGCTCCCTTTATCTATAAACAACCATTGCTCAAGACAAAGGATCTCTTATATCGAATTCAGAAGATTTCAATATAAGAGCACTTAAACATTTATATATGCTTCATTCATATCATACAATATGAATAATATGAAGCATCATGAATGACCAGAGTATATATAGTAGAATGATGACGCTCATCATATCTACATCCATCTAAACTCTTAAAATATTGGTTCAGGCAGGCACTCAAACAATTTGAATACATCATCTCTTATAGAGCCACCAATCTGCATGATGTAGAGAACCACGTCATTCATGATTAAATGTAAAGAGCATATATGTATGCCAGAACATCTTCTTAGAATTTTATAAGGATTATTTGACTATAACGATCATCATCGATATGTCACTTCCAAAGTTCATTCGATGAGAGATCAGAACTATAGAGGCATACAAACCCTAGGGTTGAAGTCCTATTGTCTATTATAATTGTCATTCCTCATTATTATGAGAAAACTTGCACATTGCAACCACATACATTATGTGTTCAACTGCAAGTACACCATCTTGATCATGGATCCAACCCATGATATTATACTGGTTATTATTGAGTTTATTATTGAGTGGGTTTAATGAAGGATTATTTGAAATAAGAAATTTGCATAAATATATATATACACATTTTACTTTGATTTAGGAATTTTTTATATCAAAGTTATCTTGTCTTGTCAACACTGAAAGTTCATTCCCTTAATCACTTTTAATGTAAGAGATATACTTACCATTGTATCTCAACAAGATCTGGGATCTCCTTTCTAACTTTGTTACATCCCAATAATATGAGAACCTGTAACTCAGATAAAAAAAAGCGGGAACACATTCGACCTTGCAAGTCCAACTTGCATTTCTCAATTCGGTCTTTAACATCCGGGCCCACCACCCCTAAGGCGATGTTGACCCGTCATTAATTGAACCAACCATCAACATGATTAGTACTCGTTATGCGCAATCCAATATCACCCCAATAATATGAGGACCCGATATTGGGGTCACTACGCATACGTCCTTACTCTTTCGAGAAGCAAGGAGCCCGATCCAGATGTGCTTGCATACAGGGGCTGTCACTGCGGACAGGCGCCTCCTACATACAATCCCTGGCGATGGAACCCTTCGCCTTGATGGGAGACCATGGATGTCACTTATGTGATCCTCCATATCATATTCAAATTCTAATTAATTATCATGAATCATATTCACATAATTAATTCTTCCAAGGAAAATAATATCTCTATTTATAATAGAGTATTTTAATTTTAATTGGATTCCAATTAATCTAATCATATTAAATTAATGATCTAATTAATAACCAACAAACATTCTTTATTGTTACTTGAATTATGATATTATCTCAAATATGTATTATTCTGAATTTTAATAATTAGAAAAATACACCGTGATCTCTCCTGCATTATAAAGTCCCTACCTACTGTCATGGCCAGTACCGACGGGAGTGGGACAAACTGCACATGGTGCAAGCTGCTACCCCAACGCTCCCCGACTAAACACCATATCCACCTTGGGAAAAGATAATGTCAAATTGATCATTGTGTACTTGAGATTATAATCGGTTCTTCAACCGAAGTTATACCATATAATAATAATCAAAACGATTTTGATTAACATTATAATGAGATTTGCTAAACAAATCCCAAATCCTGTTCAAGCAACATGTTTGTTGGAAAGTGGATCGTGTAACCAATTGTGATCCAGATCATATCTAATAAATTATTAGTTAAGGAAATGTTATTTAAGGAAAAAATTATCATCAAATATTTCACAAATATTTATCCATAGTTATTCCAGGAAATTAAACCATTTAATTTCACTAATTTCTTAAATGACAATCACTAGGTTCTTGATTAGGAAAGTAATTCCAGCAGTGACCCTCACTTACTAAAATACCATATCTCAATCAATTTAAATCTAAATTAAGCAAAATAAGTTTCTAAAGTTTGCTAATTTGATTTACAACAGAACCTAAGTGATTTGCACATTTCAAATCAGTAATTAATTCCTTAATTACGTCATGATTCGCAGTCCCCGAAACAGTGGATACATGTTCACTAATTTGATCATAACTGGAGCAAACGGATTCGAAATCATGCAAACTCAGATCCTACGATTTTCTTATTTAATGCAAAATAAAATACAATTTTTATTTTAGTGTTTGAGCAATTTAAACAGGGCCGAAAATAATCACTAAACAGAGATGCGAAAATGAAATGCGATAAAACTTTCACAAACCCTAACGAGCCCAAGTCTTCCTAGGTTTATGGATCGTATCCGAAACCTTCGACCTAAGGCTCTGATACCACTTGAAGGACATGGGGAGATCCTTAAGTGCATCACGGAAGCGTGAGGATTGCATCGTATGCGATCGGGAGCGACTACTCACACTAGTTGCTCGAGGCAGCGGAAATTAAAAAACTTTTCATGAGATGAAACAACATGATCCAAGAACACTTCTCGGATTTTTTCGTCTAAACCACAGACAAGTAATAATATTACCTCTTGAAGCGTGGTTGTGATCGAGTCTCTAAACGAAGAGACCTCCTATATCAAGTCCGATCTGACGGAGGAGACGCTTGCGAGCGTGTTGATGAAACACGTGCTTCTCGCAATCCATGTTGATGATCCAAGCAGCAGATCTCCTGATCTCGACACATGAGATCCGACGTCTTCTTCATGAGTGAGTTGCACCGAAGGAGACGGAGATCCACGAGCAAATGATCGGGCAGCATAACAACGATGTTGTGGCGATGGAGAACCTCTCTAGGGCATCATCCATGGTGGACAGCCACATGAGAGAAGAAGAGGGTGCGTGTAGAGAGAGAGACTAATGTTCTCTTGTGTAAAGAAGAGAAAAGGGGGTGCCTCTCCATTTATAATATTTTGGGATCCATGGATCTCAATCCATGGACAAAACAAATCCAATGGCTCACATTGATTTGTGTTTCTTTTAATGACCACGATTTGTGTTGGTAAAAACCAACAATAATTAATTTAATTTAGATTAAATATATATTGATAAATCAATATAAATCAATCCCAAAATTAAATCAACAACATATGGAGATAATGGAAAGGAGAGTGCCTCCTTCCATGTATATGGAGTGGACGGCCACTCTTTCCTAATAGGAATTGGTGGCCTTCCCTTCCATCCAATATGGAAGGGGACTCTCAAATGTAATATTCTTAGATTACATTATTCCATGTATCTCGAATTTTACAACAACAATTGTTGTAAATTATTCTACAAAAATAATTCATAATTATTTTGTGAATATTGCAATCTTGCCATTGGAAATTTGTGAATCACATTCACAACCCAAAATAAAATGTAAACTACATTTTCAATTTAATGTTCGAATCCAATTCACACTAACATTTAATTAACAAATGTAAATTACAAATAGCTCTCTCTTATATATCATAAATCACATTTATAATATATATATATATATATGATTAATATGGATAGTGCTATCCACTTTATTCATATCCATGATAATTAAATCACATTTAATCATCTTGGATCTCTATTCTCAAGTTCCTAAATAATATGATTCACATTCACATTATTTACATCTTTGATAATTAAATCACATTTAATTATCTAAGATAACTCTCCTTATAATATGAATCAAATTCATATTATTCATGATAATTACATCACATTTAATTATCCATTTTCTCAATGTTCGGATACATATATCAACAATATAATTATCCATGAACTCTTTCAAGGATAATGCGCTTTCTCTGCAAATACTTGGAGATAAGGACAGGGCGATTGTATTGTTCCACGTATAGTGACTTGGATATTGAGATTACATCTCAAATACAAATTTCGGGCCTCCCATAGATGCTTGATTAAATCAAGATCGTAAATCTAATCTTCTCATTGCATCTGAATCACATTCTGATCAATGTCCAATATTTGGACCAGGATCAGATCACTTCTCTACTAAGAGGATTCACTAAAATCCAGACCCGTTTCATCACTCCCTAGGAATGGAAGCGTCATGGTTATACAATCGCTTATGATCACATCACCCTCAGGTATTCCCAATACCTGTACATCCTGCATACTGGAAGACTCAGAATAAACCTAAAGTATAAGATCAATTTTACACTGTCTACTTCAGAGTTTTATCATCAAATTTCTCATTCGATCATTGGGAGTTGGTATCGATCATATACTTTCCAAAAGTATATATCATACCCAAGTGTTGATCATATACTTTCCAAAAGCATATATCAAACCTATAAATTCAGTCAAGATTCCAAAGCGAGATGACCGTGCACGGAATTTGAATCTCCCCAATATCTCACGAGTGAGCTCATGTCTTCTAGTTCAGTAACTAAACCTGTATGATCCCTTTGAGAGATCGTATTACTCATATTCCCTTATATGCACACCAGCGCGCCGGTGTATAGACCTTGATTAGGTCATCAACCTATTGGTATGCCAAATGTACATACTCAGACATATAGTAACACATATGTCTCCGGACAGAGGATGCGTTCCTATATCATGACAACATATGACATAGGACTTTGGTTATCTCGATCTCATTAAGTCAACTATTTGACCTAACTAATCTGACACCTCTGAATCTATATTCCTATGCAGAGGACCTGCATCAAGAGGTCGGTCAGATATCAGCCAAGTGAGAAAGGGTTGCCATCTCCTACTCAGGCTGAAGATCCTCTCTTAATAATCATTTGACGGTACTTGATGAGACCTCAATCTAACTCTTTAGATATTCATCCAAGCACCAGCATCTACGATTCAATAATTGAATCAACAGCTGTATGATCATCAAGATGGCCATGGTACATAACCCTAATTGTACTAAGGGACCTATTATGCAAATTAATTATTCTTTATTTCAGATCAGGGAATGATATTTGCAATAACATTTATTGCATAATGGCTCGCCGTGGGATTGCATGTCCAACAGAAAGTGTGGTTGTTTGATGTGAATTTAAAGATATTCCTGAGTAAATTAAAGAGTAAATGGACATGCCCATTCATAGTGGAAATTGTGCATGACAATGGAAGCATTTTGATATCCGAATTGTCATTTGGCACGCAATCATTTGTTGTCAATGATCAGTTGTTGAAGCCATATCTAGAGAACTACACATTCCAGGCTTTTGTCGATTCTATTCAAGTCATATTTCATGAAGATCTCTCAGCATCAGTAGTTGAATCAGACAATGCTTCGAAAAATATTTTGATTAATTTTCTTCTTTTCTTATTTTCATTTCAATCTTCAACTCTTTCATTCTTTTGTATTTCATTCATCCCGTTCATTTGTGTTATACTTAGGATATACATCATCCTAAGTATAGGGGGATTGAGTGTATTCCAATTATTCTTTATTTATTCTCTTGCTTGTCTCCTAACTTGTTGATATTCTGTTTATACTTAGGTGTATTTTTACCATAAGTATAAGGGGACAGGTGATAATCTCGAAAATCGATGTGGTTATATCGACTCACAAGGCGAGTCAACAGTCGGTGTTTGACCACACAAATTCCGAAATTAATCAACAATTAACCCACACTAAAGATCAACAAATTAGAACTAATGTGGAGTTAAAATTTATTTTTAACTCTGCACAAATGGTGTATAGGGACAAGTATGCAGAGAGTTCGAACACAGGGAGCAAGCAGGGTAATTCAAACAATTGTGCTCAAGTGGATGTGTGTGATGTGTCTACACTAAGCAAGCAAGGAAAGGAAATTTTTGTGGGTTTTTAATTTTTAAATTTTTTTTTTAATTTAATTTTTAATTTTGTATTTTGATTTTTAATTTTCTGATTTTTATAATTTTATATTTTATATTTTTTTTTTCTTTTTCAATATTGGAAAGTAAAGACAATATAATAAAAGACAAGCTAAAATATTTATAAAAATGTGCTAAAATAACCAAAAATTCAGGAATAAAATATTTTTGGTATTTTTAGGGTTTTTTTACTGTTTATGTAATTTTTAGGGATTTTTCAAGGTGTTTTTGGTATTTTTAAATGCTGAAATAAGGCAAAACAGTGGAAAGGGTGCTGGCTGTGAGTAAAATGGGATTTAAAAATAGCAACCAGTAGCTAAAAATTTTCACACTATTTTTCAAATAAAAAGGACAAAATAAGGAACAAACAGGAACTGAGTTTTTGATTTTTGGAGTTTTCTACTATTTTATATATTCTTTTGAAGTTTTGGAGTGTTTTTAAATTTTAGTGTTTTTCTTTTGAAATTTTTAATGATTTTTGGACTGACACTAATAGAGGATAAAATAGACAATAGGTATTTTTTTTGGAATTTTTGGAGGGGTTTTACTATTTTTTTGGCATTTTCTAAGCTAGACAGTACACAAAACGTATGTTA